>JAZHEH010000847.1:7415000-7750136 GCA_036589455.1 Ateles fusciceps
AGATGAAGGACACTGTGTTTACCAGTAACAGACGAAAGGCAGCCTGGGACGCAGGAAAGTGGGACAAGTGAACAGCTAACAGCATGCACACGGCCAAAGCTAGAACTCCTTCAGCAAGACCTGAAGCGTCAGGAAAGCAGGGAACGGCGAGACATGAAGGTAGAAGGGGCCAGGTGGGGCCAGGTGGCCCCGCACACTGTGAGTGAGCCCGGAGATGAAGAGAGAATTTATTCTGGTGATGGGTAAAATTCACATACAGGGAGCAACACCACAAAATCTTTATGATACTGTATAACAAGCCCACGTAACTTAGAAATGTTCAGCTAAGAGAGAAAAAAATAATAATTATAAGGCTGAGCATGGCTCACTCATGTAATCCCAGCACTTTGGGAGGTGGGTGGATCATCTGAGGGTTGGGAGTTCAAGACCAGCCTGACCAACATGAAGAAACCCCGTCTCTACTAAAAATACAAAATTAGCTAGGCATGGTGGCACATGCCTGTAATCCCAGCTACTCGGGAGGCTGAGGCAGGAGAATCACTTGAACTCAGGAGGAAGAGGTTGCAGTGAACCAAGATCAGGCCACTCACTCCAGCCTGGGCAACAAGAGCAAACATCCATCTCAAAAATAATAATTATTATTATCATAGAGCCAGGTGCAGTGGCTCAGGCCTATAATCCCAGCACTTTGGGAGGCCAAGGCGGGCGGATCACAAGGTCAAGAGATCGAGACCATCCTTGCCAATATGATGAAACCCCGTCTCTATTAAAAATACAAAAATTAGTCGAGCGTGGTGGCATGCGCCTATAGTCCCAGCTACTCGGGAGGCTGAGGCAGGGGAATCACTTGAACCTGGGAGGCAGAGGTTGCAGTGAGCCGAGATTGCGCCACTGCACTCCAGCCCAGCGACAAAGCAAGACTCCACCTCAAGACTAATAATAACAATAATAATGACCGTCCATCTCCTTCAATAAGTAGACGCCACAGAGTAAGAGTGAAATGAGAATTGTGAATCTGGTATTCCCTTGGTGTTTTCATTTGAATATTCAGCAAATACCCAGCATGCAGTAACCAGGATTTCCAGCTTTCATTTCTTTAGCTTTATGAAGAACTGAAAGACACCAAAGGCTGGGCGAGGTGGCTCACAACTGTAATCCCAGCACTTTGGGAGGCCAAGGCGGGTGGATCACCTGAAGTCAGAAGTTTGAGACTAGCCTGGCCCATACAGTGAAACCCCATCTCTACTAAAAATAAAAAAATTAGCCGGGCATGGTGGCAGGTGCCTGTAATCCCAGTTACTGAGGCAGGAGAATCGCCTGAAACCAGGAGGTGGAGGTTGCAGTGAGCCAAGATCTCACCATTGCACTCCAGCCTGGGCAACAAGAGCAAAACTCCATCTCCAAAAAAAAAAAAGAACTGAAAGATACGAAATAACCTAAGTGCACAACTCTAGGTTTTTATAGTGTCTCACAATATTTTATATTTTTTAAATATCATTAATTTTTTAAGTACTTCACTACCATTGAGATTTTTCAGAGCATTCCAATTTTCTTCTATTGAAACAACTCTCTCTAATTGGTTCCATAAGGTTTCATTTTAACTGATTTTTTTTTTTTTTTTTTGAGATGGAGTCTCACTTTGTCGCCCAGGCTGGAGTGCATTGTTATGATCTCGGCTCACAGCAACCTCCGCCTCCTGGATTCAAGCGATTCTCATTCCTCAGCCTCCTGAATAGCTAGGATTACAGGCACGTGCCACCATACTCGACTAATTTTTTATTTTTAGTAGAGATGGGGTTTCACCACGTTGGCCAGGCTGGTCTCGAACTCCTGATTTCAAGTGACCCGCCCGCCTCGGCCTCCCAAAGTGCTGAGATTACAGGTGTGAGCCACTGCGCCCAGCGATTTTAACTAATTTTTATATGCCGTTAAATTCTGTCATGAAACAGTAAGAACTGGCATCAAAAGGTCTGATACAAACACTGCTGACTTCTAGAAAGCACTCAGCTAACAGTAGCGAACCAAACCAGCCCTCGATTGTCGGTAAGACTTCTGGACTCTCCTAGTGTGAGTATCTCACCCTGCTAAGTGAGCACCTAGCTTCTAATGGTACCTCATTTTCATAAAATGTGACATTAAACTCAATCCAGTGACTGGAGCCCTGGCATGCTAGAGAGAGACCCACTGGCCTCGTTTCATTGCATCTTAGGCTTTGGTCAATATATTTACAGAGACTAGAGAATATCCAATTAAATGATTAGAGATAGGTAAAGAGGCCAGATGCAGTGGCTCACAACTGTAATCTCAGCACTTTGGGAGGCTGAGACAGGTAGACTGCTTGAGCCTATTAGTTCAAGACCAGCCTGGACAACATGGCAAGACCCTGTCTCTACAACAAATACAGAAAATTAGCCAAGTGTGGTGGCTGGTGTGCACCTGTACTCCCAGCTACTCGGGAGGCTGAGATGGGAGGGTCGCCTGAACCTAGGAGATTGAGGCTGCTGTGAGCGGAGATTGTACCACTGCACTGCAGCCTGGGCAACAGAACAAGACCCTGCCTCAAAAAACAAAAAAAAAGAGAGAGAGAAATGGGTAAACAGAGGGTCTAATTGGCGGCGCGCTTTCATGGCCTGAACCACTCTTCTTGCTCCACTAGGGGGCAGAGGAGAAATGGGCACAGACGCGTCGTTTTTTTGGGAGCTCAGAATCATAAATTCAACATGGCCCTCAGCGCCAATGAACTTTTCCTTCACCTGAGCTTGCCCCAACTTTCCCAAACATAAATTTACACATTGTCTTTGGTTTGATTACTAAAATTTATGCCGCTGGTCTGGCCCTAATGATCACACCTGGGTTCCAATCTTCACGTTACAGGTTCCCTCTTAAACTCTAACTCAAAGAAGAGCATATGTTTTCATTCTTATTAAATAATAATCGCCTAGGTACACGTGTGTACGTTAGCAGGCCAGACGACAAAATCAGGGAGATTCTACTGAAAGGATCAGCAGGGCTTTCTGTGTCACAGATATTTTCCAAATTCTTCACATGAATTGTTTTCCCATTAAGCATAAGGTTGCTTTCCTAATAAGAAAAAGATAACAATTAAAACTAGCTCCGATTTTTAAGTGACCAGACTCAGATTTTTCCCTTCTGCAAGCGAGTCCTGATTTACGACCCACTAATGTGAACTCTGCCTCTCTCTGTCCATCTGTTCTGCCTCAACAAAAACCCCTTTAATCCTGTGTGTTTGCAGAGCAGTTTCTGAGTAACCCCAGCAGGCCAGTCCTTCACACAAACACACCTACTGTACGGACTGTCCGTCCACCAACAGAGCTCTCGCTCCACCACCAAGGGAGGACACAGGAGCCGCACCACCGGACGTCACTTGGGTTTTTTAGCCATAGTCATTCCCTAACATTTCAGTGTTTTGGGGTGACCAGCCTCGGATGTACAGCTTGAACAATGACAGCTTCCCAGACTCTCCCCTTCTCTTGAGCCACTAGAGAGTGCTGACCGTCAGTTTGGACTTCCTGCTCCATGTTGCCTTTTTTTGTAATGAATAATAGGTGGTTTAGCTAGGCACGGTGGTTCACATCTATAATCCTAGCACTTTGGGAGGCCGAGGTGGGTGGATTGGTTGAGCCCAGGAGTTTGAGACCAGCCTGGGCAGCACGGCAAAACCCTGTCTCTGTTTTTGTTTTTTTTTTTGTTTGGTTTTTTTTGTTTTTAATTAAATTGACTGGGTGTGGTGGCTTACGCCTGTAATCCCAGCACTTTGGGAGGCTGAGGTGGGTGGATCACCAGGTCTGGAGTTCAAGACCAGTCTGGCCAAGACGGTGAACCCGTCATCTCTACTGAAAATACAAAAAATTAGCCGGGTGCAGTGGCAGGACCCTGTAATCGCAGCTGTTCAGGAGGCTGAGGCAGAGGAATCACGTGAATCAGGGTGGCAGAAGTTGCAGTGAGCCGAGATGGAGCGACTTACACTCCAGCCTGGGAGAGAGAGCGAGACTTCGTCTCAAAAAAAAAAAAAATGAATTATCTATATAGATATGTAGTTTGGGCCTTCATGCTGGACGTAGTGTGTGTTTGTGTGTGTGCGTGTGTGTGTGTGTGTGTGTGTAATGAGAAAAAATACAAATAAAACCAGAATGAAAAGGAGAAAAGCAGCAAGAAGAAATGAGATTAAAAAGCAGATACTGTTATTTACATTCCCATATTTACCGGAGTTTTCCGCCAGCCAGGCACTAGGCTTGGCTGTCAGTATTTGACTAAAGACGTCCCTCTCTAAGGAGCTCTCAAGTTGGTAGGGACAAGAGGGAGAGAAAAGAGAGACCAAAGTGAGAAGTGGGGGAATCACCGGGCATTCAATGGTCAGAACTGACTTCCAGAATGAAAAACCTAATAAGGTTGTGGACAGGGCTCAAAACACATGACTTCTAACCTCACAGCAACCATGGTTCTGAGTCTTCTACATTGTTGCAAAAAAAGAGGAAAAACAAGATACAGACAGGCAATCTGACAGAGAGGTTCTTGTTTTCCTAAATCCCAGGAGAAAGAAAAACATAGCACATTGACAGTAATTACTACCAATCTCAAAAAAGGGCAGGAACTCTCCCTACAGTTTACCTAAACAGGAAAGAAAATGAGGCCAGGCAGTGGCTCACGCCTGTAATCCCAGCACTCTGGGAGGCTGAGGTGGGCGAATCACGAAGTCAAGAGATCGAGACCATCCTGGCCAATATGGTAAAACCCCATCTCTACTAAAAATACAAAAATTAAACAGGCATGGTGGCACACACCTGTAATCGCAGCTACTGGGGAGGCTGAGGCAGGAGAATCACTTGAACCCGGGAGACGAAGCTTGCAGTGAGCTGAGATCGCACCACTGCACTCCAGCCTGGCGACAGAGCAAGACTCCATCTCAAAAAAAAAAAAAAAAAAGAAAGAAAATACCCTCCCAACACGCCCCTGACGGGCACACTTCCCAAGTGCTCCTTGTTTCTTGTTGCTGTTATTGCTGGTTTTGGTTTTATCTTCTTCAGAGACTCCTGAGGTGGTAAAAGGCCCAATACAACAATACAGGGTGCCCAGTTTCAGTGACGCTTTACTGTTAAATGTCTTAAGATGCTTCATAAGTTTGTGGTTTTTTTTTTAACTCAAGATCTAACCATCCTGATCTTAATATTTTTTGAACAACTCCCCACCCCACCTTTTTCATTTTGCACTGGGTCCCACAGATTGTGTAGCTGATCCAGAAGAGAAGTAAAAATACCCAAGAATATCTTCTTTATAAAGTGCACAGGAAAACCTGGCCCTGTCCTACGAACCGAGGCCACGGAAACTCTGAACTCTTCCCCCTAAGACCTCTCTTCTCTTCTGAAGCCTGTAACACCCCATCTCCAATACTGGGGCTCTAAGATTTTTAAATGCACTTGTAGAAACTTGACAAAAGGTAAGAGATTTTTGCAAAAGTTAGGCGGAAAATTCTCTGCCTGACACATCCTAAATCAGGAAAAGTCTTCTAATAAATCTATCCCTTCCAGCTTCGCCACTTCACCCGTCGTCTCTCAATCAGAGTTTATAACGGGGAACAAACTTCCAATTATTAGAGCTGTTTATTTCTGTAGCAACAGACCCCAAGCCTTTCATAAGCAAGCCTATTGAGCCCAAACCATGCCTTTCATGGATGACAGCTTCAGAATAAGAGCAGTTTGTCTACATTGCAGGGAGAAAACAGATGTTTCCCTTGAGTCAAAACAAGCAAGTGACAATTCAGTCAAACTGCAGAACAGCCTACCAAAAAAAAAAAAATTTTTTTTTTAAATAAATTCCAGGGCACTAGTACATGTGGGCCTATTTTGTGACCCTGAACACCTCCAGCTATACTTGTATTTTTCATTGTTTGTGCAGGATATTGATTGCTTTTGTAGATCTCCAACAATCTCCATGCACTCACCCTGGTTAATGTATTACTCTTTAACTCACACTCTAATCTAACTGTGACAGTGATGAGTTGTAAATTCTGCTTCATGTGTACATTTCCTGGGGTTGACATTAAAACGCCTCTGCAGACCCAACAGAGTTCAGAGGTTTAAAGTTGAAATTTTCATATTCAAATAGAGTTGTCTGCATTCCCCAAAGCCAAAGAAAAGACTGTTACTTGAAAACAGGCAAAGAGTTGAAAGGATTATTATAAATAATCACTACCACTTCCTGGGGCTTTGTTTAAATAGTGGGAACTTACCAAAAAAAAAAAAAAAAAAAAGGCTGCGGTTTAAATCTTAACAAGTTTATACCCAACAGTGGCTTTTAAAATAAATATATAAATGGTCTTGCCAGTGTATGGTGCCCGAAAGTGATGAAGCAGATGAACACCGCCCTCACAGGGAGAAATACCTTCTGGGAATGATAGCAGTGCAATTTGCAAGTTTGAGTTTTTGGTGGGTTTTTTTTTTAATTAAACAATGTATCAGTTCACCAATGACTTGTAATAAAATGAAACTGAGTACTTTGAAAGGAAAATCTGAACTTTGTGGATTTAAATAACTTTATATCTGGGCCAGGCGCAGTGGCTCACACCTGTAATCCTAGCACTTTGGGAGGCCGAGGTGGGTGGGTCACCTGAGTTTGGGAGTTCAAGACTAGCCTGATCAACAGGGAGAAACACTGTCTCTACTAAAAATACAAAATTAGCCAGGCGTGGTGGCACATGCCAGTAATCCCAGCTACTCGGGAGGCTGAGGCAGGAGAACTGCTTGAACCCAGGAGGCGGAGGTTGCGGTGAGCCGAGATGGCGCCATTGCACTCCAGCCTGGGCAACAAGAGCAAAACTCCATCTCAAAATAAATAAATAATAATTTTATATCTGTAAGAGACAGTATGAGAAAGTATTTGGCAAAAATCTGTTATAAATAAGACTCACTCATACCTGCTGATGCTCTGAATCTTAGACAAGGGAAACTAGGAAGGGAATTCCTTGCTCACAGAATCGTCCTTGAGGTCCCTAGTGAAGGATCTTTGCAGCCAGTTTTGCTGCAGTAACATTGAAAAGTCTATCAGTATAATCCTCTTTTTTAAAAAAAATCATAAAGCATATCTTAGGAATATAGAGTTTCAATTTAGTTATTGAATAGCTAAACAACTCCCTACATTATTACACCTTCCGACTAACCCCAATGACATACAACTCCAAAAAAGAAAAATGTGCATCCTTAGGTCTTGAAATTTAAGTCACATTAATTTTAATCCTAGATAATGGTGCAACGTGGGTTTTGTGCTAAACTGAAAAAATATCCTCAAATGGAAGTAAAATCCTTGAGGTTACAGGAGATTCTGTAAATGGGAAAGGGTGAGCAGAGAACATCGCTGAACTATCTAGAAAGAACTGGAAAGGAAGATAGCAGGTCAATTTTTTATACCACATACATAGGAGAAAGCTGCAGATATGCAAAAGAGCATAGACCTTTGGCTTATGACTTATGGTCAGCCTGCCCAGATGTCCTCAGCAGGAAAGAAGAATCAGCAATTGTGTTAATTATGCCTCTGTTTGCACTTCTTTCAAGGCTAACTGTCCGCTTGCTTCATTTAGCCCTTGATCAGAAGTTAGTCTGGGAAAGCATTCCTGGTATGAAGACCCATGGAATTCATCTTGTGAAAATGCAAATCCAGCTTCCCTCACCACCTGTAATAATCGAGGCAACCCCCCACCCCCATTAAACTTTTGGCTTGGGGAAGGCAAGAATAAAGAGAAATAATTCCTTCACTAATTATTCTTTTCCAATCCAACCCAATTCTCTTGAGTAACAAAACTACGTTTTGCTGGGTCTGCTACAACTCCAAGATCTTCTTTTCTGGCTTTATTTCCAGTGCCACTGAATGCTATTAATTTAGGAAGACAGCTCTATAATTAAAACCATAAAAACCCATAAAGGTCTAAGAACAGCTCTTAAGTCTCTGATGTTTAAATGTGAATTTTAAGTAGGAGGAAAGGGGGATGCTTGTTTATCCAAAAGCACTACCCCACGTGGTTTTCAACAGTTTGTCCACCCTACAATGAGGAGGTTAGATTGGTAAGTTTCTTTGGACTCAGAGATGTGTTTTAAAATGACTCAAATCTTTTTTTTTTTTTCTTTGAGGTGGAGTTCCCCTCTCATTGCCCAGGCTGGAGTGCAATGGCGCAATCTCAGCTCAGCACAACCTCCACCTCCTGGGTTCAAGCCATTCTCCTGCCTCAGCCTCCCAAGTAGCTAAGATTACAGGCATGCACCACCACACCCGGCTAATTTTGTATTTTTACTAGAGACAGGGTTTTGCCATGTTGGTCAGGCTGGCCTCAAACTCCTGACCTCAAGTGATCTGCCCACCCCAGCCTCCCAAAGTGCTGGGATTACAGGCGTGAGCCCCTCTGTAGCATATGTATTAAAACTGAACACTGTAGCAACTGTTGAGATATTACATGCAAAAGTGCTGAGCTCAGCTCCTCACACATAGTAGGTACCTAGACTGAAAGGCTAAGGTTTCACACGCAGATAAGCCTGGATTCACATCCCACCTCTGCCCTTTGCTAGCTCATCATCCCAGACAGGATGCTTTTTCTCCTTTTGTTATCAGGGCCTCAGCCATGAACCTAGCAATGGGTGAGAGAAAGACATTTTCTCCTTCCCTACATCCACACCCATAAAAGCTACCTTCACAGGGCTGTCTAGAAGACTACAGACTAGGCTAGGCATGGTGGTTCATGCCTGTAATCCCAGCAATTTGGGAAGCCAAAGCAGGAGAATCGCTTGAGCCCAGGAGTTCGAGACCAGCCTGGGCAACATAGCAAGACCTCATCTCTACAAACAATTAAAACGTTAGCCAGGTGTCGTGACGTAAACCTGTGGTCCCAGTGACTTGGAAAGCTGAGGTGGGAGAATCACTTAAGCCTGGGCAGTAGAGACTGCAGTGAACTGTGACTGTGCCACTGCACTCCAGCCTGGGTGACAGAGTGAGACCCCATCTCAAAAATAAAGAAACTACAGATTAAACCTTATCTAGCACCTGACTAGCTAATGGCAGGTCGCCTTTCCTCATTCTTTCTCCTCTTCCTAGTTTGAACAGCAGTTTTTCAAACAGCTCACTGCCACCTTTGTCCTAAGGCATGCCCGTACTGTATGTGAATTCTGGAAACAGAGAATCAACGCTTCCAGAGCCTCAGGTTCTCACTGGCCTGTGTGGTCCTTTCTTCAGTTCTCCCACGAGGGAGAGGCTCAGGAAATTCAGCCTAATTGGGAACAACAAGCTAGTGTTGGAACCTGGGGCTCCGCAGCCTGCCACCCCCCGCTGTCACAGGCTGCGGCCTTGGATTCAACTTGATGTTCTTTCTGGAGAACTCTTTACCAGGGCATGCCATCTGAGTCCTGCCATGAGTCTCATGTTCAGGAGGGTCCCGTACTTGGTTCAAGGCCCTGCTGTTGCCATCTTGAGATTCTTAATAATTTTTAAATAAGAGTCCCACATGTTCATTTGAATTGGGTCCCACAAATCATGTAGCTAGTCCTGATCTCTTCCATCCTCTAAGACTCAAGATGAAGGTCAGGTCTTCCGGAAGACATCACCATTTTCTCTGATGGACTCCCATCACCCCTGGCTCATACCTCCATTAATTCACCTACTGTCACTTAAGAAACACATGGTGTGGCCAAGTGTGGGGGCTCACACCTATAATCTCAGCACTTTGGGAAGCCAAGGTGGGCAGATCACCTGAGGTCAGGAGTTTCAGACCAGCCTGACCAACATGGAGAAACCCGTCTCTACTAAAAATACAAGATTAGCCCAGGATGTGGTGGCACATGCCTATAGTCCCACCTACTTGGGAAGCTGAGGCAGGAGAATCACTTGAACCCAGGAGGTGGAGGTTGCAGTGAGCTGAGATGGCGCCATTGCACTTCAGCCTGGACAACAAGATCGAACTCCATCTCAAAAAAAAAAAAAAAAACCACCGCCAGGCACGATGGCTCATGCCTGTAATCCCAGCACTTTGGGAGATCGAGGCAGGCAGATCACCTGAGGTCAGAAGCCTGACCAACATGGAGAAACCCTGTCTCTACCAAAAATACAAAAAATTTCTGGGTGTGGTGGCACATGCCTGTAATAGCTACTCGGGAGGCTGAGACAGGAGAATCGCTTGAACCCAGGAGACGGAGGTTACGTGAACTGAGATTGTGCCACTGCACTCTGGCCTGGACAACAAGAGCAAAACTCTATCTAAAAAACAAAAACTAGCCGGACATGGTGGTGCACGCCTGTAATCCCAGCTACTTGGGAAGCTGAGGCAGGGAGAATTCCTTGAAACCAGGAGGTAGAGATTACAGTGAGCCGAGATCGTGCTACTGCATTCCAGCTTGGGCAACAGAGCGAGACTCCATCTCAATAAATAAACAAATAAATCTAGTTTTGAGGCCACATCCAACAAGTACAAATGGAGGGACAGGATACAAAGTAACTGACCTGAAACCAGCCTGTCCTCTTCAAAACGTCAAGATCATGAAAGACGAAGAAAACCGAGGTGCTCTGCCAGGTTGGAAGAGACCAAGGAGAGAGGACAACTAAATGAAACTGACCAACCCCGTCTCTTCCTCAACTAAGAAAACAATGCTATCAAAGGACATTTTAGGGACAGATGGCAAAATTTTAAAACATTATAAATTAGATTAATAGCAATATATTGATGTTCAATTTTTTGATTTTGATAATTGTACATAATTGTATTGTGTAAGAGAAATGTCCTTTAAGGAATTAGCACTTAAGTATTTAAGGCATAAAAGGGAATTGGCCAGGCGCAGTGGCTCATGGCTTTAATCCCAGCACTTTGGGAGGCAGTGGCGGGTGGATCACAAGGTCAGGAGTTCGAGACCAGTCTGGCCAACATAGTGAAACCCCATCTCTACCAAAATACAAAAAAATTAGCTGGGCATGGTGGCACGGGCTTGTAGTCCCAGCTACTCAGGAGGCTGAGGCAGGGGAATCTCTTGAACCTGAGAGGTGGAGGTTGCAGTGAGCTGAGATCACGCCACTGCACTCCAGCCTGGTGACAGAGCAAGACTCTGTCTCAAAAAAAAAAAAAAGAAAAAAGGGAATTATGTCTACAACTTATCTCTAATGACCCCAGATATACCTATATGTATATTTCCATGGGGAGAAAGAAAGTATTAAGAAGCAACTGTGGCCAGCGCAGTGGCTCACAACTGTAATCCCAGCACTCTGGGCGGCTGAGGCAGGCGGATTGCCTGAAGTCAGGTGTTTAAAACCAGCCTGGCTAACATGGTGAAACCCCCTCTCTACTAAAAATACAAAAATTAGCCAGGTGTGGTAACACATGCCTGTGATCCCAGCTACTCAGGAGGCTGAGGCAGGAGAATCGCCTCAACCTGGGAGGCGGAGGTTGCAGTGTGTCAAGATGCTCCATTGCACTCCAGCCTGCACAGGGGAAAGAAAAAAGAAAAAAAGCAACTGTGCAGCCTGGGCAACATGCCAACCCCATCGCGACAAATAAAAAATAAAAATTTAGCAGGGCGTGGTGGTGCACACCTGTAGTCCCAGCTACTCAGAGGCTGAAGTGAGAGGATTGAAGTGAGAGGATCGCTTGAGCCTGAAAGGCGGAGGCTGCAGTGAGTTTGAGATCCCACCACTGCACTCCAGCCTGGGTAACACAGGGAGACCCTGTCTCTAAATAAATAAACAACTGTGACAAAATGTAATAACTGAGGCATCTGGGTTAAGGGCATATTGGAGTTCTCCATACAATGTTTGCAAATTTTTGGCTAGTTAGGAATTATTGCAAAAACAAATTTTAAAATTTAACTATAATAGCACAAATACACAAAAGATGTGGCAAGTAGGTAAAGACCATGGCTTAAAATCTAGTCATCAAGGCACTCTGATTCCTGAATATTTTCACCCCGCAAAACAGTGTTGAAAGAACATTTGAAGACTTCATGTGATAAAAAGGTAACAGTCCATCATGAATATGCATATACATACTTGTTTCATTTTGCTTTTCATCTTACTAAGTAAAGATGGTGAAGTTTCACTCAAGGAAATGCTATGAAAGAATTCCACAGGAAAGTCAAAAAAGGCTTCTTTTTCTCCCTCTTCCCTGCAATCTCCCAGTTGAGGTTTGCTACCCCGGCCCTCCCCCAAAGCATCGCAAATAACTAAACGCCTGGATCGCTTTCCGAGCTGACAGTTTCTTCAGTGTTTTGTTGGGCTTTCACAACAAATTGAGGCGCTAGGGTCTGGGTTAATATTCAGAACTGTGTTGTTTTCCCTATAGTGCCATTGGCATGACAATAGACACCACGGGCCACAAAGGGGAGACCCACAAAGGAAGACACGTTTTTAATGCTCGAGCCATCTGCCAATTCTCCTTAGGACCTTTTCAAGAGCTGAGTGAAGTTAAAGCAAGAGCCGGGAAGGGGTGTGCAGCGGAGGGCAGAAAAATCATTCACGGGAAAAGCAATTGCAATATGAAAAGAACCAAAGAAGGGTCGAAGCCTGGATGGATGAATGAATGGAATCCGAAGGCCTCTTCTCTTGAGCTCTAAAGAGATCCACCGCACTCTCTCCGATGGGGCTTTTGTTGGTTGCCAAGCGTTTTAAATGTTATAGTAAGAATATGTTATTAAGGGAGGATTTAATACACACGAACCACACAAGAAAAAGCCCTCCAGAGAGGTCTTCTGACCACTCACGCGGAAAGCTCAAGCCACCTGCCTCTGCAAAGATTACACTGATTCTTTTTCTTTTGGTAGCAACATGTCCTAAATACAGTAGTTTATCATGAATAAAGCATTTCTATACCAACTCGGAATTCCCCCTTCTCACAGAGACTTGCACAGTTTTAAGACCACCAACCATGACAATGTATTCAAATATGCTAAAACAAAATATTTTCATAACCTTGAAAAACACAATTAATATTTCCTTTTTTTTTTTTTTTTTGAGATGAAGTCTTGCTCTTGGCCCTCAGGATGGAGTGCAATGGCACAATCCTAGCTCACTGCAACCTCCACCTCCCAGGTTCAAGCGATTCTCCTGCCTCAGCCTCCTGACTAGCTGGGATTACAGGCGCCTGCCACCACGCTTGGCTAATTTTTATATTTTTAGTAGAGACGGGGTTTCACCATGTTGGCCAGGCTGGTCTCCAACTCCTGACCTCAGGTGATCCACCTGCCTCAGCCTCCCTAAATGCTGGGATTGCAGGCGTGAGCCACCATACCTGGCCAAAATCTGCATTTTTTTTAGCCCAAAACATATACCTCTGACATTTTTCCCAAAGGAAAACTCTACTGAAAACTCCCAAGAAACTGTGGACGGACTGCTTCCTTGAAAGCATAAAGCACTTAACAGAACAGCAATTCAGACCCTGCCTGGCTTGGGTGCCAAATCCCTTGGCATCTATCCATCTTATCTCTTTCCAAATTCTCAATTTCCTGAAGGCAAGGCACAGACTTTATTCCCCCTCAACCTCTTTAAATAGCATCCATCCCTGAATGGGATCAGGACAGAGGACAATCAAATAGACCTTCCTTGGCCAGATTAGCAAACTTTAGGTAACATTCTCTCATTTCTTAATGCAACCTTACAGTAAATCTGTTGTAGTTAGAAGTCAACGGCTGGGCACGGTGGCTCACACTTGTAATCCCAGCACTCTGGGAGGCCAAAGTGGGTGGATCACCTGAGGTCAGAAGTTCGAAACCAGCCTGACAAACATGGAGAAACCCCTTCTCTACTAAAAATACAAAAATTAGCCAGGTGTGGTGGCACATGCCTGTAATCCCAGCTACTCGGGAAGCTGAGGCAGGAGAATCGCTTGAACCCAGGAGGCGGAGGTTGCAGTGAGCCGAGATGGCACTGTTGCACTCCAGCCTGGGCAACAAGAGCGAATGTCTGTCTCAAAAAAAAAAAAAAAAAACAAAAGAAAGAAAGAAACAGAAGTCAACATTGGCTGGTTGTTTTGTGGCTTTTCCATGGTGTGTTTGAGTGGGTTTTTAAGTTCCATTGTTTAGAATGCACATATCTTGCAAGGGGGTCAATGATTAAAGGGTTTTCATATCCCTGGGAAATGTTATTAAAATTTCAATTTCTTTTTTTTTTGAGAGGGAGTTTCCGGGCCGGGCACAGTGGCTCATGCCTGTAATCCTAGCACTTTGGGAGGCTGAGGCGGGTGGATCACGAGGTCAAGAGATCGAGACCATCCTGGCCAACATGGCGAAACCCTGTCTCTACTAAAAATACAAAAACTAGCTGGGCATAGCGGTGCCCGCCCATAACCCCAGCCACTCGGGAGGCTGAGGCAGGAGAATTGCTTGAACTGGGGAGGCAGAGGTTGCAGTGAGCTGAGATCGTGCCACTGCACTCCAGTCTGGGCAACAGAGTGAGACTCTGTCTAAACAACAAAAAAAAACAGAGAGAGAAGGAGTTTCCTCTTGTCACCCAGGCTAAAGTGCAATGGCATGATCTCGGCTCCCTGCAGCCTCCACCTCCCAGATTCAAGTGATTCTTCTGCCTCAGTCTCTTGAGTAGCTGGGATTACAGATGTATACCACCATGTCCGGCTAATTTTTGTATTTATAGTAGAGACAGGTTTTACCATGTTGGCCAAGCTGGTCTGAACCCCTGACCTCAGGTGATCCACCCACCTCAGCCTCCCAAAGTGTTGGGATTACAGGCGTGAGCCACCATACCAGTCCAAAATTTCAATTTGTTGTTTTTGAGCCAAAACATACAACTCTGACCTACACATCTGGTCACTGATCTTTGGATCAGACTCCATACTCTCCAGGCTTCAATTTCCAGGATTTATAAAATGCCTTGGAAGAAATCTTCCCGGATGCAGTATTTACCTAAATCTGTACTAAAGTTGCAACAGTTTGGCTTCAAAGTAATCACTGCCGAAAAAACTTTGCAGCCTGCCATGTGAACAGCAGGGGCACCCTCCTTCCCTCCTCAGCCAGGTGGCAGAAAGGGAAAGGAATTAGGTAGCGAGGATGCCAGCACACAAAATGTCATTCTAGGCTGCTGGCACACAAGTTATTTGACAAGACCAATACCAAGAGGCCTGTGGATGCTGCCGGGGCCTGGTGGGACCCCATTGACCTGTCATCCAGGGCAGATGGAGGCCTCCCTGGTGCTGGGGCCACTAAGCAACTGTTCAGCCACGTGGCCTTCCCACACCCACGGCCCGGGCCTTGAACTCTTCTCCCCTGACTGTCAGTGGCCCGTGATTGACCTGCACCCCTGTGGCCCAGGAGCCAGGAGGCTGACCTCGCGCTGTGAGCCGGCTGTAGACCTGGGAGTTGACTTCCTTGTCCCGCACGTAGCATCGGATCTCTTCCACCGCCTCACGGATGACAGTGACGGCCAGCACAAAGCCCTGCAGAGACAGACGACAGTGAGCCTTGCTATAGGCAGTGAGCCCCGCTGCAGCCAACTGTCCTCTCCTGGTGCCAAGGGCAGAAAAGGTGAGAGGTCACTTGCGAGTGCTGCGGGGCAGGACCTTGGGAGCGCCCCCGGGCAGGGAGTGCCATGAGTTATTCCAAATGCACAGGCCCCTGCAAGCCCCCCTCTCCGAATCACTCTTAGGGAACACACACTCACAAACACACCCTGCAGAAACACTACCCTAGAGACACACTCGCTGCCACACACGTACAAGGATGTAACCTTGGGGTGAGGGTGACAAACACAGAACACTCGAACTGTTCCTCCCCCAAGCAAGTGATGGTGACCTCACACACTGTCTCTCACCCACCATGTGCTGGGCACTACTGGAGGTGATTCTCACCCTCACAACAACCCTATGGGATACGCTCCCATAACTAAGATCCCCATGCAGATGAGGAAACTGAGGCACGGAGAGGTTGAGTAATCTTGCCCAAAGACATAAAGCTACTAAGTGATAAACGGGAATCAAAATGTAGGCAACCTTAATCTTTACTGCCCCTAGAGAAACAATGGAGCCAGTGAGAGAGACCGCCATGCAACAGTTAAAAAGAATAAGACACATCTGTTGCATTCACAGAGCCAAGTGGAAAAATCAGTCTTTCAGGACATACACTGTAACACCATTCACATATATAGCAACAGAGATCCTTTTTTTTTTCACCCCCACTCTGTCGCCTGGCTGGAGTGCAGTGGCACGATCTCGGCTCACTGCAACCTCTGCCTCCTGGGTTTAAGCAGTTCTCCTGCCTCAGCCTCCCAAGTAGCTGGGACTACAGTTATGCACCACCACGCCCAGCTAATTTTGGTATTTTTAGTAGAAACAGCATTTCACCATGTTGGCCAGGATGGTCTCAATCTCTTGACCTCGTGATCCACCCACTTCAGCCTCTTAAAGTGCTGAGATTACAGGTGTGAGCCACCATGCATGGCCATACATAGCAACAAAGATTCTATACACTGTTAAGTGTTTTCAATTTCCTTAACTACCAGTTAGATTTCTCTGCCAGGAAAGAGACTAGGATCAGGATAGGGAGGGACTGAAATGAGCTTCAGCCTATCTGTAATGTCTTCAGTTTTTTGGGTTTCTCTGCTTGTTTTTTTGTTTGAGATGGGGTCTCGCTCTGTCGCCCAGGTTGGAGTACAGTAACATGACCTTGACTCACTGCAATCTCACCTCCCAGGCTCAAGAGATCCTCCTGCCTCAGCCTCCCAAGTAGCTGGGACCACAGGCACGTGCCACCACACCTGGTTAATTTTTTGTATTTCTGGTAGAGATGGTTTTTCATTGTTGTTGTTGTTAAGATACTCACTCTGTTGTCCAAGATGGAGTACAGTGGCACAATCCCGGCTCACTGCAACCTCCGCCTCCGGGGCTCAAGAGATTATCCGGCCTCAGCCTCCCAAGTAGCTAGGATTATAGGTAGCCACCACCAGGCCCAGCTAATTTTTTGTATTTTTACTAGAGACTGGGTTCACCATGTTCGCCAGGCTGGTCTCGAACTCCTAACCTTAAGTGATCTGCACACCTCAGCCTCCCAAAGTGCTGGGATTAAGCCACCACACCCAGCCAGAGATGGGTTTTTGCCATGTTGCCCAGGCTGGTCTCAAACTCCTGAGCTCACGAAATTCACCCACCTCAGCCTCCCAAAATGCTGAAATTACAGGCATGAGTCACTGCACCCAGCTGTTTTAAGTTTTTATAACGAAACCATATTAAGGTATTAATTGCATAAGTAGCAACTAATAAAAATTTAAAACTTCCCCAACCTTCCCGAGTTGGGAACCCCGACTCATAAAATCTGGTTGAGTGGAGGGAGTCACCCATAGCAGAATCTACTTCCAATCTAGATTTTTTTATTCTTGTAATCAATAAAGCCAAAATCATTCATTCATTTTACTTGTGCTTATAGTCATTCATTTTCCTTGTCATTCCTCATCCCCCACCCCCTTTTAGAGCTTGCCAGGACAGCTATTTTTTTAAATACAGACAGCATCACCACCCAAGGGTTAGCAGTTGTGGTTCTTGGAGAATTTCACTTTCATACTGTTTACGCTGTGAAATATATTAGCTTCGATTCAAAGGACTTTAAATCTCTTATGTAAATCTATCCAGAGATGTGCTGCTTTGTGAAACTCCTCCCAATGCCCATACATCTTTACAATCGAGGATTACTCCTGTTTCCAATCAGATGTAAAGTACACACTGCAGTCAAAAAAAACCTGGTACATTTCAGAATCAAAGCATAACCAGACCACATAGGGAGAGAGAGAAAACCTGTTTCGGGAGGAGCACAGAACCGGTTTGCAGAACTCCCCCGCTCCACCATGCTGCTATTACGTTGCTCTGTGCCAAAACCCAAGTTTTTGTTGTTGTTTGTTTTTTTGAATGTTTCAGTTTCTATCTCTCTCTGCATGGGCCTGGCTAAATCCCATTGACGTTCATGGAAAGTGAGTGCTCATACAAAGACAGGAGCCAAGCGCTAACCTCCCTGTTGCAAATAAATACCGCCTCCTAAATTATCATGTTTCCCCACACATACACACATAGTTCTCATTCATCCTAGAGGCCACGCCATGCCTTGAGCTAGAAATTGCTTTACAAAGAGATGCAAATGTAGTCCAGGAGTAAATTCCAACCATCCAATTTAGGAGGTCCTTAATATCCATCCACAGATATTTAGAAAGAAGCTTTAAGGGGCGGGGCAAAGGGGTGTTGAAGGAAGCAGCTGTCTGAGTTGGTGAAGAATCACAGACAAGTGGCCGGGCGCAGTGGCTCATGCCTGTAATCCCAGCACTTTGGGAGACCGAGATGGGGGGATCACTTGAGGTCAGGAATTTGAGCCTAGCCTGGCCAACATGGTAAAACCCTATCTCTGCTAAAAATACAAAAATTAGCTGGGCATGGTGGCAGGTACCTGTAATCCCAGCTACTTAGGAGGCTGAGACAGGGGAGTCACTTGAACCCAGGAGGCGGAGGTTGCAGTGATCCCAGATCACGCCACTGCACTCCAGCCTGGGCAACGGGGCGAGACTCCGTCTCAAAGAAAAAAAAAAAGAATCACAGGCAGTGATAACTCATAGACAAGCAACTCTGAAAGTGCAAGACTCTTTTGTAAAGTTGTACATCAAAAATGAATTTACTAAAGCAAATCTAATCTATGGAAGATAGAAATCTGCAAAGCAGCTGCCTGGGGCAGGGGGTATGTGGGGTGATAGGGACAGGCACTAGGGAACTTCCTGGGGTGATAGAAATGTTCTATCTCTTGATTGAGGTGGTATTTATGTAGGTGTTGACGAATGTCAAAACTCAATGAATCGGAAACTGAAGATCTGTGCATTTTATGGTATATAGATTATATCACAATAACAAAAATATCCTAAATTTATTTAGTCATCATACTATGTTACAGATTATTTCTGCTCTCCTAAGTTACTTCTCCCCTAATATATTAGTACCAAGAAAAAAATTATTAAAAGCTAAAACGTGGCTGGGTGTGGTGGCTCACACCTATAATCCCAGCATTTTGGGAGGCTGAGGCAGGAAGATCGATTGAGCCCAGGACTTCGAGACCAGCCTGGGCAACATAGGGAGACCCCATCTTTACAAAAACTATATAAAGAATTAGCCAGTTTCTACAAAAGAAAATAAAACCTGAAACTGGGGGGAAAAAAAAAATGAGCCGGGCATGGTGGCTGTGTCGTGGTCCCAGCTACTCAGGAGGCTGAGGCAGGAGGACTGTCTGAGCCCAGGAGGCAGAGGTTGCAGTGAGCTGAGATCAAGCTACTGCACTCCAGCCTGGGCGACAGAATGAGACCTCGTCTTGGGGAAAAAAATTTAAAAAGCTAAAATGTAATCTGAACAATGAAAAACATGTCATTAGTGGCAGAATTTAAAAGTGAAAATGAGAACATTTCCTGAGAATTCTATACAGTCACATGAAGCATTTCACTTGCAGTAATTCATCTAAACCTCCCAACAAACCAAGGCAGCAGAAAGGATCGTCCCTTTTCACAGATGACAAAACTGAGGCTCAGAAAAGTACGCTGGGTTCAAACTACATGACTTCCCAAAGTGCAATTAAGAGCTAAACCCAGTCGGGTGCAGTGGCTCACACCTGTAATCCAGCACTTTGGGAGGCCAAGGTAGGAGGGTCACCTGAGGTCAGGAGTTCGAGACCAGCCTGGCCAACATGGTGAAACCCCATCTCTACTAAAAATACAAAAAAATTAGCCAAACGTGGTCTTAGGCACCTGTAATCCCAGCTACTTGGGAGGCTGAGGCAGGGGAATCACTTGAAACTGGGAGGAGGAGGTTGCAGTGAGCCAAGATCACGCCATTATACTCCATCCTGGGCAACAAGAGCAAAACTGTATCTCAAAAAAAAAAAAAAAAAAAAAAATCTATTAAGGGAAATCAGCTATGGTCACCTAGAAGTAGATGCTGTCTAATTAGTTTTTCACCCCAAACCCTTTTTCCTGTAGTTCCTGGAAAGAGAGGCAAAAATACAAGACAAATATCCCCCAACTTAGCCATCACAGGAAAAGCTGACTATAAAAGGGCCTACAACGTGGAAACTCCCAGACTGTTAGAGGCGTCAAAACCTAGAGACAAGCTGTTAGCTGCCTGGCTTCTGTCCTGAGCTATAGTCAAGGGAAAACAGGCCAGTCAGTTGGGAGACAGCAGAGGGTGGGGGTAGGGACAGAGAAGGCCTCAGTGGAAATAAATTTTTTAAAAATCATAATTGTGGGGTGTGCTGGCTCACGCCCATAATCCCAGCACTTTGGGAGGCTGAGGTGGGCAGATCTCAAGGTCAGGAGTTCAAGACCAGCCTGGCCAACAAGGTGGAACCATCTCCACTAAAAATACAAAACTTAGCCAGGCGTGGTGGTGCATGCTTGTAATCCCAGCTACTTGGGAGGCTGAGACAGGAGAACTGCTTGAACCCAGGAGGCAGAGGTTGCAGCAAGCCAAAATCACACCACTGCACTCCAGGCTGGGTGACAGAGCAAGACTCAAAAAAATAATAATAATAATTACTATGGCCTACACTGAAAGTCAGGACTTCAGGTTTCTTTTGGAAAATCAGAGCATTATTTTATTTGGTTTGTGTTTACTTTTTTGTTTTTGTTTTTTAAGAGACAAGGTCTTGCTCTGTCACCCACGCTGGAGTGCAGTGGCATGATCATAGCTTATTACAGCCTCAAACTCCTGGCTGAAGTGATCCTCCTGCCTCAACATCCCAAGAAACTGAGACTACAGGCATACACCACCATACCTGACTTTGATTTTTATTTTCAGTAGAGATGAGGTCTTACCACGTTGCCCAGGGTGGTCTCAAACTCCCGACCTTGAGCCATCTTCCCACCTCAGTCTCCCAAAGCACTAGGATTACAGAGGCGAGCCCAGAACGTTGGGAGTTACAGGCCCAGCCTCAGTGCATCATTTTAGCAAGGAGACACTGACTGGAACGGAGGGCCGGGCCCCCTTTAGAAGAGTGTGAGGCTTCCAGGTCATCCCGGTCCCCACCACTCACTCAAGCCACCTGCTTCCCCCTCACTAGCTGGTGCTGCAGTTTGCCGTCACCACTGCTGATATGAACAACACTAGTAAGGGAAAGGGAATGGCACGAGCAATAAACTCACATTAACAATTTGATCTACATTCTAAACCCCAAGTGCCAGTCTGGCCTCCCCGCTGAAGGAAGAAACAACTTTGTTCTTAAGGATTCCAAACATTCTAAACGCACATTTCATGTATTTCACTTCCTGTAACTCGTTGACTTCCAGAAAGGCACTCGGGTGACTTAAGATAGCAGTCCTGGCACAATAAGATTAAAAACACTTCAAAGAATAAAAGGCAGGCTGGGCGCCGTGGCTCACAACTGTAACGCAGCACTCTGAGAGGCCAAGTGAGTGGATCACATGAGGCCAGGAGTTTGAGACCAGCCAGGCCAACATGATGAAACCCTATCCTCTAAAAATACAAAAATTAGCCAGGTGTGGTGGCACACGTCTGTAATCCCAGCTATTCGGGAGGCTGAGGTAGGAGACTCGCTTGAGCCTGGGAGGCAGAGGTTGCAGTGAGCCGAGATCACACCCTACACCCTAGCCTGGGTGACACAGCAAGATTCCATCTCAAAAAAAAAAAAAAAAGAAAAGAAAAGAAAAGAGATGTGGCTTGAGAGATGGTCTGGAGCATTCCTTGCTGGGGGCCTGGGAGGGGCCTCCTGAGCCCAGAAGCACAGGGGGCGAGGTAATAGGAAAGTCCCTCACCTTCAACCAGAGCAGAGAGGCCAAGGGACAGCCTGATCACCAGGAAAAGGGTGGATCCAATTCACATGCTGCTTTAAAGTTTTTTTAATGAGTTTTGTTGATACTTAAAAATCAAAGAGTAAAACATACTAAAATTTTTTTAAATGATTCATAACGATGTATATCTTGTTTTTTTCCTAAGAAGAAGAAACGTAGGCTGGGCGCAGTGGCTGTAATCCCAGTACTTTGGGAGGCCAAGGAGGGGAGGATCACTTAAGGTCAGCAGTTCAAGACCAGTCTGGCCAGAAATGCTGAAACCCTGTCTCTACTAAAAATACAAAAATTAGGTCAGGTGCGGTGGCTCACTCCTGTAATCCCAGCATTTTGGGAGGCCGAGATTGGTGGATCATGAGGTCAGGAGTTCAAGATCAGGCTGGCCAGTATGGTAAAACCTCGTCTCTACTAAAAATACAAAAATAAGCCTGACATGGTGGTGGGTGCCTGTAATCCCAGCTACTTGGGAGGCTGAGGCAAAGAACTCCTTGAACCCAGGAAGTGGAGGTTGCAGTGAGCTGAGATCTCGCCACTGCACTCCAACCTGGGAGACAGAGCAAGACTCCATCTCAAAAAAAGCAAAACAAAACAAAACAAAAATTAGCTGGGTGTGGTAGCACACGCCTATAATTCCAGCTACTTGGGAGACTGACGCAGGAGAATCACTTGAGCCCAAGAGGCAGAGGTTGCAGTGAGCCCAGATCATGACACTGTACTCCAGCCTGGACGACAGAGTGAGTGAGACTATCAATCAATCAATCAATCAATAAAAAAGAAAGTTGTAAGAATTTGTATTCATCGTGCTTGTTTGTTCATAAAGCAACTCTGGAGGGAAGGAGAAGAAGTGAAATTATTTGGGAGGCAAAACTGGATGAAGTAGATTCTTCACAAGGGACATCTGTATATTTCTTAAGTCATGTGAATGTATTACCTTTCAAATAACTACACTTTAAAAGGATAACCAATAAAAGGCAATAGGATAAATGATATTTTATATACACTGTAGACTAACTTTGTTACGGTAACTTATGGTTTGATTTTATATTAGCACATAATAAACAGTCATGGAACTAAAAAACTAAAATGATGTTAGAGTATTTCAAATAGAACTACAGAGTTTGTAACTCTTGGGTCTGGCAACTCCTGGTCCCTGTTCGTAGCTGACAGGGAAGAGTAGCCGACAGGAGCTTCTCATCCACCCAGGGCTTTATTCTCTCAGCCGAGCTCTAGAGCATCTGTTTATAAGGTAAGGGCAACAGTTTCCAAGGCCTGGCGCAGTGGCTTATGCCTGTAATCCCAGCACTTTGGGAAGTCACAGTGGGTGGATCACTTGAGGGCAGGAGTTCGAGAGCAGCCTGGCCACCATGGTGAAATCTTGTCTCTACTAAAAATACAAAAACTTGCCGGGCATGGTGGTGGGTGACTGTAATCCCAGTTACTCAGGAGGCTGAGGCATAAGAATCGCTTGAACCCAGGAGGTGAAGGCTACAGTGAGCCGAGATGCGCCATTGCACTCCAGCCTGGGCCACAGAGCGAGACTCCATCTCAGAAAAAAAAAAAATTGTTTCCCAATGATCACAATATCAGTGCTTAAAGCACAGACACCACCTGCCACTTGGTTCAGCATGCCACCTGACACAGTCTATTATCTGTTATCAGAGGAGCAAGATGCTTGGATGAAGGGCCTCTCTAGGTCCCAGGATCCTACTTCACCCCAAAATGACTCAGAGCAGGAGAGAACTATTCTCGTCATTCCAAAAGCACCTGCACTGTTTGCGTGGAAGAAATAACCCCCTTCCTCTTCGCAGGGCGAGAGCTGCTGGCATCACTTGCCTATAACGTGGCACGTCCGGCGTAGGCACGCCCACTCCCAGGCCCCTGAGCACCTGGCTGCCTCTGTTCCACAAGCACTTCTGCACCAAATCCTTATCATCCCTCACCTGCTGCCAACAGCAAAAAGGTTTATTGTTTCTGTTTCTTTTTTTTTTTTTTTTTTCCTTGAGACGGAGTTTTGCTCCGTTGCCAGGCTGGAGTACAGTGGCTCACTGCAACCTCCACCTCCTGGGTTCAAGCACTTCTCCTGCCTCTGCCTCCCGAGTAGCTGGGACTACAGGCATGCACCACCATGCCCGGCTAATTTTTGTATTTTTAGCAGAGACAGGGTTTCATTATGAGGATGGTCTCAACCTCGCAACCTCGTGATCTGCCCACCTCAGCCAACCAAAGTGCAGGGATTATAGGTGTGAGCCACCGCACCCAGCTGCAAATTCTTTAAAAATAAAAATATTAATTGAGATTTATGAAAAGAGAATCCGAGTGTTCCCCTAGGGTCCCACTTGGTGAGAATATAAACAGGAACTGCATTTCATAATATCTCTATTTGGACAAAAAGGGTATCAGTTCTGCCCTCTCCAAGCTCAATGACACTGGACCTCCCTCTGTTTCTCAAATGCGCTAAGAACATGCCTGCTGCAGGGCCTCTGCACTGCTGCGTGCTGGAATATTCTACTTCCCATCATTCCTCAGGAGGCCTTTCATAGCTACACAGGCTAAGCCTCTGCACATCTCCTGCCCTTCACCCTCATTTGTGCAAAAAATACTAAATGTACCTGGGATACCCCATCCGTCCTATGACCTTATTCTGCTACCATCAGAGCACTTTTCACGATTTGTAACAATTCCGTTTACTGGCTTATTGTCTATCCCCTCTGGATGTCAGCCCCACAGGGCAGAAAGTTTGTCTACTCTGTTCATGGCTGCACCCCCTTAACTCGGCACAGGGCCTGGCACACAGTAGGTGCTCAACCACCCTCTGCCAAAGCAAGGGAAGAAAGAAAAGGAGGCCAGAGAAGGAAGGAGCAGAGGGGGGCTATTCGGTTCTGCTACACGTCATGTGCACAGCAGCACAGATTCTGCTACTTTTCCAACCCCTGACATTCAAATATTCTACATCAGATACAAAGAAAATGTGAGCTTGGAAAACAATCCAAATACAAGCTGGGCATCCCTGATCCAAAATGCTTGGGGAGCTGAAGTGTTTGAGATTGCAGATGTTTTCAGATTGGGGGAACATCTCCACCATCCTTACCAGCTGAGCATCTCAAATCTGAAAATAATGCTCAAAAGGTTTTAGATCTTGGAGCACTATTTTTATTAGTTTGGAATTTTTTTGTTTTTGTTTTCGTTTTGAGACATATCTCACTCCGTCACCCAGGCTGGAGTGCAGTGGCACAATCTCAACTCACTGCACCCCCGCCTCCCAGGTTCAAGCAATTCTGGTGCCTCAGCCTCCCAAGTAGCTGGGACTACAGATGTATGCCACCACACCCGGGTAATTTTTAATAGAGATGGGGTTTCATCATGTTGCCCAGGCTGGTCTTGAACTCCTGGCCTCAAGCAATCTGCCCGCCTCGGCTTCCCAAAATGCTGGGAATACAGGCATGAGCCACCGTGCCCGACCAGATTTTAGAGCATCTGGGATGCTCAACCTGTGATACAATCCATGAGGACAGGGGATTTGTCTTTCCCATTTGGCACTGTATTCCCAGAGTCTAGACTAGCGCATATACGATAAGCATGCAATAAATCCTTGTTGAGATCATGCAAAACCCAACAGCTGACTGAATGAATGAATGGCACAGGCTTTACTACAGTTTGATCCAGGTGGTGTATGAAATGGAGCTTTAACACTAAAGTCTCAGGGACTCCCAGTGTGTTGGCCTGAGGGCATCCTTTCCCTTACAAGGCCACCGTCCCATTCCAGATGCCTGAGTGAGAGAAACAAAGAACTTTCTGTTTCCAAACCTCTAAGGTTACTGAACAAACAATGCCGATTAACTCACCAGGGGAACCCAATAGGTGTAGAGTGCGCCAAGTCTCATTTCAGGAACAAACTGAGAGCAGGCAAGAAGCAAGAAGTAGAGGTTGAAAAAGTATTTGAACTGGTTGAACAGCACCTGGAATGGAGAGAGACAACAGAGAAGAGACACTCAGGGCTTGTCTGATGAGATCTGGAACATCTGGAGGAAAATGAATTAATTTTTTTTTTTTTTTTTTTTGAGATGGAGTCTCAGTCTGTAGCCCAGGCTGGAGTGCAGTGGCTCGATCTCGGCTCACTGCAACCTCTACCTCCCAGGTCCTGGTTCAAGCAATTCTCCTACCTCAGCCTCCCAAGTGGCTGGGATTACAGGCACGAGTCACCACGCCCAGCTAATTTTTGTATTTTTTAGTAGAGACAGGGTTTCACCATGTTGGCCAGGCTGATCTTGAACTCCTGACCTTGTGATCTGCTCACCTCAGCCTCCCAAAGTGCTGGGATTACAGGCGTGAGTCCCTGTGCCCAGCTGGAAAATGAATAATATTTAAAACATCCTGCAGCTGGGCACAGTGGCTCACATCTGTAATCCCAGCACTTTGGGAGGCTGAGGCGGGCAGATCACCTGAGGTCAGGAGTTCAAGACCAGCCTGACCAACATGGTGAAACCCTGTCTGTACTAAAAGTAAAAAAATTAGCCGGGCGTGGTGGCAGGCACCAGTAATCCCAGCTACTTGGGAGGCTAAGGCAGGAGAATCACTTAAACCCGAAAGGTGGAGGTTGCGGTGAGCTGAGATCGCACCACTGCACTGCAGCCTGAGCAACAAGAGTGAAACTCTGTCTTAAAAAAAAAAATTCCTGCATAAGAATACAATGTACACAATATCTTTCACATAAAGCTTAAATGCTTCCATATGCTGTTTAGAAAAATGCACATGGGTAACAAAAATATCATTTGTAAAAAAAAGAGTAAATAATGATACACATGAAAATTGAAAACGCCAAATTCAGAAGAGTAGTTACTTCCTGGGGAGGGAGTAAAATCTAACATGGAGGGGCACACAGGGGCATCAACTATGTTATGTGTGTTTTGGGGCTTGGTTTGGTTTGGTTTTTTGAGACCGGGTCTCACTCTGTCACCCAGGCTGGAGTCCAGGGGCATGACCACAGCTCACCGTAGCCGTGCTGGGCTCAGGCAGTCCTCCTGCCGCAGCCCCCAAGGAGCTGAAACCACAGGCATGCACCACCATGCCCATCTAAAGTTTTTGTTATTTGTAAAGACAGGGTCTCTCTACGTTGCCCAGGTTTGTCTTCAACTCCTGGGCTCAAGCAGTCCTCCCACCTCAGCCTCCCAAAGTGTTGGGATTACAGACCTGAGCCACTGCGTCCTGACTGTGTTATTTCCGAGCCACTGCGTCCTGACTGTGTTATTTCTGAGCCACTGCGTCCTGACCATGTTATTTCTTAGACTGTATACTTCGTAAGTTCAATAGACCACTCAAGATAGTGTTTAGGAGGAGGTTTTGGTGGGGAAATGCTTATGCTATAAGGTTGACTCCAGAAAGAAAGATAAAAAGTTATGTCCGTAACACGCCAGACACGGTGGTACAGGCCTGTAATCCCAGCACTTTGGGAGGCTGAGGTGGGCGAGTTGCTTGAGTTCAGGAGTTTGAGACCAGCCTTGGCAGTATGGTGAAACTCCATCGCCACAAAAAATACAAAAATTAGCCAAGCGTGGTGGCATGCACCTGTAGTCCCAGCTACTCAGGAGGCTGAAGCAGGAGGATCAATTGAGTCCAGGAGGCAGAGGTAGTAGTGAGCTGAGATCATGTCACTATACTCCTGCTTGGGTGACAGTGAGTCCCCCATCTCAAAAAATAAAGAGTGAAATCCCATCTCAAAAAATAAAATAAAATACAAAATAATTTTTAAAAGTTATGTCTACAATATGACCTTAACTCCATAAAATAATACACTTGAATCCTCCCTGGGGGAGCAGCTGGGTGCTAGCGTGGTTCTGACCGCTGGCATGTGCCCAGGAGTGAGACTGATGCCACATGACTAGTCTGGGTCGATAGGTAATGAATAGAAGTACTGTGTCTCTTCGAGGCTAAGGTAGTTAAGAGCCATTGGTGCCTCTTGCACCACCATGGTGACTTTGGTGGCCACATAATCCAGGTGGCACAGCCAGAAGACGGAGGAGTGTGGCCCAGTCTGCATCTGACTTTCCACAAATGAGAATAAACCTATTCCTCCCTTATTCAAATTGCTGCCTGGGAGGCTGAAGAGGAGCATCACTTGAGCCCAGGAGTCTGAGGCTACAATAAACTCTGATCATGCCACTGCACTCCAGGCTGGGCAAGAGAGTGAGATCTGGTCTCAAAAAAAAAAAAAATTCAAATTGACCTTGAACTACACTATATCGCAGATTTCTGCCTCTGCACTGTCACTCAATATCTAACACTGCCATTATGTTCCTTTTTGCACTGGAGCTGATTGCTACTGCCGCTTCTCAAAGTCAACTGGTGTGTGTTTGGAAGCTAAAAAATAGATACTGAATTTATGTGCATGTTGGGGGAGGTTTGCTGAGTACATGTCCGTGGATTTGTGTAAGTTAATGTGGAGCGTTAAGCCACCAGAAACAGTTATTATTAGCAAAAATATTAATGAAAATTCTCTCTAGAGATGGGTAGGATTAAAATATATCTTTATTTTTTCCCCCTCTAAGCTTTTATCTCCCAACTTGCCCATACTGACTAATGTGTCATGATGGGGGGAAATTTAGGCACTGCTGACATTCTTTTCTGCTGTTTTGGTCATGATGTTAGGTTCCCAGCATGTCTTTTCACTCTTAGGTTCAGCACCGCAAATACATGTGAAGTTACTCTAACTGAGCAGGTGGGGTCACACAGCCTTGCAGACAGTACCCCCTCCACCCCACCCCAGCCCACCCCCAATACCACCATCACCCAGTGCTGAGCCCAGGGGAAGATGAACAACCAGAGGCTAAGGTGGCACAGAAAGTCACCAACATCTGCCACAGGGAACTGTCTTTTAAGACTCTACCAGCTGGTGGAGACGTTTATGCCGGTAATCCCTCCACTCTGGGAGGCCAAGGTGGGTGGATCACCTGATGTCAGGTGTTCAAGACCAGCCTGGCCAACATAGTGGAACCTCATCTCTACTAAAAATACAAAAATTAGGCCGGGTGCAGTGGCTTGAGCCTGTAATCCCAGCACTTTGGGAGGCCGAGGTGGGTGTATCACCTCAGGTCAGGAGTTCGAGACCACCCTGACAAACATGGAGAAAGCCCATCTCTACTAAAAATACAAAATTAGCTGGGCAAGGTGGCAGATTCCTGTAATCACAGCTGCTTGGGGCAGGGTGGCTGAGGCAGCAGAATTGCTTGAACCCAAGAGGTGGAAGTTTCAGTTAGCCGAAATCATGCCATTGTACTCCAGCCTAGGCAACAAGAGTAAAACTGTCTTTTAAAAAAAAAAAAAAAGGCAGCCAGGCATGGTGGCAGGCGCCTGTAATCCCACTACGCAGGAGGCAGAGGTTGCAGTGAGCCGAGATCGCGCCACTGCACTCCAGCCTAGGGTGAGACTCCGTCAAAAAAAAAAAAAAAAAAGACCATACCAACACATGTATTTGCCATGGAAAAAAAAAAAGAATGTGGTCCCTGCCTGCACGTACCCCAGGAAGAAAGGTGAAGAAATTGTACTTCTGATTGTTGATGACATTTCGAGGATACCTCTGGTCCCTCTTCTCGGGATGCCCCAACCAGACAGTGCGGGGCCTGGGCTCCCCTCCCCCGCAGCATCTCAGCCACTCGCAGCACCTGTGGGAAAGACAGACCCACACATCAAGGCCACGCCCACGCATCGAGGCTGTGCTCATGTCTGCCCACTCTTCTCTGAATGCTTTTCTCCAAAGCATCTTCTCTGGCTCAGGACCACAGCCATACTTGGGGCTTCATCTTTCAATGAAACAGGAAAAGCAGAGCAGAAGCTCCCCAAGAAGCTGTGGTCCAAACAATTTACCAAGATGCCCACCAATAGTGGACTGGATAAAGAAAATGTGGTTCATACACACCACAGAATA
Source organism: Ateles fusciceps (assembly GCA_036589455.1). Lineage (NCBI taxonomy): Eukaryota > Metazoa > Chordata > Mammalia > Primates > Atelidae > Ateles > Ateles fusciceps. The sequence goes on from JAZHEH010000847.1 coordinate 7,444,714, forward strand.
TGACGCAGCCATAAAAAAGAATGAAATCGTGTCCTTTGCAGCAACATGGATACAGCTGGAGGCCATTATCTTAAATGAACCCATGTAGGAACAGAAAACCAAATACTGCATGTTCTCACTTATAAGTGGGAGCTGAACACTGAGAGCACATGGACACAAGGATGGGAACAACAGACACCGGGGACCACTTGAAGAGGGACATTTGAGGAGGGCATGGATTGGAAGGCTAGTTATTGGGCACTGTGCTCACTACCTGAATGACAGGATCATTCATACACTAAGCCCCAGTGAAACCCAATTTACCTACTTAACCAACCTGGATATGTACCACCTAAAGCTAAAATAAAAGTAGAGGAAAAAAAAATTTTTTTTTAAAAGATGCTTTGTCCCCAATCCCAAATTATTTACAGCCATGCATTGTTAAGCGACAGGGATATGATTTTTTTGTTTGTTTGTTTGTTAGGGAGTTTCACTCCTGTTGCGCCGGCTGAAGTGCAAGGGCATGACGTCGGCTCACCCCAACCTCCACCTCCCAGGTTCGAGCCATTCTCCTGCCTCACCCTCCCAAGTAGCTGGGATTACAGGCACCCGCCACCACGCCTGGCTAATTTTTTTGTGTATTTTTAGTAGAGACGGAGTTTCTCCATGCTGGTCAGACTGGTCTTGAACTCCCGACCTCAGATGATCTGCCCACTTCGACCTCCCAAAGTGCTGGGATTACAGGCATGAGCCACCGAGCCCAGCCAGGGATACATTTTAAGAAATGCATTAGGCCGTTTCGGTACTGTGGGAACATTCTAGAGTGACTTACACAACCTGATTATCTACTACACACTAGGCTTGATGGTACAGTCTATTACTCCTCAGCTAAACACCTGTACAGCATGAGACTGTGCTGAATAAGGCAGGCAGTCATAGCATAATGGTAAGTACTTGTCTCTAAACACAGGAAAAATACAGTATTATAATCTAATGGAACCACCGTGATATATGTGGTCCATGGTTGGCTGATACGTCATTATGTGGCACAAGACCGTGTTCCAAGAAGTAGGATTCCGCCAGGTATGGTGGTAATCCCAACACTTTGGGAGGCTGAGGCAGGAGGATCATTTGGGGTCAGGAGATTGACACCAGCCTGGGCAACAAAGTGAGACCATCATCTCTGTTAAAAATTAATTTGTTTAAGATAGGCTTTATTTTAGAATAAAAGGGTTTAAGAAAATAAATATATCACGATACGTACTATTATTACATCTATGTTTCATAGATGAGAGAGAAACTTGGGCCAGGCGCAGTGGCTCATGCCTATAATCCCAGCACTTTGGGAGGCCAAGGCGGATGGATCACCTGAGGTCAAGAGTTTAAGACCACCCTTACCAACATAGCAAAACTTCATCTCCACTAAAAATACAAAAATTAGCCAGGTGTGGTGGCACATGCCTATAATCCCAGCTACTCAGGAGGCTGACGTAGGAGAATCGCTTGAATCCGGGAGGCGGAGGTTGCAGTGAGCCAAGATCATGCCATTGCACTCCAGCCTGGGTGATAGAGGGAGACTCCATCTCAAAAAAAAAAAAAAAAAAAAAAAGTGAGAGCTGGCACGGTGGCTCACACCTGTAATTCCAGCACTTTGGGAGGCCAGGGAGGACAGATCACAAGGTCAGGAGTTCGAGACCAGCCTGACCAACATGGTGAAACCCCATCTCTACTAAAAATACAAAAAAAATTAGCTGGGTGTGGTGGCATGCACCTGTAATCCCAGCTACTCAGGAGGCTGAGGCAGGAGAGTTGCTTGAACCTGGGAGGTGGAGACAAGATCGTGCCACTACACTCCCGCCTGGGTGACAGAGGGAGACTCCATCCCAAAAAAAAAAAAAAAGAGAGAGAAACTTGGAACAGCTAAAGCACCCAAGTTTTCAGAGACGTAAGAAACAGCTGGGTCTGGTCTTGAGCTGTGTCAGCCTTATTCCAAAGCCTAGCGTCTCTTCCCCACCCCATGCTGTCACAGCTGCTGGTTATACCAAGATTGCTATATAAAGGAAAAGAGGGAGCGGGGGAATCTCCCTCCTCCCCCGGTTTTCCTTTTTGGCAACACATTAGAGGAGCAAGCTACAAAGATGATGTCTCAGAGCTCCGTATAACCTGGAGAGAAGCCAGCACACCAGCTGTTGGCAGAGCGACCCAAGGGCACCCCCAACCTGGTTTTCCCAAGAGGACAACTGACTGGTGCCAACATCAGCACCCCACTCCCAGGTCACCCTCCCAGGATGAAAGGAACACCTCGGAATCTGGGCCGCTTTAGCAAAACAAAGCTACTCTGAGGACCCCAAAAAGGGTAGCGTGTCCTTCAGAACTTTATTAAATAAGGCATTTTTAAAAGTGCAAGCTCCTGAAAAACAGCTACAAAAATGTCCTTCGCAGGACTCCTGCTCACCTCACTGCCCCTGCACTCACAAGCTGGGGCAAGGTCCCATCCCTGCCAGGCCCCTGGGATGTCACCAGCTGAGGTGAAGCCAGCCAGATGTGGCAGCAACTCACATATTACTCGTCCACCGCAGACCTTCCTTCTTCCCTTCCTCCCACAGGGCAGGTGCTAGGGGGTGCTGGGGTACAAAGCTGAGCAAACACAGTCTCTGTGCCTCAGGACCTTAACAATGAACGAGCCGGCAGGCTGCCTGCTCGGAGGCTCAAAATTTCCATGATGCAACACAATGCTCTATCTTAAAAATAGCATCCTCATTCCAGTAAACCCGCGCCCACATTGGAGTGCGGCTCTGCTAAGAGGTTTCACTTCTAGTAACTCAATCTTGTTGGCCCCTTTCTAAGTTGTCCAAAAGCCAGAGACACATGCAGAAACCTCAAGGAGTCCAACCGCTCTCCCCCACTCCTGTTCCTGAGTGCAAATATCCCATGCTGGCCATCAGCGGACACTCACTGAACACACTTTGAATGAATGGAGGAAGCAAAGGAAGAGGGGGGAGAGGAAAGGGATGGGAGAAAAAGGGGAAGGAGGGGGAGGAGGCAGGGGAAGATTCATTTGACAGAAAGCACATCACTGGCTTTGCAGAAACCTTCCTAGATGGTTAAGACCGACTCCTCTGTGAGCCAATAATTCTCTCCCTATCCTATAATAGTCCAGTAATGACTGATTTTCATAGTTGTATGGTTCTAATGAAAAATGAAAAATGAATTTAAGGGAATCACAAACTGTCAGGTGGATTGTTTATACAAATTTTTTGTTCTGTTTTGTTTTAGCAGACCTTTCCACACATCAAGCTATCCGGTTACACTATTCACTACTTAGCCTATGACCTCTGTGCATGCACCCAAAGTACAGGACACTCAGCACTGTGGGAGCAAGAGACTGGAAACAAATCTGACCATCTGTCTCAGTCTCTTCCCGCTGCTATAACAAAATACCTTATGCAATGTAATTTACAAACAATAGAAATGTATTGCTCATAGTTCTGGCAGCTGCAAAGTCCAAGATCGAGGCATCAGTAGATTCAGTATCTGGTGAGGCCCATTCCTCATGCCTTCTTCTTTTTCTTAAGGCAGGGTTTCGCTCTGTTACCCAGGCTAGAGTACAGTGGTGCAATCATAGCTCACTGCAGCCTCAAACTCCTGGGCTCAAGCAATCCTCTCACCTTAGCCTCCCAAGTATATGGGACTAAAGGCATGTGTCACCATACCTGGCTAATTTTTTAATATTTTGTAGAGTTGGGGGGTCTCACTATGGTGTCCAGGCTAGACTCAGACACCTGGCCTCAAGCTATATTCTCCCACTTTTGCCTCCCAAAGTGCTAGGATTACAAGTTATGCCACCATGCCTGGCCCCTCATGCCTTTTCTTTTTTTTTTCCTTGAGATGGGGCCTCACTCTGTTGCCCAGGATGGAGTGCAGTGGCATGATCTTAGCTTGTTGCAGCCTCAACCTTCCAAGCTCAAGCAATCCTCCCACCTCTCAGCCTCCCACGTAGCTGGGACTATAGGCATGCACAACCACACCTAGCTAATTTTCGTAATTTTTTTGTAGAGATGGGGTTTTACCACGTAGCCCAGGCTGGTCTCAAATTCCTGGGCTCAAGCGATCCGCCCACTTCATCTTCCAAAGTGTTGGGATTACAGGTGTGAGCCACCGCACCTGGCCCCTCATGCTCTCTTTATAAGGGAATTCATGAGGATTCTGCCTTTATGATCCAATCACCCTCCTAAATGCCCCACTTTATAAAACTATCACATTGGGGGGTTAGAATTCCAACATATGCATTTAGGGGAAAGGGATACATTCAGACCGTAACACTGTTCATCAAAGGGAGGCTGGTTAAATAAACAGGGATAAACCAGAAAATGAAATTCCAAACAGCCTCTAAAGAATAAGATCCTCTTTCAGTTCCAGGCACTTCAGGAGCCGCAGGTTACAGTGCAGACATGTCCAGGTCCACATATAACCACATACAAACAGGCCCAAAAGTGGAACAGAAATGGCATCAAGAAATCCCAGTCCACATGTATCCCATTGGGGTTTTTGTTTTTAAAAGAAATTTAAAAAAAAAATCCCAGTCACAAAGATACAAATTTCCTTCCTTCCTTCCCTCCCCCTCCTCCCTCCCTCCCTTCCTCCCTCCCTTTCTCTCTCTCTCTCTTTCTCTTTCTGATGGAGTCTCACTCTGTTGCCAGGCTGGAGTACAGTGGCATGATCTTAGCTCACTGCAACCTCCGCCTCCCGGGTTCAAGCGATCCTCCTGCCTCAGCCTCCTGAGTAGCTGGGACTACAGGCACGCGCCACCACACCCAGCTAACTTTGGTATTTTTAGTAGAGACAGGGTTTCCCCATGTTGGCCGGGATGGTCTCCATTTCTTGACCTCATAATCCGTCTGCCTCAGCCTCCCAAAGTGCTGGGATTACAGGCATGAGCCACCACGCCCAGCCAAAGATACAAATTGCTTAAATGGGTGGACCCCAAGTCCCTGAGGAACATGCGCTTTGCCAAGAAGCACAACAAAAAGGGCATGAAGAAGATGCAGGCCAACATCACCAAGGCCATGAGGGCACTCGCCGAGGCTATCGAGACCCTTGCAAAGTCCAAAGAGGTTGAGCCCAAGATCTCAAAGGGTGTCGGCAACCTCGATCCACCTGCCCACACTTCCCACTCCAAGCTTGGGACACATGCTCATGCCCGCACTGTTAAGGGTCTCAGGCCGTGCTGGCCAAAGCCAAGGATCAAACCAAGGCCCAGACTGCAGCTCCAGCTTCAGTTCCAGCTCAGGCTCTCAAAAGTGCCTAGGCCCCTGGCCAAGATGGTAAAACCCCATCTCTACTAAAAATACAAAAATTAGCCAGGCGTGGTGGCGGGTGCCTGTAATCCCAGCTACTCTGGAGGCCTAGGCAGAGAAATGCTTGAACCCGGGAAGTGGAGGTTGCAGTGAGCCGAGATCGTGCCATTATACTCCAGCCTGGGCAACAGAGCGAGACTCCAACTCAAAAAAAAAAAGTGCCCAGGTCCCTAAAAGGCTTCAGAGTAGAGATCTTCGTCTGCCAACAGAACAGATGGATCAGTATGACCTCTGGGCTGCCATCCACATGGGGCTGGTGTCTTCCTGTGCTATTTGTACAAATAAGCCTGAGGCAGGAAGAAACAAACAGTAGAATAGAGCTGTGTGCACAAAATGACCCAATCTGCAAATATGCAAAACTGAAAAGCAAGGGGCTAAAAGGTATGTGGAGGAGCCATGCTCTGCATGGAAGCAAGAGGACATACATGCAGGGGAGATGCTTACATGTGCACAATCTCCAAGACAAGCTGGTAACGCTGGCTCCCTTTCAGGAGGAAGAGGTAGGGACAACTTTTCCTGTATATTCTTTTGGTAAGATTTGTGGTTTTTTACATTCTAGATATATTGTCTATGGGACTAAATGTTCCTGCAGCTAAATTCATCATACTAAGCATTGTTTATTAAGTGCTCACCTGGTACAAAGTACTACTTATTCTAGGTCCTTTGGGACCAATCATTGGAACATAATCCTTGCCTTCTTCTCCTTCCTCACAATCTCATTGCAAAACTGGAGTGTTTGGCACAGGATAAAATAAGAACTTTGTGTTGTCTGAGCCAGAGGCCCATCTCATTTAACCAACTTGATTGTTACCACATTCATTCGTTTTCTACCTGCACTGAATGTAACTTGCACCCTTTAATACAGGATTTATTTGAGTTTCAAGTCAATAGTATTTACTGAACACTTAGTAACAACAACAAGGCAAGTCACAGCAGCTTCCTCTTTGTCACTCATTCATTCCCAAGTGTGCCCTGAGTGCTCACACAGTGGCCAGCCCTCGCCTAGGAACTGGGCATTCAGTAGTGAACCAGACAAACCAGGTCCTCCTTCCATGGAGCTTGTAGCCTGGTGGAGGGAGACAGTAAACAACTTCCCACAAGAAAATAAGGCCAGGGGCCAGAGAGTGAATGGGGGAAGGTAAGGCCAGGGGCCAGAGAGTGGATGGGGGAAGGCCAGGGGCCAGAGAGTGGATGGGGAAGGTAAGGCCAGGGGCCAGAGAGTGGATGGGGGAAGGTAAGGCCAGGGGCCAGAGAGTGAATGGGAAAGGGTGTGGCTCCAGGAGATTGAGTGGCCAGGGAGGTGAGGTGACAGTTTAGCGGAGTGCCAAGAAGTAACTGCCATGCACCCATACAAGGAAGTGGAATCCAAGCAGATGGAACTGCAAAGGCAAAGATCCAGAGGTGGGAAGCGGCCTGGCACTCACGAAGCCTGCAAAGGCAGCTGGCCGCAGCAGAAATGCTCTCATCACAGGGGAGAAGATAAAGGACAAGGAAAGAGGAAATAGGGGGCAGACAACACAGGGCTTCGTCGCCAGGGCAAGGACTCTAGATGTTGCTGCATACACAGTGGGGGATCATGTGAAGGTTATGAGCAGGAGAGTGGCATGATCTAATTTATGGTTTTAAAAGGTCCCCCAGGCCACTGGTCAGAGAACACACTGCAGTGAGTAAGCGCTGAAGCAGATAATGCTACATAGGCTTTCTTTTTACGGGAATGAAATGTTCTAACATTGCAGTGATAGCTACACAACTCTACAAATATACTAAAACTTGCTGAATCGTACACTTTACACAGGTGGATTATAAGGTATGTGAATTAGAGCTCAATAAAACCGTTATATTAACAACAACAACAAAAGTGGAAACCAGGAATTATTTACGAGGCTGTTGCCATCATCCAGGCAAGAATATACAGTGGTCCAGGCGGGGAGTGAGGCGTAGGGTACCAGGGCACAGACTCTCAATATGTTATGGATGTAGAAATGCACAACCTCTGAACTGTCAACAATGATCAGGAAATGTACTGTCCCATTTAACGTCCACAACATCCTACGAGTTACGCACACCACCCCTATCGTTACAGTGGATAAAGGGAGCCCCAGAGGACTCGGTGCCTTGCCCAAGATCATGTGCTACATCTGCTCTCTCCTATGGAGGGTCGGAAGCAGGGATGGAGCCCAGGCCTGTCTGATCCAGACCCTGGGCTAAGACCTGTCATCCTGCACTACCATGAACAGCTTCATCTGCACAATTCTTTCACAGCACTGCTTTTTTCCCACTCAGTTCATAAATGGGAAGGCTCTTTGGGGACCATCAAGAGTGACCGTTCTGTCCATGCAGGAGCTCTCTTGCCCCATACCCGTTCACCTTTGAGCCATTTATCAGGGTATTCCCTCTCAGTGCCAACGTCATACCTGATTACCTGCTCTGCCACAATGGATGGAGTTCCTTTATGCCACTCTCCCTTATGAATTATTTCCTTTACTAATTACACAGATTTTTCTTTTCTTTTTTTTTTTTGAGACGGAGTCTCACTCTGTCGCCCAGGCTGGAGCGCAGTGGCACGATCTCAGCTCACTACAACCTCTGCCTCCCGCGTTCAAGCAATTATCCTGCCTCAGCCTCCTGAGTGACTGGTACTACAGGCATGCACCACCACACCTGGCTAATTTTTTATATTTTTAGTAGAGACAGGGTTTCACTGTGTTAGCCAGGATGGTCTCGATCTCCTGACCTCACAATCCTTCTGCCTCAGCCTCCCAAAATGCTGGGATTACAGGCGTGAGCCACCATGCCTGACCTTAATTACAAAGATTATTAATCGACCATGTCACTCTTTGCACACATGTGGGGCCCAATGTCTGTATAGACATTCAGCCTTACCAAAAGTAAGTATCTCCAGCTGGACTAAGAAGCATATTCACAGAAAAAGAATACAAAAGATACTATTCACAGTATTGTTGCCCCGGAAGTGAAAAGAAGAGAGCTGCTGGATGGAGTCACTTGTACTTTTTGCTGTGCTCGCTTCTGCATATTCTAATTCTTTTTTTTTTTTTTTTTTAAAGACAGGGGTCTCACCATATCTGGTCAGGCTGGTCTCGAACTCCTGACCTCAGGTGATCCGCCCGCCTCAGCCTCCCAAAGTGCTGGGATTACAGGCGTGAGCCACCGCGCCCGGCCATATTCTAATTTCTTATAAGCACATATTACATTTCAATATTGAATTTAATGATGATGTTAACTAAGCAAAAAACTAAGCAGAGTTACAGTGGTGCTGAGCTTTGAGCTTGTATGCCTCAAGGACTCGTACTAGGGGCTACAAAATCAAAATGCCTCCAGGCAACAGGCAGGTAAAATAAGTAAACAAAAGAGCCAGGTGTGGTGGCGCAGAACCATGTCCCATCTATACGCTACGCTCTATATCCTAGGCATCTACAGTCCCAGATACTCAGGAGGCTGAACTGGGAGAATCACTTCAGCCCAGGAGTTTAAATCCAATCTGGGCAACATAGCAATATTCAGTCTCTAAAAAAAATTTTTATATATTTAAAAATAATTTCTTTTTTTGAGACAGTCTTGCTCTGTCGCCTAGGCTGGAGTACACTGGCACAATCCTGGCTCACTGCAACCTCCGCCTCCCGGGTTCAAGCAATTTTGAACCATTGTGATGGGATGACTCACCACCACGCCCAGCTGATTTTTTGTATTTTGAGTAGAGACAGGGTTTCACCATGTTGGTCAGGCTGGTCTCAAACTCCTGAACTGAAGTGATCTACCCGCCTCAGCCTCCCAAAGTACTAGGATTATGGTGTGAGCCACAGCACCCAGCCTAAAAAAATTTTTATTTTTACTTATTCTTTTTTTTTTTGAGACAGAATCTTGCTTCATCACCAGGCTGGAGTACAGTGGCGCAATCACGGCTCACTACAACCTCTGCCTCCCAAGTTCAAGCAATTCTCCTGCCTCAGCCTCCTGAGTAGCTGGAATTACAGGCTTGTGCCACGAAACCCAGCTAATGTTTTGTATTTTTAGTAGAGATGGAGGTTTTGCCATGTTAGCCAAGATGGTCTCAGTCTCCTAACTCCGTGATCCTCCGCCTTGGCCTCCCACAGTGCTGGGGATTACAGGCACAAGCCACCACGCCTGGCCAAAATTTTTTAAAGGAAGCAAACTGGGTCAGGCACAATGGCTCACGTCTATAATCTCAGCACTTTGGGTGAGCGGATCACTTGAGGTAGGGAGTTTGAGACCAGCCTGACCAACATGGAGAGACCCCCATCTCTACTAAAAATATAAAATTAGCTGGGCATGGTGGCACATGCCTGTAATCCCAGCTATTAGGAAGGCTGAGGTAGGAGAATCGCTTAAACCCAGGAGGAGGAGGTTGTGGTGAGCTAAGATCACGCCATTGCACTCCAGCCTGGACAACAAGAGCAAAATGACGTCTCAAAAGAGAAAAAAGCAAGCAAATTGAACTGAATATAGATTGTGGCAAGCAGGGAAGCACAAGCTCCATCAAAAGTGTGTACCTCTCGACTGGGTGCGGTGGCTCACTCCTGTAATCCCAGCACTTTGGAGGCCAAGGCAGGTGGATCACCGGAGGTCAGGAGTTCAAGACCAGCCTGACAACATAGTGAAACTCCATCTCTACTTAAAGTACAAAAGTTAGCGAGGCATGGTGGCGCATGACACACCTGTAATCCCAGCTACTTGGGTGGCTGAGGCAGGAGAATCTCTTGAACCTGGGAGGCCGAGGTTGCAGTGAGTAGAGATCATACCACTGCACTCCAGAGTGGGTGAAATAGCAAAACTTTGTCTCAATAGAATGAATGAATGAATGAAAAAGAAAGTGTATGCCTCTCTCCTTCACAGTGCTCCAATGTTAAGCTTTCTCAATAAAGAATGCTGCAGGGAGACCAGTATGGTGGCTCACACCTGTAATCTCAGCACTTGGGAGGCTGAGGTGGGTGGATCACTTGAGGTCAGGAGTTCAAGACCAGCCTGGCTAACATGGCGAACCTCATCTCCACTAAAAATACAAAAATTAGCCAGGCCTGGTGGCAGGTGCCTGTAGGCCTGAGTCCCACCTATTTGGGAGGCTGAGACAGGAGAAACTCTTTTTTTTTTTTTTTTTTTTGAGACACAGCTTCACTCTTGTTGCCCAGGCTCGAGTGCAATGGCACAATCTCAGCTCACCGCAACCTCTGCCTCCCAGGTTAAAGAGAGCCTCCTGCCTCAGCCCCCCAAGTAGCTGGGATTACAGGCATGTGCCACCATGCCTGGCTAATTGTGTATTTTTAGTAGACGCAGAGTTTCTCCATGTTGGTCAGGCTGGTCTCGAACTCCTGACCTCAGGTGATCTGCCCGATTCAGCCTTCCAAAGTGCTGGGATTACAGGCGTGAGCCACTGTGCCCGGCCTAGGAGAATCTCTTGAACCCAGGAGGCAGAGGTTGCAGTGAGCTGAGATCACGCCACTGTACTCCAGCCTGGGCAACAGAGTGACACTCTGGAGGGACACATATGAACCACCAGCTATGACTCACCAGCCCCACCTGCATTTGGGAAGGCAGCTTCCCCTTCCCCACAGGGTACAGACCAGCTCTGGCCCTGCAAGACTGACAACTTTCTTGCCATCCAATAGCCTGGACCCCACTGTCCCCAACCAGGTCTGAACCCTGCCTCCAAGAGGGCCCCTTCCAAGCATGTCCTTTCTTGGGTCTACTCCCTCAGTCCTAGGCTGCCATATAGAGGTCTCTTCTATCCTACACTTACTTTTTTATTTATTTTTTATTTTTGAGATGGAGTCTCACTCTATCTCCCAGGCTGGAGTGCAGTGGCGTGATCTCAGCTCACTGCAACCTTCACCTTCGAGGTTCAAGCAATTCTCTGCCTCAGCCTCCTGAGCAGCTGGGATTACAGGCGCCCACCACCGCACCCGGCTAACTTTTGAATTTTTGGTAGAGACGGGGTTTCATCATGTTGGTCAAGCAGATCTTGAACTCCTGACCTTGTGATCCACCCACCTCAGCCTCCCAAAGTGTTGGGATTACAGGAGTGACCCACCCCGACTGGCCTTTTTATTTTTATTTTTATTTTTTTGAGACAGAGTCTAGCTCTGTCGCCCAGGCTGGAGTGCAGTGCACGATCTTGGCTCACTGCAACCTCCGCCTTCCCGCGTTGAAGTGCTTTTCCTGCCTCAGTCTCCTGAGTAGCTGGGATTATAGGCACCACCACCATGCCCAGCTACGTTTTGTATTTTTTAGTAGAGACAGGGTTTCATTGTGTTGGCCAGGCTGGTCTCGAACTCCTGACCTCATAATCCACCCACCTCGGCCTCCCAAAGTGCTGGGATTACAAGCATGAGCCACCGCACCCAGCTTTTTTTTTTTTTTTTTTTTGAGACAAAGTCTCACTCTGTCGCCCAGGCTGGAATGCAGTGGTGCTATCTCAGCTCACTGCAACTTCAGCCTCCTGGGTTCAAGGCTCAGCCTCCTGAGTAGCTGAGATTACAGGTGCCCACCACCATGCCTGGTTAATTTTTGTACTTTTAGTAGAGATGGGGGTTTCACCATGTTGGCCAGACTGGTCCTGAACTCCTGACTTCAAGTGATCCACCCACCTCCACCTCCCAAAATGCTGGGATTACAAGCATGAGCCACCGCACCCGGCCCACTTACTCGTTAATCATGGTTTTAAAAGTCAGTTTCCTCCATCTTCTTTCCACCGGTTTAGCTGAGCCTAATCCCATCTCTGAATTTCAGGTCTGATGAGCACAGGCTCCAGGCTTAGCCAGGGAGAGCCCTGGATGTTCTGGACACAGTGACTGGCTTAGAGAAGGGACAGTGAGACCCCTGGCTGGGATTTTGCTAAAAATACTCAGAAAGACGTGTTCTTCTCCCTGGGGTTGCTAAGGTAGCAGAAAACATGCTGGGGGAGGGGGACAGACACCCTGTTCCCGTTTAGGGACTAATCAGCCTGAAAATGAAGCCCACAGGAGGACAGCAGAGATGAGAAGTTCCTGATAACCTCGGGGAAGCACAAAGACTCACCCACCCCTGGACTTGCAGCCTCAGAGTCAATAAAATGGCTTCTGTTGTATTTTACTTTACTCAAGCCAATTTACTTCATTTCGTTATTATTTATTTAGAGACAGAGTCTCGCTCTGTCATCCAGGCTGGAGTGCAGTGGCACGATCTCAGCTCACTGCAACCTCCGCCTCCCGGGTTCATACAATTCTCCTGCCTCAGCCTCCTGAGTACCTGGATTACAGGCACGTGCCACCACACCCAGCTAATTTTTTGTATATTTAGTAAAGACCGGTTTTCACTGTGTTAGCCAGGATGGTCTCGATCTCCTGACTTCATGATCCACCCGCCTCGGCCTCCCAAAGTGCTGGGATTACAGACATGAGCCACCACGCCCGGCCATACTCTGACTTCTTTACAGTTGTGCTGTCCAGTTCACCTTAGCAGCTTCTACCACATGTGGCTATTTTAAGTTTCAATTAATTAAAATAACCTAAGTCCTCCTTTTCCCCTAGGCACACTGAGTGCTCCGTAGCTACATGTGACCACTAAATACGAACTAGACTGTGCGGACACAGAACATTCCATCACGGCTGAGAGTTCTACTGGGCAATACTGCTGGAAAGCATCCCTTTCAAGACACCTCCTCCCACCTTACTCTTCAACTGATGTCAGTGCCAAAGACGCACGTGTGAACATTAGCAGGTGGACCTCACAACAGAGGGGAAACTTGCCTAAACAGAGTTTCCAAACTTCAGCCATTTTTATGCACACATGGGATTTCTATGATTTCCAAATAACTCTACCTTTTTACCTACACGATTTTGTCTAAATGTGATTGCATTACATCAGTTCTCAACTAGAAGCAGTTTTGCACCCCTAGGGTGGGTATCTGGCAATATCTGGAGACACTGTTAGTCATCACAACTCCAAGATGCTACTCTCATCTGGTGAATAGAGGCAGCCAGGGATGCTGAGAGATACCTTACGATGTACAGACAACCTCCACAGCACAGAAGTATCCGGCCCCAAATGCCACGTGTGCCCGGTTGAGACTCCTGCTCTAGGTTTTATAATAAACTATTTGTTTTAAATGGATTCATACCATTCACATAAATATATTTTAAATGATAATCTCTGGCCAAGCACGGCTCACGCCTGTAATCCCAACACTCTGGGAGCCCAAGGCGGAAAGATCACTTGAGTTCAGGAGTTGGAAACCATCCTGAGCAACATGGTGAGACCTCATCTCTACAAAAATTCAAAAATAATTAGCCAGGCATGTTGGCACCTCCCTACAGTCCCAGCTACTTGAGGGCTAAGGAGGGAGGATCACTTGAGCCCGGGGAGGTTGCGGCTGCAGTGAGCCCTGATCATACCGCCGTACTCCAGTCTTGGGAACACAGCAAGATGCTCTCAAAAAAAATAAAAAAAAGATAACTTCACACCACTACCATAACTAGAAACCAGTATCACTTGCCGTAAATAGAAGATAAATAACAAAACCAGCACAATGAAAAGCAAACTGTGTTACTCCACTCCAGCTGGCTGCTGCAGCTGGCAGAGCCTCTGAGCCCAAAGCCTGAGCCCTACTGCTGCTCCTCCTTTCTTCCCCTCCCCAACATTTTTTTTTTTTTTTTTGAGCTGGAGTCTCACTCTGCCGCCCAGGCTGGAGTGCAGTGGCACCATCTCAGCTCACTGCAACCTCCGCCTCCCAGGTTCAAGCAATTCTTGTGTCTCAGCCTCCCAAGTAGCTGGAATTATAGGTGTGCACTACCATGCCGGCCTAATTTTTTATTTTTAGTAGAGACAGAGTTTCAGCATGTTGGCCAGGCTGGTCTCAAACGCCTGACTTAAAGTGACCCACACACCTTGGCCTCCCAGAGTGCTAGGATTACAGGCATGAGCCGCTGCACCTGGCCCCTCCTTTCTTTATTGCTGAGAAGTTAGCAAGTGTCTAGGGTTTAAAAGTGGGCCCTTGGATACCTGTAATCCCAGAACTTTGGGAGGCCAAGGTGGGTGGATCACAAGGTCAGGAGATTAAGACCATCCCTGGCCAACCTGGTAAAACTCTGTCTCTACTAAAAATACAAAAAATTGCTGGGAGTGGCAGCGCCTGCCTGTAATCTCAGCTACTCAAGAGGTTGAGGCAGGAGAACTGCTTGAACCTAGAAAGCGGAGGTTGCAATGAGCCAAGAATGTGCCACTGCACTCCAGTCTGGCGACACAGCGAGACTCTGTCTCAAGGAAAAAAAAAAAACAAGGTGGGCCCTGACAGGACTGTAAATATTGAAGGGAAATTGAAAAATAAATAAGCGTCTTGCTGAATGTCTCAAAGTGACTCAGCTCCTGCCCATGAATTACTTAAATTTATCACTGCAGCACCCAACACCGTTGCCTGCCCCGACATTTTGGAACTATTGTTCCACAGTAGAAACCTTGAGCTAGGTGGCACATTTACTACAAATGACCAAATTCCCCCACATCTGTCCAAACAAGAGAGGTGTCAGCCAGGCTCCCTACTGAGGAGTGGCTTTACACACGCAGCTCCCTCTTCCCCAGGAAGCTGCAGCCACACCCTGCCTGTCTCGTGGATGGACTCCAGCTCCCGGGAGCCCCAGGGTCCAGAGGGGCAGCTGCCCAAAGCTGTGTTGTAGCAGCTGTCCCTTGGTGTTGTGGATGCTGCTGTTGTTCCTTAACACCAAACTGAAACTGGACTGTCTGACACTTGCCACGACAAAGAAACTTCCATCCCACATTCCAGACCGGCTGGGGAGATGCGCTGCAAGACCGAATCCTTTAAGGGTAAGAAATTAGGCTGGGTGCAATGGCTCAAGCCTGTAATCCCAGCACTTTGGGAGGCAGGTGGATCACAAAGTCAAGAGATCAAGACCATCCTGGCCAACATGGTGCGACCCTGTCTCCACTAAAAATACAAAAATTAGCTGGGCGTGGTGGCACGTGGCTGTAGTCCCAGCTACTCGGGAAGCTGAAGCAGGAGAATCGCTTCAACCAGGAGGCAGAGGTTGCAGCGAGCCGAGGTCGCGCCACTGCCCTCCAGTCTGGGGACAGAGCAAGACTCTGTCTCAAAAAAAAAAAAAAATGGAAAGAAGAGAGAGAGGAGGGAGGGGAGGGATGGAGGGAGAAAAGGAAAAGGAGGGAAGAAGGGAGGAAGAGGAGGAGGGAGGGAGAAGGAGGAAGGAGGGAAAGGGAGAAAGGGAAGGAAGGAAAGGAAAGGAAGAAATCTGAAACAGAAACCACAGACAGAAGCTGCAGTTTCACAAGCTGGACCAAGCGGGCTGGAGTAAGGAACCTAGATGTGAAGCCAGACAGACCTGGGTGCAAATCTCAGCCTTGTTCTATGCAGCTACTCATCTTTTTTTTTTTTTCTCTTTCTTCACTTTGTGTTTTTTTTTTTTTTTTGAGACAGAGTGTCACTCTGTCGCGAGGCTGGAGTGCAGTGGCATGATCTCGGCTCACTGCAACCTCCGCCTCCTGGGTTCAAGCAATTCACCTGCCTCTCAGCCTCCCGAACAGCTGGGACTACAGGCAGGCACCACCACGCACAGCTAATTTTTGTATTTTAACAGAGATGGGGTTTCATCATGTTGGCCAGGATGGTCTCCAACTCTTTTTTCTAGAGACAGGGTCTCGCTCTGTTGCCCAGGCTGGAGCGCAGTGGCTATTCACAGGCATGATCCCACTACTGATCACCACAGGAGTTTTGACCTGCTCCGTTTCCAACCTGGGCTGGTTCACCCCTCCTTAGGCAACCTGGTGGTCCCCCGCTCTCAGAAGGTCACCATATTGATGCCGAACTTAGTGCGGACACCCAATCGGCATATTGCACTACAGCCCAGAACTCCTGGACTCAAGCAATCCTCCAGCCTCAGCCTCCCGAGTAGCTGGGACCACAGGCATATGCCACTACGCCCAGCAGGTCTCGATCTCTTAACCTCGTGATCCGCCCTCCTCAGCCTCCCCAAAGTGCTGGGATTACAGGCGTGAACCACCTCACCCAGCCTTTTTTTTTTTTTTTTTTTGAGACAGAGTCTCACTATGTGCCTAGTGCCTGCCCGACACTGGCCTTGAACTCCTCAGCTCAAGTGATCCTCCCACCAAGGCCTCTCAAAGTGCTGGGATTACAGGTGTGAGCCACTGAGCCCGGCCCTGGACTACCCAGCTTTGATTCCCACTTTTTCTATCAAAGAATAACTATAAGACCTGCCTTGCTGAATTACTTTGAGGATTGGACATTTTATATAAAAGGACATAGGACAGTGCCTAGAACATAACAGGCCTTCAGTTAATAACAGATATTCTTGGCCGGGTGTGATGGCTCATGCCTGTAATCCCAGCACTTTGGGAGACCGAGGCAGGCGGATCACTTAAGGTCAGGAGTTGAAGATCAACCTGGCCAACATGGTGAAACTCCATCTCTACTAAAAATACAGAAATTAGCCAAGCATGGCGGAGCATGCCTATAGTCCCAGCTACTTGGGAAGCTGAGGCAGAGAACTGCCTGAACCCAGGAGGTGGAGGGTGCAATGAGCCAAGATTGTGCCACTGCACTCCAGCCTGGATGACAAGAGCAAGACTCCGTCTCAAAAATAAATAAATAAATAAAAATAATAGACATTCTTAGACCAGGCGCAGTGGCTCATGCCTGTAATCCCAACACCTTGGGAGACCGAGGCAGGCGGATCACTTGAGGTCAGGAGTTCAAGATCAGCCTGGGCAACATATAAAAACCCCACCTCTACTAAAAATACAAAAATTAACCGGGTGTGGCGGCGAACACCTGTAGTCCCAGCTACTGGGGAAGCTGAAACAGGAGAATCGCTTAAACCAAGGAGGTGGAGGTTGCAGTGAGCCAAGATTCTACCACTGCACTCCAGCCTGAGTGAGAGAGTTAACACTTTAAGACTGCATCTTTAAAAAAAAAAAAAAAAAAAAGATATTCTTTCTCTTAAGCTATTTTTCCAGATAAAAAAGGAAAACATGAAATAACTTTCTCACCTGTTGATAACAATAGCCATTCAACTAGGTTAAAGTGTAAGTTTAGAAATAACAGTTTACAATGCTTTGTGCTTAGACCATTTATCTATTTAATTAATTTTTAAAATTTTATTTAATTATTTTTTTGAGACAGGGTCTCACTCTGTCACCCAGGCTGGAGTGCTGTGGCCCAATCTTGATTCACTGTAACCTCCACCTCCCAGGCTCAAATAATCCTCCCACCTCAGCCTCCCATGTAGCTGGGACTACAGGCCCAAAGCACCATGCCTAATTTTGTATTTTTAGTAGAGACACGGTTTCTGCATGTTGGCCAGGCTGGTCTCAAACTCCGGACCTCAGGTGCTCCACCCACCTCGGCTTCCCAAAGTGCTGGAATTACAGGCATGAGCCACCTCACCCAGCCTAGACCATTTACATAAAGGAAAACCAAAATGGATTTTCTTAGGACTTGACTCTACGACAAATAAAGGTTTTAACAACAGATAGTCTGCTGACCAGAGGTGCCATGGTTTCACAAAATCTGGCTGAAATGCAAGGGAAAAGCAAATATTAGAGGAGCAGAGCCAAGGGAACAATGTTTCTGAAAAAGGTAACTAATGTAACAGGGAGCTGGCCTCCACAGAAACCATCATCTCTGCTGGGAGTTCCCCACAATCAGTAAGCACTGCGCAAATATTTGCTGAAGTGCCTGCATGACACGCCAACCTTTCAGGAAGCTAGAGAGTCCAGGAAACAACAGTCGCAGGACTGACGCTGCGCAAATCCAGGAAGAACATAAAGAAAAATTAAAAGCAGCCAGGCATGGTGGCTTATGCCTATAATCCCAGCACTTTGGGAGGCTGAGGTAGGCAGATCACTTGAGGTCAGGAGTTCAAGACCAGCCTGGCCAACATGATGAAGGCTTATCTCTACTAAAAATACAAAAATTAGCTGGGCACGGTGGCAGGTGCCTGTAGTCCCAGCTACTGGGGAGACTGAGGCAGGAGAATCATTTGAACCCAGGACATGGAGGTGGTAGTGAGCCAATATTCTGCTACTGTACTCCAGCCTGGCAACAGAGTGAGACTCTGTCAAAAAAAAAAAAAAAAAATTAAAAGCAGTATGAATTAAATAGTCCACAGCAGGGTGGGGTGCTTTTGCCCCCTAGGGACACCTGGCAATGTGTAGGGATGTGTTTGATTGTCACACTGCAGGGAAGTGGCATGCTACTGGCACATACTGGGCAGAGGCCAGGGATGCTGCTAAACATTTTATAATGCCCAGGAGAGCCCCCACCAGAGAGGGTCATCTGGCTCCAAATGTCAACAGTCCGGAGGTGGAGAACGCTGCTCTGGGCAGCACTGCCCACTAGGTTTCTGTGATGATGGAACCATTCCATACTGCACCGTCCAACACAGTAGCCACCAGCCACATGTGGCTGCTGAGTACCCAAAATGTGACATTTAAAGTTTATTTCAATACCCAAAGGAATATAAATCATTCTACCATAAAGACACAAGCATACAGGCGTTCACTGCAGCACTATTCACAAAGCAAAGATATGGAATCAAGCTAAAGTGCCCATGAATGACAGACTGGATAAAGCAGATGTGGTGCATATACATATGGAATACTATGCAGCCATAAAAGGAACAAGATCATGTCTTCTGCGGGAACATGGATGGAGCTGGAGGATATATCCTTAGCACATTAACACAGGAAAAGCAAGCCAAATACCACATGCTCTCACTTATAAGTAGGAGCCACGTGATAAGAACTTACAAGCGGGCTGGCCGGGGTGGCTCACACATATAATCCCAGCACTTTGGGAGGCTGAGGCGGGTGGATCACCTGAGGTAAGGAGATTGAAACCAGCCTAACATGGTGAAACTCCGTCTCTACTAAGAATACAAAATTAGCCAGGCATGGTGGCACATGCCTGTAATCCCAGCTGCTAGGAAGGCTGAGGCAGGAGAATTGCTTTAACCTGGGAGGAAGAGGTTGCAGTGAGCCGAGATCGCGCCACTGCACTCCAGCCTGGGCAACAAGAGCAAAATTCTCTGTCTCAAAAAAAAAGAACTTACAAACACAAAGAAGGGGAACAACGGACAGTGGGGTCTATCTGTAGGTAGAGGGCGGGAGAAGGGAGAAGAGCAGAAAAGACAACTATTTGAGCACTGGGCTTAAAACCTGGGTGACGAAATGGTCTGTATACAAACCCCTGTGACATGAGTTTACCAGTGCAACAAACCTTCATGAACCTAAAATAAAAGTTTAAAATTAGTTTTATTTCTTTCACTGAATTGATTCCAATAGCCATGTGGTACCATAATGGACAGCAGCAGTTAGGAGTGGAAGGAGGCTGGGCGCAGTGGCTCACGACTGTAAATCCCAGAACTTTGGGAGGCTGAGGCAGGCGGATCACCTGAGGTCAGGAATTCAAGACCAGTCTGGCCAACTAACAAAACCCCGTCTCTACTACAAATACAAAAATTAGTTGGGCATGGTGGCACACGCCTGTAATCCCAGCTACTCCAGAGGCTGAGGCAGGAGAATCGCTTGAACCCGGGAGGTGGAGGTTGCTGTGAGCTCATATTGCACCACTGCACTCCAGCCTGGGTGACACAGTGAGACTCCATCTCAAAAAAAAAAAAGGAGTGGGAGGAAAGGTATGAAGGGAAACTTGCTCTTCCTTCTAAATATGTCTAAGGGCTGTTTTTTTGTCTGTTAGTTTTGAACTAGGTGAATACAAAACCTAAGTCAGGAAGGATGCAACCAAAGAGGCGGATTCTCAAGTGCGAACATATCTCTGCCACAGAAACGCTACTGGTTGGAGGAGAACTGGGAATATATCAACCACCTCATGAGAAAAGCCAAGTCAGTGTGGCAGCTTCTCTTTAAATGGAAAGCGCAGGTCCTCTGACCCAGCAAGTCCCCCCCAGAGGGAGGTGGGGAGCGTCTTACACAAATAGTAGTCCTAGTGAGCAATGGGAGATGCGCGAGGATGTTCACAGCAGCAGCAGGGAGGGCAATGCCTGGAAACGGCGGAGGCACCCCCCTGTGCAATGGATTTGTAGCAACTGCAAGGAGGAGGCAGATATGCATACATTGGCAGGGCAAAATCCAGGTGGCTAAGTGGGAAGAAAAAAAGAAGGCAAGAAATATGCAATTTATTGTTTATTAATTATATGTGCTTATAAACACACATTTCTTAATATGAAAATATGTGTTAATATAACCCTAGGAAAAAGCACTGAGAAACGAACACCTCCTCCACCCCATGACTGTTACCACGGGTGCTCCCAGGGAATGGCTAGTCAGGGATGGTGGGACTGTCGCCTTTCCCTGTTTCTCTGGCCCTAAGTCTTTCCCTATGGGTATCCTGCTGTTAAGCAGGCCTGACCCCTCTTATAGAAATACGACTTCACGTTGGGTGGCTCACGCCTGTAATCTCAGTACTTTGGGAGGCCAAGGCAAGTGGATCACAAGGTCGGGAGATCGAGACCATCCTGGCTAACATGGTGATACCGCGTCTCTACTAAAATATAAAAAATTAGCTGGGCATGGTGGCCAGTGCCTGTAGTCTCCTGCTACTCAGGAGGCTGAGGCAGGAGAATTACTTGAACCCAGGAGGTGGAGGCTGCAGTGAGCCTAGATCGCGCCACTGCGCTCCAGCCTGAGCGACAGAGCAAGACTCCATCTCAAACAAACAAACAAAAAGGCCGGGTGCAGTGGCTCACGCCTGAAATCCCAGCACTTTGGGAGGCTGAAGTGGGAAGACCATGAGGTCAGGAGTTCAAGACCAGCCTGATCAACATGGTGAAACCCTGTCTCTACTAAAAATACAAAAATTAGCCGGGTGTGGTGGCGTGCACCTGCAATCCCAGCTACTCAGGAGGCTGAAGGCAGGAGAATTGCTTGAACCCAGGAGGCGGAGGTTGCAGTGAGCCAAGATCGCACCACTGCCCTCCAGCCTGGGCAACAGAGTGAAACTCCGTCTCAAAAAAGAAAAAAAAAGGAAGTATGACTCACGTGTCCCAGTCCCACAATGATCCAACAGCTATCACACTCAAGTCCAAGGCTCTCACCTTCTCACCTTTCCATCTCTGCTATCCCATTATCAAGCACGCTCCTGCAGCCAAGGCGCGCATGTCCAGAACCCGATACTCTCATCTTCCCCACCATTCCGCTTTTACCAAACTACCCAACTTCTCTGTCAGACCCACTCACACCAGACATCCTCCTGCAAGCCTGTCCCTTCATCTTCTATTTATCCTTCCAAACCCAACTCTATGCTCTTCACAAAGAGAAGAGGAGGCAGCTCTGAGCTCTTTAGACTTAACTGGTCTGTTTCTCTCTAAACCAGGACTGGCAAACTCAAACCTACAGGGGTCCAGCAAGCCACATAAAAGAATAAATAGGCCAGGTACAGTGGCTCACGCCTGTAATCCCAACACTTTGAAAAGCTGAGTCAGGAAGATCACTTACCAGCAGGAGTGTGAGACCAGCTTGGGCTACATAGTGAGATACCATCTCTATTTTTCAAAAATGAACAAAGAAGAAAAAAGAAGGAGACGGAGGATGAAGGAAGAAAGGAGGAGGAGGAGAAGGAGAAAGAGAAAAAGAGGAAGAAAAAATAACGAATGAAAATAAACACACAGTCGAGTGGGACAGGGCACACCTCCAGTCCAGCTCCTACACAAGCCTAGACCATCTGATTCCTCAAGACAAAGACATTCCAAAGAGCAAATGCTCCGGTTTTTCTTTCTTTTTTTTTGAGATGGAGTTTCACTCTTATTGCCCAGGCCGGAGTGTAATGGTGTGATCTCAGCTCACCACAACCTCCGCCTCCTGGCTTCAAGCGATTCTCCTGCCTCAGCCTCCCGAGTAGCCAGGACTACAGTCATGTTCACCATGCCCAGCTAATTTTTGTATTTTTAGTAGAAACAGGGTTTCACCACGTTGGTCAGGCTGGTCTCAAACTCCTGACCTTGTGATCCACCTGCCTCAGCCTCAGCCTCCCAAAGTGCTGGGTCTACAGGCGTGAGCCACCGCCCCCAGCCGGAATGTATTTTTCTTTTCGTTTCAAGTTTTAATCAAAGCTTGTATATAAGATTACTTTATTCCTGCATCTTCTCAACTGTTGCTTCCTTGTATTTGCCCTTTTCCTTTCCTACTTGATGAGATCTGGCTTCTGTTCAAGGACTTTTTTATGGTCTTTGTCCAGTTTTAGCCTAGTGATAACCCACTTGCCGGGTGAATGCCTGCGTGGACACTTGTGCCATTAGCCTTTTCCCGCTGCACCTGGTCAATGTAAACAACGTATTTCCTCCTGTAAACCCAGACTACTTTGCCAATTTGCTGACCTTTATAGTGTCCTCATACAACCTGAACTTCATCATCCTTTCAGATGGGCATGGATGGCATGTTGTGTCTCTGTGTCAGCTCTCTGGAAACAGGGGGAAGACATCATTTTTCTGCGAATGTGGGAAGGTGCCTTGAAATGCCTTTTGCGGTTCTTGCTTCAGTGGGAAGTCACAAAGGGATTAAACTTCATTTTGGCCTCTCCAGCTTCGGTAATGGCCGAAAAAGGGAAGAGAAATCCATGCTGCTGGCCAAAGCGGTGGCTCATGCCTGTAATCCTTTGGAAGGCCAAGGTGGGCGGATCACAAGGTCAGGAGTTCAAGACCAGCCTGACCAACATGGAGAAACCCCATCTCTACTAAAAATACAAAAGTTAGCCAGGTGTGGTGGCAGGCACCTGTAATCCCAGCTATTCAGGAGGCTAAGGCAGGAGAATCACCTGAACTCAGGAGGCGGAGGTTGCAGTGAGCCAAGATCATACCACTGTACTCCAGCCTGGGCGACAGAGCAAGACTCTGTCTCAAAAAAAAAAAAAAAAAAAAAGAACTGCACGCTGCTTCTGATTCTGTTTACCAGAATGCATTGCTAAGTGGAAAAAAAAAAAAATGTACTGTGTAGGGCATAATAATTGAATAAAAAAGAAAAATCTGTCTATCTGTATAAAGGTACATATGCTTTTTTTGATAAATGCTCAAGCTCACTCTGCTGCCCAAACAGCACACAGCTCGGTCCGCAGCCTCTGATCTTGCCATGAGCTTGCAGGTCAGAGACCAGATACTGTTCACCTCCCCCTCGCAGGCCTGGCACGCACAGGAGCTTCGTCACTGAGTGTGGGCTGATGACTCACTCTCCTGGCCCTTTCACATGCCCCCGTGCCCAACACTCCCCTCTCACCTCATGCACTTGTGTTTACCCAACACACTCGGTCACAGGTGCTAACACAGGTCTATCTAGGCCAAGCACCTGGCTGGCAACCTCACACTGCATGAGCCTATGAGATTCCAGAGAACAGAGCAGAATCTGGTGGAAGGCAATTTCCTAGACACCAAAAAAAAAACAAGTAAAGACATGAGCAAGTGCTGAGTACGTGTGCCAAGCGCTGTGGCAAAGCCCTCGCTCAATTCAAATGACTTGCCTCGCTCCTCCCAGCCGTCCCACAGTCAGGGCTTCTACCCCTACCTTCTTGTAGATGAGGACACTGCATCTCAGAGGGTCTCGCAGCCTGTAAGGGGCAGAGCCAGGCTGTGAGTCCAGCAGGCTGACCCCGGAGCCGGCCCTCTTAGCCAAAGTTTGACTCTCTCATTTCATTGTAGAATCTGGGAGCCACCTCTCTGAATTGTCTAGATGGCAACCTAGGGAGGAATCCAAATGGCAGGAACACAGCAGGGACACACCAAGGGTCCCCACTGGCACTGCCAGGCGCACCTGCCTCCTCCCTCCAACCCCGCTATGTCGGCTGGCACTGCTATGGTAGCTTCCATGATCAACACACATTGGGGTCTAAGAACTCTATGAACGGCCGGGCGCAGTGGCTCAAGCCTGTAATCCCAGCACTTTGGGAGGCCAAGGCGGGCAGATCACAAGGTCAGGAGTTTGAGACTAGCCTGGCCAACATGGTGAAACCCCGTCTCTACTAAAAATACAAAAATTGGCCTGGCGTGATGACACATGCCTGTAATCCCAGCTACTCAGGAGGCTGACGCACCAGAATCTCTTGAACCTGGGAGGTGGATGTTGCAGTGAGCCGAGATTGCACCACCATGCTCCAGTCTGGCCGACAGAACGAGATTCCGTCTCAAAAAAATAAAAATGCCTAAGACATGATGCTGGCACCCAAGAAACCAACAGAGTTTAACAAAATTCTTACAAGAAAAACTACTGTGTGTGGCTAGAATGGAAGCCCCATGCTGTCAGGGATTTCTGTTGCATGTGTTGACTGCTGTATCCCTAATATTAAACTGCCAGAGACAGAGTCAGTGCTCGGTAAATATTTATAGAGTGAATGAATGGATGAATCAACAATAGTTATTTTCAGTCTTCATGCTATAAACCTCTGCTAACATTCTGTGACTATGCAGAAATCTGGATGCCCTTTCGAACAGCCAGCAATCCTCTGAAACATCCAAAAACAAGGCCAAAGATTCTTAAGCACTGGTTTTCTGTGGCATCACACACAGAACTGCAGTTTTGAGGGCTTCTTTGTTGATCAGGCTTATCCAATCCCAGACAGGCGACTTCTCAGGCCGGGGGCAGGAGTCAGTGCCTCTCTCCACTTTTTCTTTGTTTGCTTTTGGAGGGCCAGGATTCAGAATGAAAACATTACTTGTGGCCAGGTGCAGTGGCTCATGCCTGTCATCCCAGTAGTCTGGAAACCGAGGTGGGTCGATCACCTGAGGTTGGGAGCTGGCAACATGGTCAAACGCTATCTCTACTAAAAATACAAAAATAGCCAAGTGTGGTGACATGCGCCTATCATCCCAGCTACTCGGGAGGCTGAGGCAGGAGAATCACTTGAACCCGGGAGACGGAAGTTTGTGTGAGCTGAGATCACGCCACTGCACTCCAGCCCAGGTAAGAGAGCGAGACTCTATCTCAAAAAAAAAAGAAGCAAGCCT
Organism: Ateles fusciceps; assembly: GCA_036589455.1. Lineage (NCBI taxonomy): Eukaryota > Metazoa > Chordata > Mammalia > Primates > Atelidae > Ateles > Ateles fusciceps. The sequence continues at coordinate 7,470,053 of JAZHEH010000847.1, forward strand.
CAGGCTTCCAAGTAGGTGAGATTACAGGTGCCTGCCATTATGTCCAGCTAATTTTTGGATATTGAGTAGAGAAGGGGTTTCACCATGTTTGCCAGGCTGCTCTGGGACTCCTGACCTCGGGTCACCCTCCCTCCTCGGCCTCCCAAAGTGCTGAGATTAAGGCGTGAGCCACCGCACCTGGCTGCATGCTAACTGTTAAAGTTTTGTTTCTTACTCTGAGCTTTAAAATTATAATTGCTTAAGTGTCAAGTCGTTATTTATCTGAATATGTCCAAAAATAAAACATTAACTGGGATTACCAACACATTTGTACTGTGTAACTCTCCTGTTTAAAAAAATTATCGGCCTGGCGCGGTGGCTCACGCCTGTAATCCCAGCACTTTGGGAGGCTGAGGCAGGCAGATCATAGGTCAAGAGATCGAGACCATCCTGGCCAACATGGTGAAACCCCATCTCTACTACAAATACAAAAATTAGCTAGGCATGGTGGCGCTCGCCTGTAGTCCCAGCTTCTCAGGAGGCTGAGGCAGGAGAATTGCTTGAACACGGGAGGCAGAGGTTGCAGTGAGCCGAGATCGTGCCACTGCACTCCAGCCTGGCGCCTGGCAACAGAGCAAGACTCTGTCTCAAAAAAAAAAAAAAAAAAAGAAAGAAAGAAAGAAAAGAAAACATTATTTCTAAAGTGAAAATAAAATACAAATCAGCTTGTGAGAATATAAGGTACTGGTTAAGTAAATTAGAGATGTCTATTCAAAGAAATAGTATGCTGTCATTTAAAATGTCATTTGCATGTGGCAAAACCCCGTCTCCACTAAAAATACAAAAATTAGCCAGGCATGGTGGTGAGTGCCTATAGTCCTAGCCACTTGGGAGGCTGAGGCAGGAGAATCACTTGAAACCAGGAGGCAGAGGTTACAGTGAGCCCAGATCACACCACTGCACTCCAGCCTGAGCAACAGAGTGAAACTCCATCTCAAAACAATCAATCAATCAATAAAATGAAATGTCATTTGCTAATAAGTACACTATAATACACAAAACGCTTTATAGTAAAATGCTAAGGGGAAAAAGTAAAACATAAAAGCGATGTGCCACACTGAGCAATATAATGAGACTTCATCTCTGTAGAATATCTAAAAAGTGTGGTGGTACACACCTATGGTCCCAGCTGCTTGGGAAACTAAGGTGGGAGAATCACTTAAGCCCAGGAGGCAGAGGTTACAGTAAGCACAGACTGTGTAACTGCACTCCAGTCTGAGAAAGAGTGAGATCCTTTCTCAAAAAAAAAATAAATAAATAAAACCCATGTGCTATATGCTTCCTACTCATAAAACAATGTACATGCAGAAACAAAACAAGAAGAAAACATCATCTGCCAGCAGGTTTGTGTTCACTGTGATTGTCTTTGAAGGAAAACTAACGCCAGCATTTCCTTTATCAATTTTCTCTGTTCTCTTTTTATTTATTTTTTTTTTTTTGAGATGGAGTCTAATTCTGTCGCCAGGCTGGAGTGCAGTGGCGTGATCTCGGCTCACTGCAACCTCCACCTCCCGGGTTCAAGCAATTCCCCTGCCTCAGCCTCCCAAGTAGCTGGGACTACAGGCGCCCACCACCACGCCCAGATAATTTTTGTATTTTTAGTAGAGACGGGGTTTCACCATGTTGGCCAGGATGGTCTCGATCTCTTGACCTCATGATCCGCCTGCCTCAGCTTCCCAAAGTGCTGGGATTACAGGTGTGAGCCACCGTGCCTGGCCTTTCTTCTTTTTTTTAATGAGACTGAGTCTCACTCTTTCACCCAGGCTGGAGTACAGTGGCACGATCTCAGCTCACTGCAACCTCCACCTCCCGGGTTCAAGTAATTCTCCTGACTCAGCTTCCCAAGTAGCTGGGATTACAGGCACGCACAACCATGCCCAGCTAACTTTTTTGTGTGTGTTTTTTTTTTCAGTAGAGACAGGGTTTCACCATGTTGGCCAAGCTGGATTCAAACTCCTGACCTCAGGTGATCCACCCACCTCGGTCTCCCAAAGTGTTGGGATTACAGGCCTCCCAAGTACCTGGGGCCACAGGCTCAAGCCACCATGCCTGGCTTTTTATTTATTTATTTATTTTTCGTAGAGACAGGGTTTCACTATGTTGTCCAGGCTGCTCTTGAACTCCTGGGCTCAAGTAATCCTCCTGCCTCAGTCTCTTAAAGCGCTGGGACTACAGGTATGAGCCACTGAGCTCAGCTGGAATTCTATTACCCAATATAAAGAAACTTCAAAAACTTCATGCTAAATGAAAGCAGCCAGACACAAAAGGCAGCATGTGGTGTGATTCCATTAACATACAATTTCTAGAAAGGGCAAACCTATGGAAACAGAAAGAGGCCCACTGGTTGCCTGGGACTGGGGCAAGGACAGGGATGAACCGCAGATGGGCTGGAGAAGACGTTTGGAGGTGATGGAGATGTTCAAACCCCGTGTTGGAGTGATGGTTGCGTTAACTCTATACATCCACTTTTTTTTTTTCTATCAATGGTTTGTGCACTTTCAATAGATGTATGCTATGTAAATTATACCTCAATAAAGCTGTTTTAAAAAATCATGGTAGACAATGTACCTAAATTATTTATTCAGCTCTTCTTTCTCAATCTGATTCATATTCAAAACTTCCTAGTCGCCCAAATCCAAATGTAGCAAGCATCCAAGCACCCTCATCCAATGTGGTCACAAAACGTAGATTGCCACAACGAGGCAAAGTCTTGGGCCACCTGGTATCTAAGCTCCCATCACTGCCACATCACACCAGGGCCTTGACATACCTGGATGGAATGCTCTCTATAGTTATTCATTTTCCTGCATTGATCAGGAAAAAGCAGTGAAATTCATAATATTTCTAAATTTCTCATAAAGGGACCCCCTCTCAAAGAAGCACGTTGCAGACACAACAGCAAACCTCATACAACACCTAATTATCACCATTAGCCCTAGTAAACACCTAAGGCATACTGAGCACTTACTCTTCTAAACTCTACATGGACTAAACAACTCTATGAGATATATAATTATTGTTACTCCCTTTTTTTTTTTTTTTTTTTTTTGAGACAGTCTCCCTCTGCCACCAAGCTGGAGTGCAGTGGTGTGATCTCGGCTCACTGCAACCTCCGCCTCCCGGGTTCAAGCGATTCTTAGCCTCAGCCTCCTGAGTAGCTGGGACTATAGGTGCACACCACCACACCCAGCTAATTTTTGTGTTTTTAGTAGAGACAGGGTTTCACCATGTTGACCAGGATGGTCTCGATCTCCTGACCTCGTGATCCACCCACCTCAGCCTCCCAAAGTGCTGGGATTCCAGGCATGAGCCACTGCATTATTCAGCATTATTCCCATTTTACAGATGAATCAACGGAAACTGAGAGAGGTAAAGTTATTTTCCCAAGATCACACAGTAAGCAGCAGAGCCTAGTATAAACCCAGCTCGTCGATGGACTCCTGCATCCTGGCTCCTAACAAACAATCCCTGCTGTGTCGCCACGAGAGGAACTCCATTCAGCCATCAGCAAAGGACATGACGTCACAAGACGGTTTCCAGCAACGCAGGTGAAATGCCTTGTTTCCTAACTATACCATTTCAATTGTTTTCTCAACATCAGGATGTGGTAACTTTCTCAAGAGACAAAAGAACTTTGAAGCCAGGGGATTCCTCCAGCAAATAAACTGCATGTCTTCACAACATATGCTGAGTGACCCCAGAAATAATTGCATTCTGTCCCCCACAACGTGTGGCATCTTGTTTTTGTTTTTTTTTTAACCACAAATCTCCCAACCATTCTACATCTTTATTGCCTAGAACTAGTAAATGAAACGGGTGGATCGGGTTCAAAACTGCCTCCTCTCACTTACTACCTCCAAGACTGTGAACAAATTAGTATCAGTGAATCTTTGTTTCCCTGTCAATAAAATGGGAGAATTAACTCCAAAAGCTCACATGGTTGTTTTAAGGATTAAAACAGTGCTATTGGGCCAGGCCAGTCGAAGTGGCTCACACCTGTAATCCCAACACTATGGGAGGCCGAGGTGGGTGGATCACCTGAAGTTGGGAGTTCAAGATCAGCCTGATCAACATGGAGAAACCCCGTCTCTACTAAAAATACAAAATTACCCAGGTGTGGTGGCCCATGCCTATAATCTCAGCTACTACTCTAGAGGCTGAGGCAAGAGAATCGCTTGAACCCGGGAGGCAGAGGTTGCAATGAGCCGAGATCACACCACTGCACTCCAGCCTGGGCAGCAAGAGTGAAACTCTGTCTCAAAAACAAACAAACAAACAAAACAGCACTATTATGTCAAGTATCCAGCAGACAGCCTGACGTATTACATATTCCTTTCTTCTTCCTTTAACGACGCACCAACTTTAGCGCTCATGCTGCCATCCCTCAGCCTCCAGTTATATTTCAGGAAGCTCCTCCATCTCTCTGGGCTTCTCAAAATGTTTCCAAACTTCAGGATTCCCATGTTGACGTTGCTACTCCTGAAAATGCAGATTATATACAAGAGCATTTATACAAATGCACAGCACCCCGATACACGATTTGAATCCAAACTCTTGTCACTGTTTAAGAAACACATTGTCTGGGCGCTGTGGCTCAGGACTGTAATCCCAGCACTCTGGGACACGAGGTGGCAGACCACCTGAAGTTGGGAGTTCGAGACCAGCCTGACCAACATGGAGAAACCCCATCTCTACTAAAAATACAAAATTATCTGGGCGTCGTGGCGCATGCCTGTAATCCCAGCTACTCAGGAGGCTGAGGCAGGAGAATTGCTTGAACCCAGGAGGCAGAGGTTGCAGCGAGCTGAGATCGCGCCACTGCACTCCAGCCTGAGCAACAAGAACAAAACTCCATCTAAAAAATAAAATAAAATACATAAAATAAAATAGATCCACTCCAGGCTGAGCCTGGTGGCTCCCACCTGTAATCCCAGCACTTGAGGAGACCAAGGCAGACAGATCACCTCAGGTCAGGAGTTCAAGACCAGCCTGGCCAACATGGTGAAACTCCATCTCTACTAAAAATACAAAAATTAGCCAGGCACGGTAGCGGGTGCCTGTAATCCCAGCTATTTGGGAAGCTGAGGCAGGAGAATTGCTTTCAATTCAGGAGGCAGAGGTTGCAATGAGCCAAAACCATGCCATTGCACTCCAGCTTGGGTAACAAGAGCGAAACTCCGTCTCAAAAGAAACAAAAAGACTAGTTTTAGCCGGGCGAGGTTGCTCACGCCTGTAATCCCAGCACTTTGGGAGGCTGAGGCAGGCGGATCACCTGAGGTCAGGAGTTCGAGATCAGCCTGACCAATACGGTGAAACCCTATCTTTAAAAAAAAAAAAACTAAGATTAGTTTCAAAGCTGGCAAGCTCTAAAAGGAGTGTGATGCTACCCTTCTAACACTAACCAGAAAACTTACTTTTATTTTATTATTATTTTCCTCCTGTGTAGCCTGGTTTTGGAGAACACTTACTTTTAAGTAAAATTATCTGCATCACTCCTTCTGGGTCTCCATATGAACGGCTCATATTTCTATCATGCTAATGATCACTTTTGAACAAGATTTGAATTTTTTTCTCATGCACTGACTCAGAAGTTCCAAGTCTGACTGCATATTAAAATCCTCAGGGGAGCTTAGAAATAAATATTTATATAGATTCCCAAGTCCCACCCTAAATTCTTATTAAGGTCTAGCATGGGTCAGAAAAGGGAAGTTTCCCTGGTGATTCTAATGCACAGCCAGGGTCAGGACACACACACCTGTTGGGCAGGTCATCTTTCATTCATCCTCGAATCCCCATCACCTGGAGTGGCTCCTGCACATAGTAGGCGTCTCATAATTGCTCGTGGCACGAATTAATAACCACCTGATTTTAGAATCCACTCATCATGTTAATTCATTACAATATTTAATGAGGGTGTAGGATGCACAAGGCACTATTCCAGACATACAGTTCAAGTCAATGGTCATTATTAAAATGCAAGAGAGCCAGGTGTCCTGGCTGACGCTTGTAATCCTAGCACTTTGAGAGGCCGAGGCGGGTTGATCACCTGAGGTGAGGAGTTTGAAACCAGCCTGGTCAATATGGCAAAACCCCGTCTCTACTAAAAATATAAAAATGAGCCTTGTGTGGTGGCAGGTGCCTGTAATCCCAGCTACTCAGGAGGCTGAGGCAGGAGAATCGCTTGAACCTGGGAGGCGGAGGTTGCAGAGAGCCAGATCATGCCATTGCGCTCCAGTGCAAGGCTCCGTCTCCAAAAAAAAAAAAAAAACAACGCAGGAGGCTGAGGCGGGAGGGTTCTTTAAGGCCAAGAGTTCGAGACCAGCCTGAGCAACACAGCAAGACCTTCCCCTCCCATGCCCCCGTTTAAAAAAATAAAGGCAGAACACAGAAGGGAGGGGTGAGGGAACTGTCTTTGGGTCAGACAATCCGGAGTTCCATCTCCATTTTGCAGTCTTCCTTGCAGCCCTTAACCTCCCTAAGCGCAAGTTTCCTCCGTGTAACTTCAGTGAGGCCTCCTTTTCCGAGGATTCTGGAAGCCAGGGACAAAGACCTTACAAAATGGCCGCCGGCACCATTCTTTTTTTTTAGTTCCACTGACACCTGGTGAAGCCACCCTTGGGGTTCACCCCACCCGCTGCGTCTCCTGTTCCAAGCAACCGACGCAGCCATAAGCGGCCGCCACCGGGAAGTGCCCAGGGAGGCCCGGACGCCCGAGGAAGGGCGGAGCAGATAGGACGCCGGCCCCGCCCGGCGCCGCCGCGCTCAGCCTCCCGCGGGCTCCAGCCTCACCTGCGCGGCCTGTGGAAATGCACATTCCCCAGGCCCCACCCACCAGAACTCTGATTGGCGGGTCTAGGCGGGGCCGGGGAATCTGCATTTGCACCAGCGCCCACCCCCGTCCTTCCCACCCCCGCCCCTCACGCCCAGGTAAGTCTATGGCAGGCGATGCGAGAGCCCCGCAAACATCCATAGGTCACGCTGCCATCCCCCGAACAGGAAGACAGCGAGGTGCAAAATACCAACCCGTCCCCCTCTCCCCACCTGCGGGAAAACTCTCCCTCTTCCGCGCCTAGGCTGCCCTCGGGGTCTCCTGCTGCGGGAAGGGCACAGCAGGTGGCATCCCCTGTCCCAGCTGTGGGAATCCTCCCCCCAAATTGTGGGGAGGAGAACACAAGGGGTAGTGTCACCAAGAGGTCAGGAGGAAGCCCTCCCACCCTCCTGCGGCTGCTGGTTCGGGCCCACCCTAGGCGGAGGAGGAAGCGGCCACCGGAGCGCAGGTGGTCTCGGCGCAGCCTCCTAGGACTGGGGCCAGGGGCGCTGATGGGCAACCCCGCGGCGTAGGCCGTGCCCCCCTAAAAGCTGAGCATATCTGGGCTTCCCGAGGAATGCTCCAAGCGCAGAGCTCGGTGAGATACTGACCAAATCGTAATCGCAACCACAGATACTAATTACGGAACAATAAAATGGTTAGAAAATAGGGCTGATCCGAATTCCGCGGGTGTGTAAACAGCGCTGGGGCGGGCCCGGCTTCTCGGGGTTTCTAAAGGAAGGTGGGCCGGTGGGGGACAGGCCATCGGGCGCTAGAACCCCACAGGGCCGGGATCCGGCTAGCGGCCGGCCGGGGCTGGAGCGCAGAGACCCGCTCCCCGTCTCCCTGGCCCTGCCCAGGGCTCATGGCGCCGGGCGCCGGGCGCGGCGCGCGGCCAACCTGTCAGGCCCGGCCAGGCTACCCGAGCGCCGGACTCCGGGCGGTGCGGACAAAGAAGAACGCGGGCCGGGGCCCACTCACCCGGCGCGGGGCCTGCTGTCCATCCGCTTCTTCTGGCGCACCGGCTGCAGCGGGATGTTGTCCGTCATGTCGGCGGCGCCGCCCGCCTTAGCTGCCGCGCCCCCCGCGCCGCCTGGGCCGCCGCCCGGTCCGGCCTCCGCGCCGCCGCCTGCCGGCGCCGCGCAGCCCCGGGGGAGGAGGCGGCGGCAGCGGGCGGACCGGGCCCGCAGCGAGGGGGCGAGCTCGCGAGCGCCGGGCCACGCGCGGAGCCGCCCGCGCGGCCCGACCGACGGACACGGGCGCACCATGGGCCCGAGCTCCGCGCTGCGCCCGCTCGCTCCGCGCCGCGCCTGCCACTGGGGGCGACCGGGCCGTGTCCGCGCCGCCGCGGCCGCCGCAGTATCCCGCCCCCCGGCCCGCGCCGCGCGCCCCCCACGCGCGCCCACCCGGCCACGCGCCCCCGCCCACGCCTGCCGTGCGCGCGCCCCGCCGCCGTACCCCCCACCTAAATCCTACATTCACAATCACGTACCAGCCCTACACACGCGAGCTGTCACACTCATCCCCCACCAACATCTGACATGCACAATCACACGGGCACCTGGCCGTGCTCACCACGTCAGTCACACTCATTCCCACTCGCTCACTCTTGCACCAACTTGCACATTCAGGCGCAGGCCCTACACACGCACACCTGCCGCTGCTCACTACCAGCAACATCCAGCATTCACAAGCACAGGTGAGTTCTGCGTGCACACACACACACACACGCTCACCCATGGTATCACCATCATCCATGCACCCAGCTTCTCAAGCCTCACACCCATGCGCCTGCAGAAATCACAGTCACACAGGGACCCTCAGCTTTTAAGTCTCCCTCACCCTCAGTCCTTTGCCATCCTCACCCTCATTCTCTACCTGGATTGTGGGAGCTCACCATCACACACACACACCGGCCTCTTTCATCCAAACACCCTTCAATAATTGGAACACCCTCATTCTCACACCAGCCACCTTCTCTGACTTACACATGGGCCCCCGTCTCAGGCCTCAGACAGTCACCCTGCATTACCCGTCCCTGTGATTCACGCTCTCACACACACACCTATCTCCTTCACCACATCCCACATCCACAGTCCCTTGCACACTCTCCCACACACTGTCTAGGATCATGAACTTTCCAAAGGCCTGATAAAGTTTTGAGAGCAGAAAAAAAAAAAGTGGGAAGGAACAAAGTGAAGGACTTTAAAAATCAGTATGTAGGTGGAGCACGATGGCTCACCCCTGTAATTCCAGCATTTCGGTGATCGGATCACCTGAGGTCAGGAGTTCGAGATCAGCCTGACCAACATGGAGAAATCCCATCTCTACTAAAAATACAAAATTCGCCGGGTGTGGTGGTATATGCCTATAATCCCAGCTACTCAGGAGGCTGAGGCAGGAGAATCGCTTAAACCCGGGAGGTGGAGGTTGCGGTGAGCCAAGATCAAACCATTGCATTCGAGCCTGAGTAACAAGAGCAAAACGCCATTCGAAAAAAAAAATCCATATTTAACTAAAGAGCCTGAAAATGTAACACTATATAAACTAATCTAAAGCTGACTTTTATGTAGTTATATCTAATGACAGATCATGTTGGGTGTGGATGCCATTTCTTTTCTTTTTCTTTTTGAAATAGCGTCTCCCTCTGTCACCCAGACTGGAGTGCAGTGGTGAAATCTCAGCTCAGTGCAACCTCCACCTCCCAGGTTCAGGCAATTCTCCTGCCTGAGCCACCCGAGTGGCTGGGATTACAGACGCGCCACCACCGTGCCCAGCTACTTTTTGTATTTTTAGTAGAGATGGGGTTTCACCATGTTGGCCAGGCTGGTCTTGAACTCCTGGCCTCATGTAATCTACCCACCTCGGCCTCCCAAAGTGCTGAGATTATAGGCGTGGGCCACTGCACCTGGCCCTTTTCTTTTATCTTTTTGTTTTTTAACTTAGTGCTAACTGCCAGTAAGTGGATGCCTTTTATGTTTGCCATCATACAGGGTGGAATCACCAAATAACCCAGTGTCTGGGGTGGATCTCAAACCAAGAAGTGTGATTTACCTCATGGCCCAGAGAAGTTCCTCAAGAAAAGAAGCATGTCATTAGTAATTGCTGCACTGGTAAAAAGCATGCATTAGTAATTGCTGATTTGGAGAGGAAACAGTATTCTCTAGCCAACAGATAAGTGTGCCTTGCTTCCTGCTATCTCTTCTAGATCTAAAATGATGCTTCATACATAGCATGGCACACAGTTGGCACTCAATAAGGCTTCTTGCGTGGAAAAAGTGTAAACACTCTGGCACGCAATTATGGCATCAGAGTGGGTGCCACCATCTCCCATCTGCTTTGCTAGACATCCACCTTTCAAACCTACACCCTCTTCTCCACCCACTACTACACAGGGTACAAGAGAAGATCAAGGAGGCCGGGCACAGTGGCTCACGCCTGTAATCCTGACACTTTGGGAGGCTGAGGCAGGAGAATCACTTGAACCTGGGAGGCAGAGGTTGCAGTGAGCTGAGACCATGCCACTGCACTCCAGCCCGGGCAACAGTGTGAGACTCTGTCTCAAAAAAAAAAAAAAAAAGAAAAGAAAAAAAATGATTGTAAAAGCCACTCGTGTTTGCTAGAGAAAAAATGGAGAGTGTTGACAAAACAAAGTAAGGAAATATTTAAGATCCACCTGGATATACCGCACTAAGGCAAAATGTTAATAAGGGAAACTGTCCCCGTGACTGGGGGACATGGATATAGGATGGGGACATATGGAACTCTCTGGGCTAATCTGCTTACATTTTCTATGAATGGAAAACTACTAAAAAAAAATCCCTGCTAATTAAATTGTATTGTAAAAACCCACCCTGGAATCTTTTTTTCAGAGTCGATCATTGATAATGCTCTTGTGTTCATTCTTGAATTAGGGGAAAATATGAATATTCATATCACAGAAATAGGACTTGTAATAGCTAACCTTTTTTTTTTTTTTTTTTTTTGAAACGGAGTCTCACACTGTTGCCTGGGCTGCAGTGCAATGGCGCGATCTCAGCTCACTGCAACCTCCACCTCCTGAGTTCAAGCAATTCTCCTGCCTCAGCCTCCTAAGTAGCTGGGATTGCAGGTGCTCACCACCACGCCCCGCTAATTTTGTGTGTGTGTGTGTGTTTTTAGTAGAGACGGGGTTTCATCCTGTTGGCTAGGCTGCTCTTGAACTCTTGACCTCAGGTGATCTGCCCACCTTGGCCTCCCAAAGTGCGGGGATTACAGGCGTGAGCCACCGAGCCCAGCCAATAGCTAACCTTTGATGAGCATTTACATGTGGCAGACGTTGTACTAAGTTCTTCTTTACATGTTTTCATGATTGCACTTAATCATTCCAACACATTTCTTTTTTTTTTGAGACCGAGTCTCACACTGTTGCCTGGGCTGGAGTGCAGTGGCACGGTCTCAGCTCACTACAACCTCTGCCTCCCAGGTTCAAGTGATTCTCCTGCCTCAGCCTCCCAGGTAGCTAGGATTACAGGCGGCCACCACCACGTCCGGCTAATTTTTTGTATTTTTAGTAGAGACGGGGTTTCACTATGTTGGTCAGGCTGGTCTCGAACTCCTGACCTTGTGATCCACGCTCCTCAGCCTTCCAAAGTGCTGGGATTACAGGTGTGAGCCACTGGGCCTGGCCAATAATTTTTTTAAAGATCAAAGAGCTCCCTATTAACCTTCAAAGGTACTAACACTCTCATATGGAAAGAGAGGGGAAATTGTTGGTGGGTTTTTTTTGCCTTTTTACTTTCCAAATTTTCTTCAGTATACTTTTATAATCAGAGGAGAAACCCTTTTTAAAAAAAAACAACTCATTTTTGTTCTTATTTATATTATTTTTTGAGACAGAGTCTTACTCTGTTGCCCAGGCTGGAGTGCAATGGTGTGATCTCAGCTCACTGCAGCCTCTGCCTCCCAGGTCAAGAGATTCTCCCGCCTCAGCCTCCCAAGTAGCTGGGACTACAGGCACCTGGCTAATTTTTGTATTTTTAGTAGAGGTAAGATTTTGCCATGTTAGCCAGGCTGGTCTCAAACTCCTGACCTCAGGTGATCTACCTGCCTTGGCCTCCCTAAGTGGTGGGATTACAGGCATGAGCCACCATGCCTGGCCATTTTTATTTTTAGAGACAGGGTCTTGCTCTGTTGTAGCTGGGACTACAGATGTGCACTGCCATGCCAGGCTAATTTATTTAATTTTTTTGTAAAGACAAGGCCTCACTATGTGGTCCAGGCTGGCCTTGAACTCCTGGGCTCCAGCCATCCTCCTCCCTTGGCCTCCCAGTGTGCTGGGTGTGAGCCACTGCACCAGGCCAAGACTCCTTTTCAGCAAGGTAATCCCTCAGGAAGGGAGGCACTCGCAGGTTTTAATCTCACCCTTGAGAGAGAATCGGACACCTGCTTGGGACAGGCAAGACACCCAAGGGATCAACAGAGCGGTGCCAGGGTCTGGGGAGAGGGGCAAGGCTGGGGCAGCGATGGGATGTGAGAGTTTCATCTGAGGTCCCCTTCTGGGGATACAGCACCCTTCTTCCTGACACAGCACTGCCTTCTCCCCCAGGAATGGTCACCTAATGGTTCTGCTTCCTCAGGGAAAGCCCCTTGCAGAGGTCCATGACAATCCTCTCCATCCAGCAGGTCCTGGGTGCAGTACACCCCTGACTCCTAGGTACCTGGAGTGGAAAGGTCCTGGAGAGATAAGTCAATCTAGTCCAACTTCTGCTTTCCAGAAATCAGAGAGCCTGTGGCCCACAGAGGTCATGTCACATGCCTCTATGTCATATGCCATCCATACCTGGTGAATGCCAGGCTGGAGCTGGAATATATCTTGAAACTCTAGTTTAGCCCACCATGAAGCCTATAAACCTCCAAGCCCACTGCTGCTTTATTTATTTATTTATTTATTTATTTATTTTATTTGGAGACAGAGTCTCGCTCTGTCTCTCGGTGTGATCTTGGCTCACTGCAACCTCCACCTCCCAGGTTCAAGCAATTTTCCTGCCTCAGCCTCCCGTGTAGCTGGGATTAACGGTGCCTGCCACCACGGCCGGCTAATTTTTGTATTTTTAGTAGAGACAGGTTTTTGCCATGTTGGCCAGACTGGTCTCGAACTCCTGGCTTCAGGTGATCCACCGCCTCAGCCTCCCAGAGTGCTGGGATTACAGGCGTGAGCCACTGTGCCCTGCCCCCACTGCTACTTTAAACATGCTGTAAAGAAGGGGCGTTTGGTGGCAAGTGGGCAAGAAGTCAAGGGTAAAGGCAGTGATGAGAGATGAAGGAGGCAGGGAAAATGGGAATAAATAATAAATACGCTTTGGGAAAACTCAGGCTGGGAGTGAGAAAATAAAATCCTTTTAGTGCCTACAGTTCTCTCCCTATGAATTCTCTCTGAATAAACATTCTAGGTATCCCCCAAAGCAGTTTTCCTACAACTATTGACATTTGGACTGAATATCTATCATGGGGGTTGTGCTGTGCATTATAGGACATTTAGCAGCATCCTTGGTTGCTACGAACTAAATGCCAGTAGCTGCCTCACACCAGCTGTGACAACCATAGATGTTTTCAGACATTGTGAAATGTCTCCTGGGAGGACAAAATTGTCCCTGGTTAAGAACCACTGGGCTAGAATGTGATGTTAAATCATTTTAAAATCTCTAATAAGACTGTGTGTGTGCCTTTTTTTTTTTTTTTTTTTTTTTGAGACGGTCTTGCTCTGTTGCCCAGGCTGGAGTGCAGTGGCGCGATCTCGGCTCACTGCAACCTCCACCTCCCAGGTTCAAGTGATTCTCCTGTCTCAGCCCCCTGAGTGGCTGGGATTACAAGTGTGCACCTCCGTGCCTGGCTAATTTTTGTATTTTTAGTAGACATGGGATTTCACCATGTTGGCCAGGCTGCTCTTGAACTTCTGGCCTCAAGTGGTCCTCCTGCCTGGCCTCCCAAAGTGCTAGGATACAAGCCTGGCGTGACCCACCATGCCCAGCTGACTGTGTCTCTCTAACACTTACCAACCCAATCCTCTCCCAATCCTTTAAATTTTTTGTTTTTTGTTTTTGGAAAGAAAACCTCTTAGGTTGAGAACTTTCCACAAGCAACAATGTCTAGCTAAAATTTAATAATATTCTGGGCTGGGTGTGTGTTTTTGAGATAAGGTCTTGCTCTGTCCCGCCCAGGGTGGAGTGCAGTAGTGTGATCAAGGCTCACTATAGCCTTGGCTGCCCAGGCTCAAACTATCCTCCCACCTCAGTCTCCCAAGAAGCTGGAACTATAGGCAACGCACCACCATGCCCAGCTAAATTCTGTATTTTTTTGTAGAGACTGGGTTTGCCATGTTGCCCAGACTGGTCTCAAACTCCTGAGCTCAAATGATCCTCCTGTCTCAGCCTCCCAAAGTGCTGGGATTACAGGCATCAGCCACCACACCCCAAAATATTCTGTTTTTACTTCCAAAAAGGGCACTAAGAAGGTTAGGGAAAAAAATCAACAGATGTCTGATCACTCCATCAAGCAGTAATGAATGGTCTATACGTAGGGGGTACAGTCAGACACAGCCCGTTTCAAGGAGAGGACATCCTCCTGAAGGTTGTCAAAAGCTTTGAAAGCATGAAAAAGATTACTTGAGGCCGGGGGTGGTGGCTCACGCCTGTAATCCAAGCACTTTGGAGGCCAAGGCGGGCGGATCACCTGAGGTCGGGAGTTCAAGACCGGCCTGACCAACATGGTGAAACCGCATCTTTAAAAAAAAAAAAAAAAAAAAGATTACTTGATAACCTGCCTTAGCACGCTCGTCCAGGTTCCCTGTGTCTTTCATTGTCCTTGAGCTATTTTACAACTCTAAAAATTGTAGAAAACTGATAATTATGCAAATGATTCTTGGCCATAGAAATGCAAATGTATTTTGTCCAGTGGAATGCAGTTATTGCCTGTGGATATTGGTCATGTTTTGCATCTGTTTGTAACTTCTTTTCAACATTCCTAATTGCCAGCAATTTAGGAGTTGATTTTAAATTCTCCTCTGGGCTGGTTGAGGTGGCTTACGCCTGTAATGCCAGCACTTTGGGAGGCTGAAGCGGACAGATCATGAGGTCAGGAGTTGGAGACCAGCCTGGCCAATATGGTGAAACCCCCGTCTCTACCAAAAATACAAAAAAATTAGATGGGTGTGGTGGTGCACACCTGTAGTCCCAGATGCTCAAGAGGCTGAGGCAGAAGAATCGCTTGAAACTGGGAGGCGGAGGTTGCCGTGAGCCAAGATCACACCACTGCACTCCAGCTTGAGCAACACAGCGAGACTCCGTCTCAAAAAATAATAAATGAATAAATAAATAAATAAATTCTCCTCTGAATCTATTGTAAATTTGTTAATAATTCTTTGACATGCGTTCATTTTATACAGGCATACCTGAGAGATATTGTGGGTTTGGCTCCAGATAAATAAGGAAAACAACTTTTATCTCAGGAATGCAAGTGTTTTTAAATTATCAGGCCGAGAGAGACATTTAAAATGAAGCAGCAATCACGTTCTACTCCCTCCTTTGAGCTACATATTCATCTCCTGAAACTACTCGTTATTGTCACAAGTAGCTAGAAATTAACCTAATAATGCTGCACCAGACACTATAACCCACACCCTATAGGTTAACAATGTATAGTCAATTACTAATCAATGTTATTTCTGTAAGCCAATGAGAATTTCTGATGAACAACTTTGTATCAGCCCAATCCCTGTCCGAATTTTTCCCTTTAAAAACCTGCTAATGGCCTGGTGCAGTGGCTTGCACCTGTAATCCCAGTACTTTAGGAGGCCATGGCAGTAGGATTCCTTGACCCATCTGTACAAAAAATAAAAAAAATTAGCTGGGCGTGGTGGCATGAGCCTGTAGTGTCAGCTGCTTGGGAGGCTGAGGTGGGAGGATTGCTTGAGCCCAGGAGGCTGAGGCTGTAGTGAGCCATGATTGTGCCACTGCACTCCAAGCTGGCTGACAGAGTGAAACCCTGTCTCAAAAATAGATAAATAAATAGGGCAGACATGCCTGTAATCCCAACACTTTGGGAGGCCAAGATGAGAGGATCACTTGAGTCTGGGAGTTCAAGACCTCCTTGGGAATATAGTGAGACCTCGTCTCTCCAAAACATACAAAATTAGCTGGGCATGGTGGTGCATGCCTGTAGTCTCAGCTACTAAGCAGGCTGAGGTGGGCAGATTGCTTGAGCCTGGGACGTTGAGGCTGCAGTAAGCCATGTTCGCATCACTAAACTCCAGCCTGGCTGACAGAGCAAGACCCTGCCAATCAATCAATCAATCAAGCAAGCAAGCAAGCAATAAACTTGTTTGTAACAAAAGCCATACAGAGGTCATATCCAGGGTTGCTTGGGTCTGAGTCTCCAAGCAGCTGTCCTCACTTTGGCTCAAGTAAACTCTTTAAATTCTATCTTATGCCTCAGCCTCTTCCTTTCACATCAACACAGACCACAACAATTAAGCCAATATTGCAAGAAAGCAAGTCACATGACTTTGGTTTCTCAGTGCACATAAAAGCTACGTTTACACTATACTGTATCCTATTAAGTGTGCAATGGCATTATGTCTAAAAAACAATGTACATACCTTAATCATCAATTCCATTCTTGTTAAAGATGCTAACAATTGTCTGAGCCTTCTGGAGTTACAATCTTTTTGCTGGTGAAGGATCATACCTTGATGTTGACAGCAGTTCACTGATCAGGGTGGTGGTTGCTGAAGGTTGAGATGGCCATGCCAATTTCTTTAAAATAAGACAATGATGTTGGCTACACTGACTGACTCTTTACATGAGATTTCTCTGTAGCTTGTGACACTGTTTAGAAGTATTTTACCCACAACAGAACTTCTTTCCGAATCGGAGTCAATCCTCTCAAATCCTGCTGCTGCTTTGTCAACTAAGTTTATGTCATATTCTAAAACATTATTGTCTTTTCAACAATGGGGACAGCATCTTTAACAGGAGTAGATTCCATCTTTAAAATCCACTTTCTTTGCTCATCGGTAAGAAGCAGTTCTTGATTCATTCAGGTTTTCTTATAAGATTGCCACCACTTAGTTACATCTTCACGCTTCACTACTAATTCCAGTTCTCTTGCTATCTCCGTCACATCTGCAGTTACTTCCTCCACTGATTTTTTTTTTTTTTTTTTTTTTGGTAGAGACAGGGTTTCACTGTGTTGACTGGTGGTCTTAAACTCTTGGCTCAAGCTATCCTCCTCAGCCTCCCAAAGTACTGGGATTACAGGCACGAGCCATGACGCCTGGCTCTTTCACTCCAGTCTCAAACACATCAAAATCATCCATGAGGGTTGGAAGCCACTTCTTCCAAACTCCTGTTTATGTTGATATTTTGACCTCCTCCCATGAATCATGAATGTTATTAACATCTAGAATGGTGAATCCTTTCCAGAAGGTTTTCGCTTTACTTTGCCCAGACCCATCAGAGAAATTACAAACTATAGCAATTATAGTCTTACGTAATGTATTTCTTAAATAATAAGACCTGGAAGGTGAAACTCTCAGAGGCATTTGAACTGGAGCCACTCTCTCTTGAGTAGGGGCTGGGCAAAATAAGACTGAGACCTACTGGGCTACATTCCCAGAAGGTTAAAGCATTGTAAGTCACGGGATGAGGTATGAGGTCAGTAGAAGATACAAGTCATAAAGACCTTGCTGATAAAACAGGTTGCAGTAAAGAAGCTGGCCAAAACACACCAAAGCCAGGATGATGACAAGTGACTGCTGGTCATCCTCACTGCTACATGGTGCTACCCCCACCGGCGCCCTGACATGCAAATGCCATGGCAATGTCAGGAAGTTACCCTATATGGTCTAAAAAGGGGAGGCATGAATAATTCATCCCTTGTTTAGCATATCCTCAAGAAATAACCATAAAAATGGGCAACCAGCAGCCCTCGGGGTTGCTCTGTCTATGGAATAGCTATTCTTTTATTTACTTACTTTCCTCATAAACTTGCTTTCACTTTTTGGACTCACCCTGAATTCTTTCTTGAGCAAGATCCAAGAACCCTCTCTTGGGGTCTGGATCCAGACCTCCTAGCAGTAACAAAACCACTCCCTGATCCATAGACTACAAAATGGATGTTGTGTTAACAGGCATGAAAAACAGTATTAATCTCCTTATACGTGTTCATCAGAGCTCTTGAGTGACAGATGCATTGTTAATGGGCAGCAGTAATTTTTGAATGAAATCTTTTTTGGCCGGGCGTGGTGGGTCACACCTGTAATCCAAGCACTTTGGAGGCCAAGGCGGGCGGATCACCTGAGGTCGGGAGTTGAAGACCAGCCTGACCAACATGGTGAAACCCCGTCTAAAAAAAAAAAAGAAAATAAATCTTTTTTTAAATTCTGTGCAGTAGGTCTCAACAGTGGGCTTAAAATATTCAGTAAATAATTCGACAAACAGATATGCTAAGCCAGGCGCAGTGGCTCATGTCTATAATTCCAGCACTTTGGGAGACCGAGGCGGGCAGATCACTTGAGATCAAGAGTTTGAGACCAGCATAGCCAACATGGTGAAACCCCGTCTCTACTAAAAATATGAAAGGCAGTGTGTGCCTGTAATCCCAGCTACTCAGGAGGCTGAGGCAAGAGAATCACTTGAACCCAGGAGGCAGAGGTTGCAGTAAAATGAGATCGTGCCACTGCCCTCCAGCCCAAGCGACAGAGCAAGACTCCATCTCAAAACAAAAACAAAAACAGATACGTCGTCATCCAGGCTTTGTTGTTCCATTTCCAGAGCATGGGCAGAGTAGAAATAGCATCATTCTTAAAGGCCCTAAGGTTTTCAGAATGGCAAATGAGGATCTCTTGAGCGCAGGAGTTCTGGGCTGTAGTGCGCTATGCCGATGAGGTGTCCGCACTAAGTTCGGCATCAATATGGTGACCTCCTGGGAGCGGGGTACCACCAGGTTGCCTAAGGAGGGATGAACCGGCCCAGGTCAGAAACGGAGCAGGTCAAAACTCCCGTGCTGATCAGTAGTGGGCTCACACCTGTGAATAGCCACTGCACTCCAGCCTGGCCAACATAGTGAGACCCCATCTCTTTAAAAAAAAAAAAATTAAATCCATTTCTCTTTTGATTTTCAAAGTAAACAATCATAGGATAATGAAGTATGCCATGACAAGGATGCCCCTTGGTTTATTTTATTTATTTTTTTTGAGATGGAGTCTCACTCTGTCCCCCAGGCTGGAGTGCAGTGAGGCGATCTTGGCTCACTGCAACCTCTGCCTCCTAGGTTCAAGTAATTCCCTCCTGAGTAGCTGGGATTACAGGTGCGCATCACCACCCCTGGCTAATTTTTCTGTTTTTAGTAGAGACTCTGTTTCACCATATTAGTCAGGCTGGACTCAGACTCCTGACCTCAGGTGATCCATCCACCTCAGTCTCCCAAAGTGCTGGGATTACAAGCGTGAGCCACTGCACCTGGCCTATAAACATATTAAATCACAGAAAAGGTGCAGTAAAGATTGGTATTATAATTTCATGGTACCCTTGTTGTATATACGGTCAGTAACTGACAAAACGAAGTGAGGACCACGCTGTGCGGGCATCATCTACCTGCACAGGTGCGATCACAATCTACCCTTTAGAATTGACTTCAGCCGGGCACGGTGGCTCACACCTGTAATCCCAGCACTTTGGGAGGCCAAGGCGGGCGGATCACAAGGTCAGGAGATTGAGATCATTCTGGCTAATGAGGTGAAACCCCATCTCTACTAAAAATATAAAAAATTAGCTGGGCACAGTGGCACGTGCCTATAGTCCCAGCTACTTGGGAGGCTGAGGCAGGAGAATCGCTGGAATCCGGGAGGTGGAGGGTGCAGTGAGCCGAGATCGCCCCACTACACTACAGCCTGGGCGACAGAATGAGACTACGTCTCAAAAAAAAAAAAAAAAGAATTAACCTCAAAGATTAAGGCTGAGAAGAATGGTGGATATCCACTCTAGATAAGTGGACTCTCTTGGTTCAGTCTCTTGACACTGAGGGAGTTCACCCAGGTCAGAAACTGGCCGGTGGTGGACACACACTACAGTTTTGTGGAAAATCACACACACACACACACACACACACACACACACACACACACACACACAGCGATCATCTTTTTCCTAGCTATCTCAAGCAGGAATTTACCCTGGAAATGAACTCAAGAAAACAAATACCACAAAGGCAATCAAAATCAAGTTCATGGGGCCAGGCACCGTGGCTCACACCTGTAATCCCAGCACTCTAGGAGGCCAAGACTAGTGGATCATTTGAGGCCAGCCTGGGGAACATGGTAAGACCATCTCTGCAAAAAAAAAAAAAAGAAGGTGGTGAGTGCCCGCTACTCTGCAGGCTGAGGTGGGAGGATCACTTGAGCCCAGGAGCTCAAGGCCACAGTCAGCTATGATCATGCCACTGCACTGCAGCCTGAGTGACAGAGAAGTTTAAGGCAAAACACCAGCAGTGCTGGCAATTGATAACTAGACCATCATTGTCACATAACTGCAGGTATTTTAAAGGATTAGCTAGAATTGGGTTTTACCTTGGAAAGATCTCTGAAATTATGTATGAGAGGAGAAAACAGGTGAGGCGTGGTGGCTCACATCTGCAATCCCAGCACATTGGGAAGCTGAGGTGGGCAGATCACTTGAGGTAAGGAGTTTGAGACCAGCCTGCCCAACATGGTGAAACCCCACCTCTCCTCAAAATACAAAAAATAGCTGGGCTCAAATTACAAAAATTACCGGCTCACAGTGGTAATGCCAATATTTTGGGAGGCTGAGGCGGGCGGATCTCCTGAGGTCGGGAGTTTGAGACCTGACTAACATGGAGAAACCCCATCTCTATTAAAAGTTAGCTAGCTGCACGTGGTGGCGCATGCCTGTAAGTCTGAGGCAGGAAAATCACCTCAATTTGGGAGGCGGAGGTTGTGGTGAGCAGAGATGGCGCCATTGCACTCTAGCCTGGGCAACAAGAGTGAAACTCCATCTGAAAAAAAAAAAAAAGAAAGAAAAGAAGGCTGGTTGGGGTGGCTCATGCCTGTAATCCCAACACTTTGGGAGGCCCCGAAGCAGGTGGATCACGAGGTCAGGAGTTAGAGACCAGCCTGACCAACATGGCAAAATGCTGTCTCTACAAAAAAAAAAAAAAATTAGCCAGGCGTGGTGGTACACACCTGTAATCCTAGCTACTCAGGAGGCTGAGGCAGAACTGCTTGAACCCGGGAGGCCAACGTCTCGGTGAGCCGAGATTGTGCCACCACATTCTAGCCTGGGTAACAGAGTGAGACCCTGTCTCAAAAACACAAAAGAGAAAAGGAAAAGTGGCCAGGCGCGGTGGCTCACACCTGCAATCCCAGCACTTTGGGAGGCTGAGGAAGACGGATCACAAGGTCAGGAGTTTGAGACCAGCCTGACCAACATGGCGAAACAGTCTCGACCAAAAATACAAAAATTAGCCGGGTGTGGTAATGCACACCTGTAATCCCAGCTACTCAGGAGGCTGAGGCAGGAGAATCACTTGAACCCAGGAGGCAGAGGTTGCAGTGAGCCGAGGTCGCGACATTGCACTCCAGCCTAAGTGACAGAGACTCCGTCTCAAAAAAAAACCAAAAACCAAAACAACACCAAGGCAAGCATGGACATGACCAAATGCGCATCTTTTTGACTCTAGGAACAAGAGCATCACAAGGCAGTTCAAAGTGATTAAGTCAAGATTCTCAGGTATAGAGCAGAAAGTACCAGAAAAACTTACATATACACTTGGTGGGAAAAAAAAAAACATTCAAAATTTATTTTGCAACAGACAGACAGCATCAGCAGGTACAACTACAGGGGTTTCTCCGTAGATCATACATTCACAAGGCATTATTAGCTCAACAGTCAGAAAGCCACTGGCGTGTTTTTCTGTAACAATATCCACTTCACAGTGTAAACAGGTACTAGTATTGTGTTCACTTACAATTCCAGAAGGAAAGGCACAACTTGGCAAAAACAAAAAGTGTGTGAGGGGATCCTAAAGTCAGGTGCAACGATGAGGAGACAACACTTTGGCTAAGAGTCTTGGATCCACATTTCCGTCCGGACCTTCCACATAGAGGGGGAAAGACTTTCCTCCCAGAAGTTAGAGTTTTCTTCTCTCTTTCTCCTTTCATTTTAAACCAAAAGCAATGTTTCATTTGCTCAATAGCACATATACAAAAGGAGACAAAAAAAAGCATCACAAAATTAACTTGAACGTTCAGCTCTTCCCACCAATACATCAACTCTTCGGTTTTAGATAGGGCCTGGGAATACTTCCACGGTCTTAAAATAGGAAAATATACACTATGGCTACGAAACATACAAAATAAATGAGGTAGATAAATTAAAGCTTTCACACCCAGGACTTGCCTGTGCTAACTTCGTAGCCTTCATGAGATATTCAGCAAGAAAACAAACAAACAAAAGATCTTCATAATTACTTGGCAGAAGTCGCACCAAGGAAATTCACCAACAAAAAATCAGCATGTGAACCTGTGATAGGAAACACGCCCTTCCACGAGTTTCTTCTCGAGAATGAAAACCCAGTTCTTCAATAGAGTAGGCACTGGCAAAGTAAGTTAAGTCACCTGAGATTCCCCGCTCAGGTGCCCACCTCTTCTGGGGTTCGGGGAGAGGAAGGCATCTAAGAGGTGTGGGGAAAACATTGGCACTCTCGGGGCTCCGACTGAACTGTATTTAAATAAGCAGCAACACATACATTGACTCCCTAAGGACTAACATAAGCCCATTTGAGGGGATCCTACTCAAGGTTCTAAGGTTGAAGCAATTTTATAACTCTACAACCTTAGTTTTTTGTTGTTCCTTTTTTAAGTACATTCAAAAAAAAAAAAACGAAAAAACAAAAGATAAGATGGGGAACAGGATTGGGGCATAGAAAACAGGTCCCTAAAGAGATGACAAACCTTGTCCTTTTACCCGCATGTACAGTCCCATGGAAGTATAGAGTTACAGAGAGGAAGAATACAGACCCCTCTCCCCTAATTAGGCTACGTAGTTGTCTTTTCTACTGTTGTAAGTTCCAATGGTTCAACCTTGAAATAGGTAAGTCTTTGGAAAAAGTCATTCTAGGTTGTACAGAGGTTCTACGTAACGAAGCTGCTCTGCAAGACCCGCTTCTTTCCAACGTTAAATAAGTGCCGGGCACAGTGGCTCACGGCTGTAATCCCAGCACTTTGGGAAGCCAAGGCAGGTGGATCACGAGGTCAGGAGTTCAAGACCAGCCTGGCCAACTTAATGAAACCCCCACCTCTACTCAAAATACAAAAATTAGCCGGGCACGGTACCATGCGCCTGTAATCCCAGCTGTTCAAAAGCTGAGGAAGGAGAATGGCTTGAACCCGGGAGGCGGAGGTTGTGGTGAGCTGAGATCACGCCACTGCATTCCAGCCTGGGTGATGGAGCGAAACTCTGCCTCAAAAAAAAAACCCAAAAACCAAAAAAGTCTATTTGTTTTGGTATGAATTTTTTTTTTCAATGTTTTGCAAAGCAGCATAGCAACAATTGTGATTGTAGGACTTGCCTGAGGTTGTGGTCACAACCATGGTAAACATCGTATCAGTAAGAAAAAGAAAACAGGAGGAGATGAGTTCTCACGAAACAAAGCAGATTCTAGAGATTTCACCGTCTGCCCTTCTCCTTCCACGCACATTCTCCTGTAGCCTAGCTGACTGCAATCTTGTTTTCTTCCAGGAAGTGAGGAAACTGGTGTTTGGGAACGCTGTCAGTAGCACCTGGCTTTCCACGTCTGCACTGATACCTCGATTGGGAGCCATCCATCTTGGAGACAGTGGCGTTATTCACCACGGAGCTGGCCCCCAAGGAAACGGGGGAGGGTAGGAACACCCCCACTCTGGATCACAGAGATCTCATTGGTCTTCACGGCCAGACCACCGTTGAGCATGCTGGTGTACTGGTTCCACACAGCAGGGTCCACGTTCACGGAAGGGGCCAGGATTTCCTTGGGAAACATTTCCGAGACTCTTTTTCCGTCCGTACCTAACAGAGCCATGGTGTTCTCGATGGCCAGCTTCCTTCCACGGCGGGCCGAGTTATTATTTGCTCCATGTGTCATGTAGTGAACCTACCAGAACAGGAGAGAAAGGTGTTTATCAAAATAGAGATTTGCTAGCTCACTGGCAAGCCAAGAATCAGTCTCCATATGGATTTCATTCTACCCAGGGCCAGGCACAGTGGCTCACGCCTGAAATCCCAGCAGTCTGGGGGGCCAAGGCAGGTGAATCGTGAGGTCAGAAGTTTGAGACCAGCCTGGCCAATATGGTGAAGCCCCATCTTTACTAAAAATACACACACAAAAAAAAAAGAAAGAAAAAAACAAATAGATAATCCTTGACTTGCAACGGGGTTATGCCCAGATATAAACACATTGAAAGTAGAAAACATTCTTAATCCAAAATGCATTTAATACACCTAAAGCAGCAAAACATCACAGCCCAGTTTAGCCTACCTCAAACACGCTCAGAACATTTACATTAGCCTACAGTTAGGCAAAATCATCTAACACAAAGCCTGTTATAATAAAGCACTGAAATAGCTCATGTGCCGGGTGCGGGCGGCTCATGCCTGTAATCTCAGCACTTTGGAAGGCTGAGGCAGGCGGATCACCTGAGGTCGGGAGTTTGAGACCAGCCTAACCAATATGGAGAAACCCCATCTCTACTAAAAATACAAAAATTAGCTGGGTGTGGTGGTAGGTGCCTGTAATCCCAGCTACTGGGAGGCTGAGGCAGGAGAATCACTTGAACCTGGGAGGCGAACGTTGTGGTGAGCCAAGATCATGCCATTGCACTCCAGCCTGGGCAACAAGAGCGAAGCTCCGTCTCGAAAAAAAAAAAAAAAAAAGAAAAGAAATAGATCATGTAGGCTGGGCACGGTGGCTCACACCTGTAATTCCAGCAGTGTAGGAGGCCAAGGTGGGCAGATCACTTGAAGTCAGGAGTTTAAGACCAGCCTGGCCAACACGGTGAAACCCCATCTCTACTAAAACACAGGCACATGCCACCACGCCCAGCTAATTTTTATTTTGTAGTGACAGGGTCTCCTTATGTTAGCCAATCTGGTCTCAAACTCATGGGCCTCAAGCAATTCACCTGCCTTAGCCTCCCAAAGTGCTCAGATTATGGGTGTTGAGCCAGGCGCGGTGGCTCACAAGGTCGGGAGTTCGAGACCAGCCTGGTCAACATGGTGAAACCCCATCTCTACTAAAATACACAAGAATTAGCTGAGTGTGGTGGTGGGTGCCTGTCGTCCCAGCTACTTGGGAGGCTGAGGCAGGAGAGGCTCGGGAGGCTGAGGCAAACCCAGGAGGCAAAGGTTTGAGTGAGCTGAGATCACGCCACTGCACTCCAGCCTGGCGAACAAGTGAGACTCAGTCACACACACATACAAAAAGATCATGGGTGTTGAGACACTCCACCCAGCCAAAATTTAAGGCCGGGTGCAGTGGCTCACACCCATAATCCCAGCACTTTGGGAGGCCAAGGCGGGCGGATCACGAGGTCAGAAGTTCGAGACCAGCCTGACCAACATGATGAAACCCCGTCTCTAAAAAAAATAAACAATAAAATTTAAATATTAATTTTTTTTTAAGAGACAGGGTCTCATTCTGTTTCTAGGCTGGAGTGCAGTGGCATGATCACAGATCACTGCAGCCTTGATCTCTCAGGCTCAAATGATCCTCCCACCTCGGCCTCCCAAAGTATTGGGATTACACGAGAAGCCACCGTGCTTGGCCATTCCACCTGGTCTTAACGGAAGAACTCACCATGGATACTGCCAATAAGAAGACACTCAGCGCCCAGCCTCCGCCCTGCTGAAGCCCACACAAACCCACCTTCAAGTTGCCTTTGGTGGTAAAAGCTCGCCCACAAATGTTGCACACAAAAGGCTTCTCTCCAGTGTGAGTCCGCTCATGGATCTGAAGAGCGCTGGCGGACGAGAAGTTCTTCCCACACCGTGTGCAGCCATGTTGCTTGGCCTGTCGGCGTGGCTGGGCTGCTAACAAAGGGGCCATCCCTGGGGGACAAGGTTGAGGGTCCCACAAACGTGCCAGGAACTTCAACCTTGACATAGGTCGGCTGGGCTCGGATAAACGTGGAAGGGGAGACTGCTCCGACCTAGTACACAGAGGAAAAAAAGCCAGACCTTTATCACCCAACATTCATCCTTTCTTCAAAACAAGAAAGACCTTTGAAGATAACTGCCTGCTAGTTTGAGAGTCTGAAGCTGGCTTTTAAGAAATTAACACCTCGAAATCACCTTACCAGATATTAACACCTTCCTTTGAATTGTTTATCTGCACAAAGAATAAAGCCTCTAACACTTGGGAAAAGATCGCTTTGCGTTTTTTCAGAGGTATGGGCAACCTATAAACACACATTTCTGCATAAGAAGGTACCTGTCGGGTATATGCCCAGACACCATCTTTCTTGATTCTATGATACAGCTTTCCCTTATTTTGCCATTAATGACATCAAGTCACATCTCAATAGATACATGCATTTAAAATGGGTTCATCTTTCCCTGCTTCAAGAGTGGTTTATTTGTGAACATTTTATCAGGCAGTGGGGCCTCAGTCAGGGAACCATGGCTTATTTCAGTGGTCAAAACACAGCGCCCACTTCCTCAAACATACTCTAAGACACCCACATACAGAATCATGGTGTAGAGAAAAAAAAAAAGAAAAAAACTAAAACAAAACGAGACTACTCCTATGTCCCAAGGGGCTCAAAGACAAAAATAAAAACCAGTAAAAAAGGTATGCTGTCCATACCCATTTTGCATTAACCACCGTAAATAAAAAGCACGTTCGTTACTAGAATAGAGGCAGTTACTATTGCCCTCTACCCAGAAGTATAGAAAAGCTAATTGGCCTCTAGAAGGGGCTGCTTCAAGTCATACTCTCCGTTTGTCGAGTTCAGCCCAGGTGCCTTTTTGATGACCTTGAGCCCAAAATGGACATAAAATCCAAAGCTCTATCACCTTCCATCTCAGTGCGGCTGTTCTCGGAGCTCTCTGCTTTGCTCCCAGCATCGGGAGACTTTGACTTGATGCTTTCAGCTTGACTATTGGCCGGGGAAAGTGCCTGGAAGGACGTGGTTTCCAGGATGTCCGGGCTCCGGCTCTGATCCTCCTGGTCTCCCATCAGCGAGGATGAGTCGTTGGTCAAGCCATCGCTCTCCACGGAGCCGTTTTCTCTGCTGCCCTGGCGCTGCAGGTTAAAAGGGGCAGGACCCACTTTCCCCGGGGCATCTAAGGAAGACATCACGGCAAACCCTAGTGTGGGTGATGCCGAGTGGATGGTGGGAAGAGGCGTGGGGACCTTCGAGGAGCTGCCAGGAGCCTCCTGGGAGCCAACTTCGTCTACGTCGATGCTTTCGATGACGTCGTCATGGCAGATGGCGCCGGTGCTGCCGTTCTCACCCACCGTCATCGGCTCGGGACCCGTAAAGTCACAGGGATTCTCCGGCAGGGGCGTGTTGGGAATCTGACCGCCCATGTGCATGCGAATATGCTGCTGCAGCATCACGGCGTTGGTGAACTTCTTCTGGCAGATGGGGCATGAATGCTGCGTCTTAATGCACGTGCTGCTTCGGTGAACCCCGAGGTGTGTCTTCAGGTTTCCTTTGGTAGAAAGGCTCGGCCACAGATCTTACACTGGAACGGTCTCTCCCCCGGTGTGGGTGCGGTAATGCATCTTGAGGGAGCTCTGGCAGCTCAGGACACGGTGGCAAATGAGACATTCGTTGGGATCGGTGGTGGCCTTGTCAATGTTCTCCACCAGCTGCTGCAATTTCAGGGTCTCTGACCCCGGCTCGGGGGTCCCACTCCCTTGGAAGCCACCAGCCCTTGGGGAATGATGGTCTGGTCCCCACCCCAGAGAGTGTGGGTCCACCCTCACTGTCTGGAGAAGGCCCAGGCTGCAGGTCACTGGGCAAGGAGCCACCAGAGAGGTCCTTGGGATTAGTCCCCGAAGAGAGATTCTGAGGTAGCCCTACAGAGTGGGTTACAAGGACAGGTTTGCTGTCTAAGGAAAGACTCGATTCATCTATGGGGTCAGGTACAGAGAGCGCATAGGGGGTGCCATTGCCTGCCGCCACTTTGTCCTGGAACTCAGCAAACAGCTGGGGGTTTGCCTTCACCTGGGGGTGTCGGTGGAAGTGCACCTTGAGGTTGCCCTTGGTGGTGAAGCGATGACCACAGACAGAGCACACGAAGGGTCTCTCTCCAGTGTGCGAGCGGAGGTGGATCTGCAAGGAGCTATCAGTCCCGAAAACCTTGCTACAGTACTTACACTTGTGCTTGTAGAGGACCGCCTCGTCCTTGGGTTTGACCTCCACCGCGGAGACGTTTGGGGGCTTCCCCTTCCCCTTCTTGGATGTGTCTAGCGCCATGGTGGAGAAAGGACTCTGGAAGAGCACCGAGCCCGGGGCCTGAGGAAGCAAAGCGCTCGGGAGGCGGGACATGACGTTTGGGAGCACCCCGGGTCCCATCCGGCTTCAGAGCGAAGGGCGCCAGCCCTGGGGACAGGGAACTGGTGGCAGAAGGGATGTTGGCATGAGGTAGCTTGGCTTGTTTCAAGGCATCCAGAGACAGACCTTGGCTTCCACCTTTCTGGCTGAGCAGAGCCACAGCTGCAGACACCTGCTGGGACACGTGGCTGCTCAGGGTCTTCAGCGTTTCGGCCCCTGCCCCGCTCGAGTGGAGGGCGTGGGAGGCCCACATGTTCACCTGCACGCGGATCTGCTCAGTGAGCTGGATCTGCTGGAGCTGCTGCTGCTGCAGACACAAGATCTGCTCCAGGACCCACGGGATGCTGTTGGCACCGGGCACGGGGGCAGGGAGGGCATCCGCGCTCCGCTGATTCACCGCCACCTTGGTGCCCCGTAGTGCCTGCAAGGTCACGTTAGTGTTGGCCACTTTGCCTTTGGGTAAATAGCTTATGTCCTGGGGGGGTGGCGGTGGCAGGGCTGTCTCTGTCTTTAGGTACACCACAGACTCCGCACCTGGCTTCTCCTTCATATCCCCTGAGCTGCCACCATTCTCCCTGTGACGTTCCTTACTGCTGGGACTGGGGGACTGTTGGCTCAGTACAGCTCCAGAGAAGTCTTCTGAAGGCACCGGGCCCTCGCTGTCATTCATGATGAGGACAGGTGGATTTTTAGTGCAATTTTTCTTATGTTCCAGGAACTCAGAGATGCTGAAGAACTCCGCGCAGCATTTCTCACAGATGTGCGTCTCCTCCCGACGAAGTCGCTTTACTGTGGCTTCGTCCTCACTCGCCTCATTGTCATTCCCTGGGTGGTTCACTGGAGCACCTGTAACAAGACAGAAAAGCTAAGAACTCTGTCCTCCCAAGTAAAGGCTGTGTGGAAGGCTGGGCACAGTGGCTCACACCTGTAGTCCCAGCACTTTGGGAGGCTGAGCTGAGCAGACCACCTGAGGTTGGGAGTTTGAGACCATCCTGGCCAACATGGTGAGATCTTGTCTCTGCTAAAAACACAAAATTCAGCCAGGCGTGGTGGCGGGCTCCTGCAATCCTAGCTATCTGGGAGGCTGAGGCATGAAAATTGCTTGAACCCAGGAGGCAGAGGTTGCAGTGAGCAGGGATCATGCCACTGCACTCCAGCCTGGGTGACAAAGTGAGACTCTGTCTCAAAAGAAAAAAAAAAAAAAAAAAAGGCTGATCCCTGAATTTCTTTTGTAACTGGTGTTTATTTACTTCAGGGTTAATGCCAGCCTACACACTGCAACTCCAAACTTGGGACTGGTTTTAGCCAGATGGCCCGGGTCCTTTACACAAGAAGCCTGGAAGTCTCTCGAAGCTACTTTATTGTTCTCTCCTTCCCACTGCCCTCTCAGGTACACCCCATCACCAGAATATCACTGGAGCTTGGGGCCACAGGACAGACGGGCATATCTCAGACCCAGTGGCTGAGCCTTTGAATCTAAACCAAACAAGACACTCACACAAGTATACAATGATCTAGGGTTTTTTGTTTGTTTTTTCAGAAATGTTTACAACAGCAAAGAAGTAAATTCCCACCCCCCATAGTGTAAGAATTATGCAGAATTCCCGTATGCCATAGAAATGAGGTGAAAGACACGGGCTGCGCAACAATACGTACAACATGACCACTTTGTTTAAAAACAAAACCTGTGTTTGAAATGCACAAATGTGGCCGGACGCAGCGGCTCACACCAGTCACCCCGGCACTTTGAGGCCACTTTTGAGAGGCCAGGAGTTCGAGAGCAGCAACATAGTCAGACCGCGTCTCTATAAAAAATAAAAGATAAAAATAGCTGGGCATGGCAGTGTGCCTGTGTGATTCAAACTACTCAGGAGGCAGGCTGAGGCTGGAGAATTGCTTGAACCTGGGAGGTCAAGACACTCCAACCTGGGTGACAGCATGAGACCCTGTCTGGAAGGGGGAGAAAAAAAAAAAAAAGAAAGCACAAACGCACAAGGAAAAGGCCAGGAAGGGCTGGAGTACAATGGCTCAATCTTGGCTCACTGTGACTGCCGCTTCCCGGGTTCAAGCTATTCACTTGCCTCAGCCTCCTGAGTAGCTGGGATTACAGGCATGTACCACCAGGCCCGGCTAATTTTTGTGTTTTTAGTAGAGGTGCGGTTTCACCATGTTGGCCAGGCTGGTGTCGAACTCCTAGGTTCAAGTGATCCGCTTGCCTCAGCCTCCCAAAGTGCTGGGATTACAGGAGTGAGCCACCGCACCCCACCAAAACCTTGGGCTTTGGATAGCACAGTCCCCAGTGAGTTTCCAGGAGGGACTGATCTGGAAGCATGGCCTTAACAAACTGATCAAATCTTTACTGATTTCAGACTGGGTCACAATATGAAGTCTTGCAAGGTATGTGTAGGCCGGATGTGGCTCAGTGGAAGAGACAATAGCCACGGGAGGCTGGGCCTGCCAGAGTTAAGAAAGCTGGCCAGGGCCACCCTAGCCACACCTACCAATAGGAGGTCGGAGATAGTGGGCACACCCCTGAGAATGCTTACCGAGCACACATAATCATGAGATGATAATCCAGGTAGATGCCTGGATTTATTAATGCAACCAGAGGACTGCTGAGAACAACGCCTTAGAATAAAACAGTTTAATGCCTCTCATTAAACAATACTTACCTCCTACTGTGTGCAAAGCAGGGGTTGAAGACCCAATGGTGAAAAGATGAGCCCCATAAAGAGTTTGTACCCACAGATGCCCACACTATAATCATTCAATCCTATTAAGTATCAGCTCCGTTTAAAGATGAGCAAAAGGCCGAGCACGGTGTCTCATGCCTGTACTCCCAGCACTTTGGTAGGCCGAGGCCGGCAGATCACCTGAAGTCAGGAGTTCAAAACCAGCCTAAATAACATGGAGAAACTAAGTTTTCTATTTTTATTCTCTACTAAAAATAAAAAATAAGGCCGGGCGCGGTGGCTCACGCCTGTAATCCCAGTATTTTGGGAGGCCAAGGCAGGTGGATCACAAGGTCAAGAGATCGAGACTATCCTGGCCAACATGGTGAAAACCCGTCTCTACTTAAATACAAAAGTTAGCTGGGCATGGTGGCACGCGCCTGTAGTACCATCTACTTGGGAGGCTGAGGCAGGAGAATTGCTTGAACCCAGGAGGCGGAGGTTGCAGTGAGCCGAGATCGCGCAACTGCACTCCAGCCTGGCGCCTGGCGACAGAGCGAGACTCTGTCTCAAAAAAAACAAAAATAAAAAAAATAAAAAATAGTCTCTACTAAACTAAAAAATGTTCTATTTTTAGTCTCTACTAAAAATAGAAAATTAACCAGGCGTGGTAGTGCATGCCTGTAGTCCCAGATACTAGGGAGGCTGACGCAGGAGAATCACTTGAACCCAGGAGGCGGAGGTTGCAGTGAGCTGAGATCATGCCATTGCACTCCAGCCTGGGCAACAGGAGCGAAACTTGAAAGAAAGAAAACAAAGATGAGAAGAGAGGAGAAGGAAGGAGAGAGAAGGAAAGAGAGGAAGGAAAGACAGAAGGAACGAAGGAAGGAAGGAGAGGAAGGAGAAAGAAAGACAGACAAGAAAGAAGGAAGGAAGGTAGGAAGGAAGGAAGAGAAAAACACTCAGAAATAGTGTGACTTGTACCACACAAAAAAAGTTACTACTGACAGATAACTTTCGAGCACTTACTTTGCATGAGCCAGGTGTGATTCTAAACGATTTATGTTATTATATTAACAACTCTGAAATAGAAACTATTATCCTATTTGACAGAGGGGGAAACTGAGGCAGAGAACATTAACTGGCCCAAAGCAACATGTTAAGTAAACTGCAGAGCCCATATTAAAACCCAGGGATGCAGTTTCCACATCCTCTATTGGAAGCCTTTATTTGTACATTTCTGAGCATGTTTCTTCTGTTAGGACTGCAACTATCTTTCTCTTCACAGAAAACTTAAGGTGGGACAGGAAAGAGACTGCCTTGGTTAGGAAGGGGTGGGAGTAGACCACCCATTCCTGTCCTATTTCTGGGACTTCCAGAAGTTGCTCTGAAAGCGTTTAGGATGCGGTACGGTGCTGCTACATCCACGTCGAGTTCCAGGAGAAGCACAGCGCAAACTCGCCTTTCTCACAGCCCCAGTACTGCTGCCAGTCTGCCTCATTTCAATGATCAAGTTAAAAACATTCCTCAATTTCCAGAACACTGGCAACTATTTATCTGGGAATCACCAGCTCTCAGATAAATAGTATCTATCTACATGATTTCCCAAGACTGGAAACCAGTGCTAGTGGGAGTGTTAGGGGGCACAATCTTTCTAGAAAAGCCATTTTGACAATTATGTGTCAAGAATGTTAAGAAGTGAAACAGTTTCTCTTGTTAGGGAAGGAAGTACTATTGGCAGGAGTGTATACATGGATACAGTTCTTTCAGGGAGTCATCTGGCAACATCTTGATTTTAGTACAATTTCCTCTGACCTAACAATTCCTTTTTTTTCTTTTCTTTTTTTTTTTTTTTTTTTTTTTTGAGACAGTCTTGATCTGTCGCCAGACTGGAGTGCAGTGGCGTGATATTGGCTCACTGCAACCTCTGCCTCCTGGATTCAAGCAATTCTCCTGCCTCAGCCTCCCAAGTAGCTGGGACTACAGGCACACGCCACCACACCCAGCTAAGTTTTGTATTTTTAGTAGAGACGGGGTTTCACCATGTTGGCCAGGATGGTCTCGATCTCTTAACCTCGTGATCCACCCGCCTCGGCCTCCCAAAGTGCTGGGATTACAGGCGTGAGCCGCCGCGCCAAGCAGCAATTCCTTTTTTTAGTAATTTCCTTGATGTACTTCAAGGATATTCCTTGTAGCATTTCTCATGTTAACAAACAGCAACAAAAAATGAATGCACCTTGGACCATCAGTAAGATTTTGGTTAAATAAATTAGGATGCAGAAAAGATTAATGCTTTATAGCCTCCAGAAATAAAGCAGAACTAGGCCAGGCACGGTGGCGTACACCTGTAATCCCAGCACTTTGGGAGGCTGAGTTGGGTGGATTACTTGAGGTTAGGAGTTCGAGACCACCCAGGCCAACATGGTGAAACCCTGGCTCTACTGAAAATACAAAAATTTGCCAGGTATGGTGGTGGGTGCCTGTAATCCCAGTTACTCAGAAGGCTGACGCAGGAGAATCACTTGAACCCGGGAGGCAGAGATTGCAGTGAGCAGAGATCATACCACTGCACTCCAGCCTGGGCAAAGCAGCAAGACTGCCAAAAAAAAAAAAATTTCAATAAAGCTCATGCAAAAAACATTAACCACTCCATTCTACCTTTTAGAGGCCAAAATTCACCACCACGCCCACCCTCTCCAAACAAGAACAAAAACATACAACTTCATACTCTTACACCTTAAGGCAAGCTTGTCCAACCCAGGCCCCAACCAGCTTTGAATTCAGCCCAACACAAATTCATAAGCTTCTTAAAACATTATGAGATAGTTTTACAATATTTTTTAAGCTCATAAGCTATCATTAGTGTTAATGCCTTTTAGGTGCGGCCCAAAGTAATTCTTCTTCCAATGTGGCCCAGGGAAGCCAAAAGATGAAACACCCTGGCCTTAAGTCATTTATCTTCACAGCCACATAATCAAACAAACTCCCTTGTTTCCATTTTGCAGATGTGGAAAACAGGCTCAGAACTAAGTGGCTCAAGATGACATACTGCTCATCAGAATATAGAGGTGCCTTTAATACTATTTAATGGCACTCAAATTAGTGGCCCAGTTCATACTGGTTTCCTCTAGAGCAGAGTTTCTCAAACTTCTTCATTTCCCCCCTCTATGGAGGCTTTTAAATTTTCCCTAATAGCTCCCCCTCTTATAAAGCTTTAATATTACAAATAGATTGTACACACTTATGTCCTTTTGAAGGCCACAAATCTTATCGATATCAATGTTTTCATCCCCTTAGGGAAAATATCTCTCTTATTTATTTATTTAAAGACAGGGTTTCCCCATGTTGGTCAGGCTGGTCTTGAATTCCCGACCTCAGGTGATCCACCCGCCTTGGCCTCCAAAGTGCTTGGATTACAGGCGTAAGCCACCACGCCCAGCCAGGAAAATATCTCTTGATTGAAAATGCATGTTCTATTTAAAACAGGCATTTTGAAACTTGGAGGGGGAGGTAGCCTTTGAAATTAGGTAAGAAAAAGAATATTAATATTCACTAAGCTGAAGTAAAACATAACACCTCTTTCAATGATGAATATAAGCAACCTCCCACGGTGGTATTAATAGAACCTGTGTGCTTGTCATCAGTGGAGGCCACAGATATTTCCATATGGTGTTACAGTGGTTATGACTTGGAAATTCTACTGGATCTTGTTATTTATCATATTAACAAAGCGGATATTACTAAGGTAAAAATGTTTTCATTTTTGATGACTATATTTCAGTGCAACTTATTTCCTTGGTCGTCTATGTATTTTATACATGTAAACACCTTACATTGAGAAGGCATCTGTGGCACAAAAAAGGTTAAGCTTCCCTTCGCTGGAAGGATCCAGCAGTTCCCAAGAGTGATTTACAGCCTGAATACCAGCTTGCCTTTGCTGTATACACAAGCTCGCCTCTTCTGCAGCCTCCACCAGCAACATCCCACTTGAGTCTTAAAACGGCAGCAGTTCTGTTTGCCTGCGCGATAAAAAGTCCTTCTACATCCAGACCGCCACTGGTAAATAGTGAAACTGTATTTGCCAAGGAGTAAGAAGATTCTGTTATGAACAATTGCCTGGTATGCTTAAGTTCACCCAAAAGGAAAAAAAAAAAAACAAAAAACAAAGTTCAGAGGGATTACGAAGCGACTAGTTCTTCCATCCCTCCACCCTGCCCCCAGCCCGAATTTTAGGAATGTTATCTCTCAGCATCTAGTTATCCAATAAGTTGGAAGAATGCAGTAAACCCAGCAGGGTCTTAGATTCAATCACTGCCAAATGGATAGAAAATACTTTTACTATTGTATAGGAAGAAATTTCATCTACTAGTGGCCAATCAAATTCTGGAGACACTGAAATGCTTAAAAAGTAAAACCTGTATATCTTGATAAAAGCACTCAAGCTTATCTGGTTTTCATTCCTACATTTAAAGAGCTACAATGAGTAGATTATCTGAAGCACACAACATCTTCTACCCTCCCCCCACCCCCAGGATAATTGCTTACCAAAAAAAACAAAAGGAAATTATGTGCCTTGAGTATTTAACCAGTTCAAAGAAAAGTGCCTCTTTAAGCTGTTTAATTTTAGCAGTCAAATAAAGCCTTCAACCCAATTCATAGATGGCAAATTAGACTTTAAGTTTCTACCCAATTAAGATCTAAAAAAGGCAATTTCAAACAGCCTTGAAACAAAATTCATGGATTCTACTGGAGAGGAAAAGAGTAAAT
This sequence comes from Ateles fusciceps, assembly GCA_036589455.1. Classification (NCBI taxonomy): domain Eukaryota; kingdom Metazoa; phylum Chordata; class Mammalia; order Primates; family Atelidae; genus Ateles; species Ateles fusciceps. The sequence continues at coordinate 7,505,931 of JAZHEH010000847.1, forward strand.
GGTTCAAAGAAAGCTTCACAGGCGCTAAGGCATGTGACCTCTCTCTGCTTCCAAGGTTAGAGATGTGTCCCACTCCACCCCAGCTAGAGATCATGCAAGTTTGTAAACTCCATGCGGGCAGGGGCTTTGGTTGCCTTTCTCCAGAGCCCCCTTGAACAAAACCTAACACAGACATACAATTCGTTTTGGTGGGCCCCAGGGGGCAGAGGGAAAGGATTGTGGTGACTGGCAATGCAGTTCTTGTCTGGATTTAGTGGCTTTTAAAAATGTTTAGACATTTTGGCCAGGCGCGGTGGCTCACGCCTGTGACCCTAGCACTTTGGAAGGGCGAGGAGGGCGGATCACGAGGTCGGGAGATCGAGACCATTCTGGCTAACACGGTGAAACCCCGTCTCTACTAAAAATACAAAAAATTAGCCGGGCATGGTGGCACGTGCCTGTAGTCCCAGCTACTCGGGAAACTGAGGCAGGAGAATCGCTTGAACCCAGGAGGCAAAGGTTGCAGTGAGCCAAGATCACACCACTGCACTCCAGCCTGGGTGACAGAGCGAGACTCCATCTCAAAAAAATAAAAAAAGTTTAGATATTTAAAAAAATAGTCAGAAGTACTCTAGGTTAAAGGTGATGAGGAAGAGAACTTCTGGAACTCTTCGCCATCAATTTTTCCAAGGTAATACAACCCAGAGAAGCCAACCAAACTCCCAACATTGTTTTACTTCTGGGGCTGCTTTATCAAACTGTGTGAAGGCACATCCAACATTTAAGATGGCAGAGGGGGAAGCCATGAAATCCAACCAGCCAAACACCAATCACAGCTACCTTGTCAAAGATGCCAAAAAGCAAATCTCATCACCTCACCAACTAAACACACAGCTCCTTGGACTCTGGGGGCAAGGCTAAAATCAAGCAGGACAAGACACCATGGGCAAAGCCATTTCAAACAGGTGCTGCAATTTACTCTAAAATGAGTAAAAATATGACTATCAATTTTGGCCTTTATTATCTGGAATTAAAGATAGCGCACTAGTCCCCAGGTTGGCATCTGGCAGGCAGCACACTGCTGTTTCTGCTAAACTGCCTCAACGGCAAGCTCAACACCATCTTGACACAATGGAGAAATACAAATAAAAATATTTTGGAATTTTGAACAAAATTAACACTGATCACATTCCCAATTTATAGTAGGCCTTCTATAGTTGAAATTATCTAAACAGGGCATTTTATCACCACTATGTAGAGGAGAACCCAAAAACTCAGGGGAAAACAAAAACAAAAACAAAAACCAAGCTGGCTTCAGCTGAAAGTCACACAGCCAGACTGGAATGCGGATCTCACTCCAAAACCTGACTTCCCAGGCATCAACCTAACACTTCACATTTTGAAAAAGGAAATGCTAACTATTGACTGCCTCCCAAGATGGTTCCCCAACCCACAGCCCAGGAGGAGAGCTCGCTAACAGCAGCATGAATGACAAAGTATCATTTGCTTGTGCACTGCACATGTTTATTGAACAAAAAAAGCTCTTTGGCAAATTGCAGCTTCTCTCCCTGTGGGAAACCCAGATGAAGTCTAACTAGAAAGTTAGCCTGAAATGTTAACTAATGTCAAAATCTTTCTAGCCCGTGCGGGTCACTTTGGTGAGTAACTGGAATTAGGAAGTTATTGCAAACTTGGGACTCCTAATCGTTGATGTTTGTAATCCAGTTTAGCACAAAGGGCATTTGAAACCCTTTTGAGAAAATGCTAATTTTTCCTGTAAGTAGTGTTAGCCCCGCGACCACCTGCAGATTTTTTGATCTGCTAATTGATCGCCAGATGTCATTTTCCTCCCTCAAAAACTGCATTCTCAAATGGCTTTGCAAAATAAGACCAGCTCAATCTGCATTTTAAAAAATTATGTGAAACATATATATACATCTAAATTAGATATATAACATATATATAATTTTAGGCACATCAAATGCAAACAACCCAAACGCAGCCGTTAAAAACGCACTGCTTGGGAAAACCACCTTCTGTCCCAAGGAGGCAATTGGAGGCTCTGCAAACACATTCTAGGAGCCAGGAGTTATGACCAAGAATTCCAGACTTGGCAAAGACCAGCGGGGACAGACGGCTATCGCAACGGCGACTGGCACGAATCCCCTGGGGTACCTACCCATCCTTGGCCCAGCCCCGCACTCTCCATTAGCCCCCCCAACCGTCCCACCCACCAGGTGTGAGCCGGTACCTGCGAAGGGACCCGCCTCCCAGCAAAGGGCTAGGCTTCAAGCTGCGCCTCCAGGGGGGCGCCCGCGCGCAAGCCGGGTGGGCTGTCCGCGACAACCCCGGTGATCAATAGGGAACTCCCCTCCCAAATCGCGGTGGCAGCGCACGGCCAGGCCTGAGATCTCAGCTCAGCTCAGGTTGACTCTGATTCCAAACTCCAACCAGCGTTAATTTCAAAAGCTCTCCCGTAACAAGCTTCCCTCCCGAAAGATGCCAAACACCACCAAAAGCCCCACGTGTGTGCGCCCACCCAAAATGAAGGGGGAAGGGGAGGTCAGAGTAGGACCAGGGGAGGGGTCAGAGCCAGGAGCTCGCCCCTCCTCTCCGGAGGAAGCGGGCGGGCTGAGGGTTAACCCTTTTGTTCCAGGTGGGCCAGGCCACGAAGCCTTCACGCTCCCCTCAACCCCCACCCCCACCCCGCCCCCAACCCAGGCACAAAGAGAGTCCCTACAGGCCCGGGGGATCTCGGGTGCGCGCTGCGCTGACCACCCGGCGCCCCGAAAACGCCCAGCCGTCCCCTCCGTCAAGCCGATCCTTTTAATTTGCCCTGGAAAAATGTTCCACGGGGGATTCCATCGACCTACTTATAAATTTGGGAAATGTATTACATTCGGTCTCCGACAAAAAGGGGAGGGCACGGAAGCCAAAGAGTAGCGACCGTCTTCTCGGGAAACTCCGGGCACCGAAGATGGGCTCTGAGAGTCCCCCGGGGTGGCCGCGCACACCCGCCTGCTGCGGGGAAATTAGAAAGCAGGCGGGGAGCGGAGCGACGAACAAGGCGGGAGAGGAGGCTACGAATCCCCCTCCCCCAACGCGTACGCTAAAAACTTATCAGGCGACAATTTGGCGGGCCGGGATAGAGACGAGATAGTGGGAAACCGCCACGCTCCCAAAACCTCCGCTGTGAAGTGATGAAGTGGGAACAGAGTTGGCCCCGCGGCTCCGGGCGCGGCTGGGGTCCCGAACTCCCCCTCGATCGGGGGAAACGCTGGCCGCGGAAGCGCGGGCCGGGTCAGTCGCGGGAGCTCGCCCCGGTCCCCCACCTCTCTCCCTTTCACACCCAGGCGCGAATCTGGAAAGCCGGGCGCTCCAGAAAAGCCACGCCAGACGGGAAGCTGGTGCACCCCAGCGGGACTGCTGCGCGCCCGCCACCCCGGCCACTGGGGGCTCGCACCCTCGGGCTTGCCGCGGTTATTTTTAGGAAGTCGGAAATCAAAGATGGCTGGAGGTCAGGCCCCGAAAGGTTAGGGCGAAGATCGGCAGGCGGCGCAGCCCGGGCAGAAAAGGCGAAAACCAAAAAAAAAGAAACAAATTTTAAAGGGAAACATTGAGCCCTCCTCCCCACCCCTCTGGGCCCTCCAATCCCCGACGCAGCGCGGGTGGCCCGCACCCCAGCTCCTGAGGGTGGGGAGAGGTCGCGCCCCCCCTCCCCCCACTCGGCCCGGGAGGGGCGCGTGCAACAGATCGTCCTCCTCCGGGGGGTCTTCCAGGGGTGCGCCCCTCCTCCGGCCTCCTAGAAATGCCCCCAAGGGCCGGTGGAGAGGGTGGGGATCCCCCCGGGTTCTTTCTTTTGAAAACGACGCGAGGGAGGGGGACCTAAATTACAAGGGGGGGGGGGGGAAACACCAGTGAGGGGAGTGGAACCAATTAAGTGAGGAGCAGAGGACAAGGAGAAGGGAACCCTTCGGTAACCAGGAGCGCGGCGGAGTGAGTGGGGGTCAATTTTACAATAAGCAGGGAAGGATGGGGGTGAAACTTACACCAGAGCGGAGAAAAGGGAAAAAGTGTGAAATGTGCACCAGGCGGGGTGGTGGGAACAGGAGGCTGCCGCTCCTCCCGGGCACCGGGCCCCTAAATCTCGGTGCCTGAATTTGCGCTGAGCGCCCCGAAGCCCGAGCCCTCGAGGATCCCGCGGACGTCCGGGAAGCTACCCTCCCCCGGGCGTGCGCCCCAGCCCCACTCACCCGGCTCCCCCGCCGCGGGCGCCGCTGGGGCTGCATCTGCAAACTCTGGGGTCGCCTGCTGCGGCTGCTGCTCGCCCTGGTCCTCCTCGGAGTTGATGTGCTGGGGTTTCGCCTGCTTGCGCCTCGACATGGTGCGAGCATCGGGGCGCCGGGAGAGCCGCAGTTATTTGCCCTCTCCGCCACAAATTCCTGGAGTTGGGAAATCTACCCCCCTTCGGCCGGAACGCGCATGTCCCAGTAATTATTATTATCAATAATGCATTGCGATTTATCATGAGCCCTGACAGCTGATTGGCCTGGGTCCAAGACCTCAGAGATCATTTAAATAAGCCCTCATTGATCAGGGAGGGGCGAGGCATTCTGGGCTTTGTAGTCCGGGCCTACTTGTGACAAAGGCGTGTTCATCAGGGGAGCTCAGCTAATTAGCATCCGGGCTCAGATTGGCTGGGGCGAGGACGGACTCAGAGGGGGACCCATCCTCGCTCCAACTATCTGAGTCCTTGGAGAGGAAAGAAAATGGGGGGGAAGTGCGTACTTATTAAAAAATAGCAGCGTACGTAAAAGTTTTGGAACGCGCGTATTTGGTAGTATGCTCCACAGATTACTTTGTAAGGTTGATGTCCACCAGCCGAGAAGGGAGGTCTCTTCACCGTGGAATATTTTGGCTCAGTTTTCACATCTACGCGCGCAAACACCCACTCCCTAGATGTGACCCCTCCCATCTTTTTGGTTACAAATGTTTAAGTTGAGTCTGAGATAACTGAAGGAGGATGCATGGTGGTGTTTTCAGCCCTCCCACCCATCTCAACTCTTAAAGTGAGCTTGGAACTTCCAAAATTTCAGATTACCCCACCACCACCACCATGACTTACCTCCTTTAAAAGCTGATTAAGAGCCCGCCTGTTCACAAGGACTGGTTTGTTGCCACAATGCAAACCTTGATTTTTTTTTTTAACTTCAAAATGACTGGCTACTAAATCTAGAAATGGCAAATTATAAGCAAGCATAGTGAGAGATAATATCAAAACAGCAAGCAATTGCATTTTTCCCCAGAAGCCATAAATGCCTGATAACATATTTTGTTACTTCGATAATGCTCTTGCATCTCCCATGGAATAGCAGTGGGGCTGTCAGAGTATCTGGGTGTTACTAATCACTATTGGAATTTTTTTTTTGCAATACAGACGTTATTACAGAAAAAGTGTATAGTTCAAAGTGATTGTATCATTCTGACACATGATGCCTGGAATTTTCTAAAGTCAGGCTTCTGTGTGTGTATATAACATACTACATGTATATACATTTCTACCATAAATCCATGTGTATGTAATTTGGCTAACTGCTTTGCACAATGTACATGCTCAATAAAGGTTAAATGGATGATGAAATCGTCAGCCTGTTAAATCTTTGATTGGTCTTTCCATAACTGCTCTGGGCATGCGTCTTTGTTGGGCATTTACTTCATTGTAAGGGACTGTGCAGATATAAACCCTTCCTCCACATTTGTGCATTGCATTCTCTTGATTAGTTATTCATCACGTCCCAGCTTGTAAACTCATCAGGAATACAAGCAAAATGGAAAGCTGGGCCCATCAATGTGTTCACCTGGGCATTTGGACAACCCAAGGCAGAAAATAAATCAGCTTGATCATCTTTTTTATATTTGTGGCCATCAGTAAAAACTTATTGAAGGAAGATTAACCTCCAATTTTTGAGTCTCTGAAAAAGTCTTGCATTACTTTATGTATAACATCTAAAGCAAGTAAGACAGAATTATAGCCCACAGCCAGATGGGAAAGGTAAGAATTTGGTTTAATAATGCATGGAAGCAGCTTAGAATTCTGATACTGAGTAAAAAGGCCAATTAACACCTGCCTTGCTGACTAATCTACTGATATTCCCAACACCTTTCTGTGTAAGGCAGCGTGGCAGGAGATCTAACTTACAAATCTAAATGAATGTGCAGTTGGTTTACGGCTCAAAAAATACTGGGTTAAGGAAAACTTCATTTATTATACAGTTACTTATATTTATTTTTTAGTAGATGATAGTTGTAACATGTTAGCCATTTCTGCTTAGAACAAGATAAAATTGTGCCACTTGACTCTGCAAGTGATAGTAATAGTAATAATTGATTGAGCCCCTTGTACATGCTACAGACCATATTAAATAAATGCACTCTGCCTTGTTTTGTCTTCCCATGGAGGTTGGCCCTATTGTCTTCTCCATTTTGAAAGTGAGACTCAAAGATACGAAGTGACTTAATTAGAAAGTGGCTGAGCTGGTGGTCAGTTTCTAAGTCTGACTCCAAAATTCTATCACATCCTAGTACCTGTCTCCCGATTATAGCTGAATATAGACGAGATAGCTAAAGAATAAAAATCGGAGTATAGTATACATATGTTAAATTTAAAGTGTCCTAGAAAAATCTTGGGTCTTCAGAAATCACTCCAACAGATGAAGTCAAGAAGTTTCCCTCAAACAGAAACCTTCCACAAACGTCATATCAAGAAAAGCAGGGCACGGTACATGTTTTGAATATACCCCTAGTTTAAAAGCTGCAGACAGGAGCTAGTTGGCAGAAAATAAAGTAAGTCCTAGAGCAAAGCAGTGGATGAATGGAGGGTGTAGCAGGAGGCAAGTCCCTAATCAAAAGTTGTTCAGGCCGAGCACAGTGGCTCTTGCCTGTAATTCTAGCACTTTGGGAGGCCAAGACAGGCGGATCACCTAAGGTCAGGAGTTCGAGACTAGCTTGGCCAACATGGTAAAACTCCGTCTCTACTAAAATTACAAAAATTAGCCGGTTGTGGTGGCGTGCATCTGTAATCCCAGCTACTCGGGAGCCTGAGGCAGGAGAATCACTTGAACCCAGAAGGCAGAGATTGCAGTGAGCCAAGATCTAGCCACTGGGCAACAGAGTGAGACTCCATCTAAAAAAAAAAAAAAAGTTATTTCTTAAACCAAAGGACCTAGGTGGGACCTGAGCTTGAAAAGAGAATGTTCAGAGTAAAGGATAATAGATGATATTAAACTTTTTCCTGTTAATGTCCTTTGTTAGGTGATTGGGTTAATATAATCCAGTCACTGTCAATGTTTATGTAATCCAGTAATTTTCAATGTTTATATAATCCAGTCATTTTCAATGTTTATATAATCCAGTCGTTTTCAATATTTAACATTGGAATACTTAAAAATATTTTTAATATCTTTAATATTTAAGAATTTAATATTTTTAATATAAAAAATATTGGAATATTTAAAAAATACACTTCTTGGTATATTTTTCAGCAGTTTTATTATTTATAAGGAGATCTGGAATGCATAATCCCATTTTATCCTCACTAAAATCCTTTTTTTTTTTTTTTTTTTTTTGAGACGGAGTTTCGCTCTTGTTACCCAGGCTGGAGTGCAATGGCACAATCTCAGCTCACCGCAACTTCCGCCTCCTGGGTTCAAGCAATTATCCTGCCTCAGCCTCCCAAGTAGCTGGGACTACAGGTGTGCGCCACCATGCCCAGCTAATTTTTGTATTTTTAGTAGAGATGGGGTTTCATCATGTTGACCAGGATGGTCTGGATTTCTTGACCTTGTGATCCACCCACCTCGGCCTCCCAAAGTGCTGGGATCATAAGCATGAGCCACCATGCCCGGCCTCCTTTTTCTTTTTGAGACGGACTGCACAGTCGCCCAGGCTGGAGTGCAGTGCCACGATCTCTGCTCACTGCAACCTCTACCTCCTGGGTTCAAGCAATTCTCCTGCCTCAGCCTCCTGAATAGTTGGGACTATAGGCACCTGCCACCACACCCGGCTAATTTTTGTATTTTTAGTAGAGACCGAGTTTCACCATGTTGGCCAGGCTTGTCTCGAACTCTAACCTCAAGTGATCTGCCTGCCTTGGCCTCCCAAAGGGCTGCGATCACAGGTGTGAGCCACCGAGCCTGGTCTGTTGCCTATTTCTATTTTACTTATGGAAAAACAGAAGGTCGTAGCTCCCATCAGCACCTAGTGAGTACTAATGAATGCATGCCAAATTATGAATTCAGTAACTTTGCACAGGTCTCAGTGGAAGGCAGAACTTTCCCTGAAAACCCCACCTCTGCTCATTTCTGCAAGGAATCTTCCTTTCTGCTGCTTGCCGTTTGCCTCTCTTCACCTGACCCACTCCTAAGAAACGTGTAATCTCTGCTCCAATTTCCCTTCCTAAAACCAGCCTTCCTTCTTCCAAACTAGGTCTCATTTATCAGTGCTCTAAGTCTTTTTTTTTCTCTTTTCTTTTTATTATTTTTTAAGATGGGGTTTTACCATGTTGGTCAGGCTGGTCTTGAACTCCTGACCTCAGGTGATCCGCCCGCCTTGGCCTCCAAAGTGTTTGGATTACAAGCGTGAGCCACCGCTCCTGGCTTTTTTTTTTTTTTTTTTTTTTTTTAGATGGAGTTTGCTCTTGTTGCCCAGGCTGGAGTGCAATGGTGCCATCTTGGCTCACCGCAACCTCCACCTCCCGGGTTCAAGCGATTCTCCTGCCTCAGCCTTCCGAGTAGCTGGGATTACAGGCATGCGCCACCATGCCCGGCTAATTTTGTATTTTTAGTAGAGATGGGGTTGCTCCATGTTAGGCTGGTCTCGAACTCCTGACCTCAGGTGATCCACCCACCATGGCCTCCCTAAGTGCTGGCATTACAGGCGTGAGCCACCACACCCGGCCATCAGTGCTCTCAGTCTTTAAGAAACCACGTCTCTCTTTTTATAGCATAGTTCAAAATGTATAATGACAGACTTTCTCGTATATCTGTTGATTGCCTATTTCTCACACTGCAGCCTCCATGAGGGGCAGACACCTTCATCACGGTGTCCTTAGCACTTAGCCACAGTGATGCAACACAGAAGTCACAGTAAATAAATCACGAATGACTCAATCCATGCTGAATAACTTTAGAGGCCTAAATATGAAATAAAGTGGTAAAGGCAATGTAGTCGGTGGGAATGAATGTAAAATGCTGTAATCTCTCTAGAAAACAATATGGCAGTTCCTCAAAAAATTTAAAAAAGGATTAAGCATTGATCTAGCTATTCCACGTGTGGGTATACATCCAAAAGAATTGAAAGCAGGGTCTCAAAACAGTATTTATATACCCATATTCACAGCAGAATTATTCGCAATAGCTAAAAAGTAGAAACAGGTCAAGTGTCCATGGACAGATGAATGAATAAACTAAATGCAGTCTGTCCATACAATGGAATATTACTCAGTCTTAAAAAGGAAGGAAATTCTGATACATGCTACAACATAGATGAATCTTGAAGACATTATGCTAAGTAAAATAAACCAGTCAGAAAAGGACAAGGAAATTACAGACTGGATTATCATGATGGTTGCACAACTGTCAAATTCATAGAGACAGAGAATAGAATTCAGTGGTTGCCAGGGGCTGGAGGGAGGAGAATGGGTGGGAGGAAGTTTACTGCTTAATAGGCGTGAGGTTCCAGTTTTGCAAGAAGAAAAGGATTCCAGATAAATGTGTAGATTTTAGCTGCTTTTGCCACAAAAACAAACAAAATCAGGTAACAATGCGAGAAGGATATGCTCATTTGCTTTACTATGTTAATCTTTTTGCTATCTATATACATCCCATAACATCATGTAGTATGCCTTAAATATACACAATAAAATTTATTTTTTAAAAAAGAGATCTGGGCCAGGCACAGTGGCACATGCCTGCAATCCCAGCACTTTGGGAGGCTGAGGCGGGCAGAGCATGAGGTCAGGAGTTCAAAATCAGCCTGACCAATATGGTGAAACCCCATCTCTACTAAAAATACAAAAATTAGCCGGGCATAGTGGCGTGTGCCTATAATCCCAGGTATTCAGGAGGCTGAGGGAGGAGAATCGCTTGAACCCAGGAGGCAGAGGTTGCAGTGAGCCAAGATTGCGCCATTGCACTCCAGCCTAGGCAACAGAGCGAGACTCCATCTCAGAAAAAAAAGAAAGATCTGGAGACTGGTTGTTCAACAGTGTGAACGTATTTAACATTTCAGAACAGCACACTTGAAGATGGTTAGGACGGTAAATCTTATGTTATGTGTATTCTAACACAATTGCAGAGAACAAAAGGAAATTACAAACTAGATTATCATGATGGTTGCCCAACTGTATGGATTTACTAAACATAATTCAACTGTGCACTCAAAATGGGTGAGTTTCATGTGTAAAGCATACCTAAATGAAATGGTTTTTAAGAAGACAATTAGATACTTGGCTATCCCTGTAATTGAAAGGAGCACGGTTATGTGTGTGTTTTTTTCTATGTGGGATTCCCAGCATCTCAAGCTTGAAATGCCTGAAGTAGCGAGGTTGAGTCCCATAAGTCACGATCTGCCACTGCAAAAGTATCACCACTTTGGACCTCTATTTATTCATGCCAGGAAGCACAGTCCACTGACTTGGTAACCACTGTTGCTTCAATTTGGGAAATGTAAGGTTTGGAATCGGGAAGTATCTCAACATGGACCAACCTCTTAAAGTCTCTGGACTTTTATATGTCATTGTACATTTGATATCTGCCTACTTCAAATGGAAGGCTTGATGTCTGGAAGGCACTCCTCAAATTCTAGAAATTTAGCAGTTGAGCTAAAATTGCCTCCAAAATCATGCTCGTAATTCAATGAGACTGATTTATTATGGGGCCAAATGTCCACTTTTCTGAGTGTCCTGGCGCAGAGCCCCAGAGCCCTTCTGTTGTGACGATTTATGGTTGCAAAGTTGGCTAATTGCAATAATCACCACTTAACTGATGATATTTTCCCCGTTTTAATATCTCTCTGCTTGTTGCCATTTCATCAATTCCAAATTGGTATTGAACAATTTCTAGCTCCAATTAGTCTTCTTAGTTGCAGCTGATGTATTGAAGCCTACAACTGTGTACTCAAAAAGAAAAAAAAAGGTAAAAATATTCCAGTCCAGGCACCGTGGCTCACCCCTGTATCCTAGCACTTTGGGAGACTGAGGCGGGAGGATTGCTTGAACCCAGGAGTTTGAGGCTACAGCGAACCTTATTCATGCCACTGCACTCCAGCCTGGGACACAGCGAGACTCTGTTTCAAAAAACAAAAAAGATTCTGGCTGGGTGTGATGGCTCACACCTGTAATCCTAGCGATTTGGGAGGCTGAGGCAGGAGAATCGCTTGAACCAGGGAGGCGGAGGTTGCAGTGAGCCAAGATAGTGCCATTGCACTCCAACCTGGGTGACAAGAGTGAAACTCCATCTCCAAGAAAAAAAAAAATTCCAACAAGTTTATTAAAGCAAGAGTCAACTGTCAGAAATGATACTTTCTCCTGTAAGTTTGTTGGTTAAAGAATAAATGGACTAAGAATAAAAAAAGTTTGTGCAACTGGCTTTTTTGTTTCTCAGTCACTTGAAACTCATGCTAGTCCAAGCATGCAGTCTTTCGGTCAATCTCAGGCACACACAAGCGGTCGAGAATGTTGGTTCTCTAAGTCCATAGGAGCAGTTCTTAATGGGGGGACAATGTGCCCTTTCCCCCACCAGGGGACATTTGGCAATGTCTGGAGACATTTTTGGTTGTCACAACTGTCTAGTAGGTAGAGGCTGGGGTCATGCTAAAGATCCTACACTGCCGGCCGGGCACAGTGGCTCATGCCTGTAATCCCAGCACTTTGGGAGGCCGAGGCAGGTGGATCACGAGGTCAAGAGATCGAGACCATCCTGGTCAACATGGTGACACCCCGTCTCTACTAAAAATACAAAAATTAGCCGGGCATGGTGGCGCGCGCCTGTAGTCCCAGCTACTCGGGAGGCTGAGACAGGATAATTGCTTGAACCCAGGAGGCGGAGGTTGCGGTAAACTGAGATTGTGCTATTGCACTCCAGCCTGGGCAACAAGAGCGAAACTCCGTCTCAAAAAAAAAAAAAAAAAAAAAAAAAATCCTACACTGCCTGGGATGACCTCCACAGCAAAGGATTACCTGATCCAAAATGTCAATGGTGCCGGAGATGAGAAACGAGGTCTATAGGTAATATGATTTCAAGGCCATATCAGCATCTAACTAATGCTATTTAAAAAAAAACAGTAAAGTCCTTTCTAATAAAACTTTTAAGTATTAAATCACAATCAAATCCTCTTATCTTCTCCAGGGGAGGCTTCTCAGCCTTCCCGACTAAATTAAACTTTAGCATTTTGACCCTTTCCCTCAAAGATTGCACAACTGCAGTCTTATATTCACTCATGTGATGATTTGAGTAACGTATCTACTTCTCCTCCCACAGATTAGAGAAAGATAACATTTTGGCATTGTGTTTATTTCACTGAATGGGATACCATAAGATTTTCCCACCACGTTAAAAAGGAATCTTTATAAATATGTTTTGTAACTTTTTAACTCTGTGGATGAACCTTTAATTTACTTAACCTATCCGTGTTGTATATTTGAGATCCTCGTCTTTACTGTACAGGTAACATTTCAGGGAACATACAGAGCTCATACAGCTCTGTCCAAATTTTGGATTTCTTGTCTTAAGACCTACCATCTTGAGTCTTTCTGAAATGAATGTTGAAATGAATTTCACAAATTCACAGTCGTTTGAGAGCTTTTTTCAAATACTATCTTATTCCTTTTGTGGGCTCTTGTGCAAGACCGGGGCCTCAGTAACAAGAGTGATCAAGCTAAATGGGTCATCTCATAAACATGCTTATCAGGACGCTCACATATTGCGTAACTGGACAGCAGAAATGTATAGATTTTCAAAAACAAGTCAAAGGTTCAATTGATCGAACAATTTTCCTTTTCTGCTAGAAATGCTTTCCATTTCATTTCCTCTTTAAACAAATCTGATTCACTCTTCACTTAAGTATTTCTGTACTGGTGTCCAAACCCTTTCTTAAAAGTTTTCCCTTGCTTTAAAAAAATTTTTGTTTTTTTTTGTAATCTACCAGGCACAAATTCAACCCCCTAGTTCCCTAAAAAGTACTTATTGTAAATTCTATGTTTAAAAAATATTACTGAGAAGGCTCTTCTTTAAATTCGCTGCAAACTTTATTATCACAAAACTTAAAGCGCTAAAAGCATGGCACAATGGAAAGCTTACTGTTATAAATAAATATCTATCCAGCTTTGCAATATAAATGATAATTAAAAATAAACTCATCAGAGAACTCTAGGCAACATACAAAAGTGAGAGGGTTAGAACTCGGCAATTAAGAATGTTAATCGGAGCACAGAGAAAAGCAAAGGACAGTCATTGTTAAGATAACTGCTCTATAAACACCTAAATGGCTTCTGTGAAGGGGAAGAAAGGATCAGCTTTTGACCATGAAAGGTAATATAAAATGTTCTTTTCTTTGTTTTAATGTATGGAGAGATTTTAAACTTTTCTCAGCTCAGACTCTCAAGTAAACAAATGACTTGGCCCTAGTCTGGTGTGGGTAACAAAAGACAGAGAAATGGAGGGAAAGAGAGAAAACCCAAGTGGGTAGGCGAGAAGAGAAGAGAGCAAATGCTGAAGAAGAAAAATAAGGGAGGATGATAAAAGTACAGGAATAAAGGGAAAAACCAAAACAGAAGGCATGACCCCCTGGGAAACAGAACAAGAGTTAAACACAGAGTAAGGAGTAATCTCATTTTTTTCACTCTCCAGGTGATCTGCAAGTGAATTTCTTAAAGATAGCAGAGCGGACAAGCACAGTCAGACAGACCCAGATGCAGATCTTGCTTTTTGGCAATTTCCATCTGGGCTGTATAATTTCTGCCAGGGTCTCAACCTCCCTATGCCTTCATTTCTTCCCTAGTCAATGGGGAGGGTAATCGCTGCTTATGGCCTTGCTGCAAATATCAGAAATTATGTGTGTAAAGCCCCTGGCATATTGCTAAGTGTTTAGGAAACATCTATTATCACGTGAATTACTTCAGGGTACAGCAGGAATGTTTAAGTTTTCTCATAATATTAAGCAGATATACAACATCCATGATAGTTTTGGAGTTGGAGTTAATTTTATTTACATGGTCATTTATTTGATCATTCATTCATTCAAGGAGTGATTATTTTGTCTGCTATGCACAGGGCCTTTAGCTCACCCAGGGCTGGACATTTATTTATTTATTTATTTTTGAGATGGAGTCTCACTCTGTCACCCCGGTTGGAGTGCAATGGTGTGGTATCGGCTCACTGCAACCTCCGCCTCCCAGGTTCAAACCATTCTCCTGCCTCAGCCTCCCAAGTATCTGGGACTACAGGCGTGTGCCACCACACCCAGCTAATTTTTGTATTTCTAGTAGAGACAGGGTTTCACTATGTTGGCCAGGCTGATCTCGAACTCCTGACCTTATGATCTGTCTGCCTTGGCCTCCCAAAGTGCTGGGATTACAGGTGTGAGCCACTTCGCCCAGCCGGTGCTGGGAATTTAGAGATGAAAAAGCTTAAGTCGTTCAGTCTAAAATGTCTAAAAGTTTAATGTCAAAATTGTGGGCTTGTGCAGAAATGTTAGTCTGTGGGCCAGTGGTGGTCTATGGTACATTGACTCTGCCTAGAATATAGCTGGGATAGGATGGAATCACGAAAGACATAATGGAGGACATATTTTTTTCCAGAATAAAGCATTGCATGATGGAAGGAGCCGTGGTTATCTCATTCACCGTTGCATAAACAAATTACATTGCATAAGCAAATACCTTTAATGAATGGCATCTCAGAGCAGGTGCTTTGAAGACAGAGCAATGTAAAAGGACAGAGGGCATCAGTACATGCTTTTTTGTAGGGTGATCGGGAAAGGCTTCACTGCTGAGACATGAAGGAGGTGAGGGAGAGAGCCATTTAGATCTGTGTGAATTGCATTCCAGACAGAGGCAACAGACAGTGCAAAGACCCTGAGGCAGGAACATGCTGGGCGTGTTTGAGGAACCAGAAAAAGGCCAGTGGGGCTGGAGTGGAGTGAGTGAGGAGTAATGGGGGCAGAGGACATATGACCTTAGAGATCATTGCTCTAGATATTTTGCTTTCCAGTTTTTTTTTATTGTGGTAAAATACCCATAACACACAAAATTTGCTTTTTTTTTTTTTTTTTTTTTTCTGAGATGGAGTTTTGCTCTGTCGCCCAGGCTGGAGTATAGTGGCATGATCTCAGCTCACTGCAACCTCCATCTCCCAGGTTCAAGTAATTCTCCTGCCTCAGCCTCCTGAGTAGCTGGGATTACAGGGACGTGCCACTAGGTCTGGCTAATTTTTGTATTTTTAGTAGAGATGGGGTTTCACTGTGTTGGCCAGGCTGGTCCCGAACTCCTGACCTCAGGTGATCCACCCGCCTCAGCCTCCCAAATTGCTAAGATTACAGGTGTGAACCACTGCTCCTGGCCTGTAATCTTAGCAAGTCCTTCCTTTTTAAGATTGAACAATATTCCATCTTATGAATAGATCACATTTTGTTCATCCATTCATCTCTGTCAGGGACATGTCAGTTGTGTCCACCTTTTAGCTATTGTGAATAATTTTGCTGTGAACATGGATGTACAAGTACCTCTTTCCCACCCTGCTTCCAATTCTTCTGGGTATATACCCCTAAGTGGAATTGCTGGACAATGGGGCATTTTTAATTTTTAGGAGACCCAGGGTACTGCTTTCTACTGTGCCTGCACCATTTATATCATGACCGGGTGTGCTTGGGTTCTAATTTCTCCATATCCATGCCAACATGTGGTTTTCTGTTTTTTTGGTAGTAGCCACCTAATGAGTGTGAGGTGGTATCTCATTCGAGTTTTGACTTCTATTTCCCTAATGGTTAATGATGTTGAGCAACTTTTAATGTGTTTTGTCATATAGATAGATAGATATCGCCATGTATCTGTATCTATCCCAAATAAAAGATTTTGTTACCTCCTCCTTTTCCATTTATTATTTTTATTTTTATGTATTTATTAACTTTTTATTAAATATGGAACGCTTCACAAATTTCCGTGTCATCCTTGCGCAGGGGCCATGCTAATCTTCTCTGTATCATTCCAATTTTAGTATATGTGCTGCCGAAGCGAGCACTATTTTTATTTTTTGAGATGAAGTTTCGCTCTTGTTGCTCAGCCTGGAGTGCAGTGGCGGATCTCGGCTCATCGCAACCTCCACCTCCCGGCTTCAATCGATTCTCCTGCCTCAGCCTCCTGACTAGCTGGGATCACAGGCATGTGCCACCACAGCCAGGTAATTTTGTATTTTTAGTAGAGACGGGGTTTTTCCATGTTGGTCAGGCTGGTCTCAAACTCCAGACCTCAGGTGATCTTTCTGCCTTGATCTCCCTAAGTGCTGGGATTACAGGCGTGAGCCACTGCCCCTGGCCATTTTCACTTATTCTAAATGTCATATCATAGTGGCAGCTTACCAAATAGATATCCATATAACTGCTTGAAAATTTTAAGGTTTAAGAAATACTCAGGCCGGGCGTGGTGGCTTATGCCTGTAATCTCATCACTTTGGGAGGCTGAGGCGGGTGGATCACCTGAGGTTAGGAGTTCAAGACCAGCCTGGCCAACATGGTGAAACCCTGTCTTTAAAAAATAAAGAAATAAAAATAAAAGAAATACTCAAAGGAGTGATTAGTAGTAGAATGCTTAATAAATTCCTAATTTGGCCGGGCGCGGTGGCTCACGCTTGTAATCCCAACACTTTGGGAGGCCGAGGCAGGTGGATCACAAGGTCAGGAGATAGAGACCATCCTGGCCAACATGGTGAAACCCTGTATCTATAAAAATAAATAAATAAATTCTTAATTTTCAGGCTGGGTATGGTGGCTCAAGGCAGGTGGATCACCTGAGGTTAGAAGTTTGAGACCGGCCTGGCCAACATGGCAAAACTCTGTCAACTCTACTAAAAATACAACAATTAGCTGGGCATGGTGGCATGTGCCTGGAAGCCCAGCTACTCAGGAGGCTGAGGCATGAGAATTGCTTGAGACAGGAGGTGGAGGTTGCAGTGAGATGAGATCAGGCCACTGTATTTCGGCCTGGGTGACAGAGCGAGATTCTGTCTCAAAAAAATAAACTAAATAAATAAATAAATTCCTAATTGTCCTAAGCCAAAAATGTCTAAGGGAACAAAGCGTGGTGGTACACACCTGTAGTACCAGCTACTGGGGAGGGTGAGGCAGGAGGATCACTTGAGCCCAGGAGTTTAAAGCTGTAGCGCACCATGATGAGTCCTATAAATAGCCACAGGAACCCAGCCTGGGTACTATAGTGACACCCGGATCTCTAAACACAAAAAACCAAAAACCTAAGAGTTGAAATATTTAGATAGGTTTCATCTTAATATGACTGTCAAGTCAATTAACAATAGGACAGCCATTCTCAGTTGTTGTTTTTTTTTTGAGATGGAGTCTTGCTCTGTTGCCCAGGCTGGAGTGCAGTGGTGCGATCTTAGCTTACTGCAACCTCTGCCTCCTGGGTTCAAGCGATTCTCCTGCCTCAGCTTCTCGAGTAGCTGGGATTACACGTGCCGACCATCACACCTGGCTAATTTTTATATTTGTAGTAGAGACAGGGTTTCACTATGTTGGCCAGGTTAGTCTTGAACTCCTGACCTTGTGATCCGCCCACCTTGGCTCTCCAAAGTGCTGGGATTACAGGCGTGAGCCACCGTGCCCAATTTTTTTTTTTTAATGAACATTGCTTTGTTTTTTTTTGTTTGTTTGTTTGTTTTTTTAGTGACATGAAAGGCTGTCAAGAGTGTTTTCAGCAGAGGAATAACATGATTTTCCTAAGTTTTAGGAGAAGTCTGAGGGAGGTTATAGACCCAAGTAGGTGGGGGAAAGGGTGGATGTGGGGGAGAGCAGTGAGGACTCTACTACAGTGGCCCAGGAGGGAGAAAATGGAGCTTGGGGCCGGGCATAGTGGCTCACGCCTGTAATCCAAGCACTTTGGAGGCCAAGGCGGGCGGATCACCTCAGGTCGGGAGTTCAAGACCAGCCTGACCAACATGGTGAAACTCCGCCTTTAAAAAAAAAAAAAAAAGAAAGAAAAAGAAAATGGAGCTTGGACCAAGGTGGAAGTGGTGGGGGTGGGAGAGATGAGAGATGTGGGGAATTTATGGTGATCATGTGGCTGATAGAACTTGCAGACTGATTGAATGCAGGTATAAGACACAGGCGTTAAGGATGACTACTAGATTTTCAGCCTGAGCATCCAGAAGGCTGCAGATACCAGGTACAGAAATAGGGAAGGCTGTGGGAGATGTAGATTTGGCAGAGGGGGTGCTTTAGAACTCGTTTGGAACACGTTATGTTTGATGTGCCAATTCGACATTCAAGAGGAAAAGTCAGATCTACAGTTGGAGCCAGCAGTCTGAAGTTCAGCAGCAAGGACCAGCAGGCTGTTAACATCAGTATGAGATGGTGTTTGAAGCCGAGAAACTGACTGGATCATCTAGGCAGTGAACGGAGATAGGAAACAGAAAAGTGCATGAGGCCTGGGAAACTCCTCGGTTTAAAGGAGGGATGTTGAGGAGAAACATACATAGGTGCAGAGAAAGAGCAGCCAGGAATCAGGATGACAGAGAGAGCAGTCCAGGAAGCCAAGAGAGGAACGTGCTTCACAGGGAGGCAGGGACGCACTCTCCAAACATGATACTGGTGTGTCAAGGCAGATGAACACGGGGAACTGAGTGCTGGGTTTGGCAATAGAGAGAACCAGTCATTAAGAGGATGCTTGGGGATACCTAGGAGCCGAAACTGATTGAAGAGCGTTGGGGGAAGAATGAGAGGAGGTGATGAACTCTTTAGGGTCAATTCTTTTAAAACTGTTTCCACCTGTAATCCCAGCACTTTGGGAGGTTGAGGCAGGCAGATCACGAGGTCAGGAGTTTGAGACCAGCCTGGCCAACAGGGAGAAACCCTGTCTCTACTAAAAATAGAAAAATCAACCGGGCATGGTGGTGGGCGCCTGTAATCTCAGCTACTTGGGAGGCTGAGACAGGAGAATCACTTGAACCCAGGAGGCGGAGGTTGCGGTGAGCCGAGACTGCACCATTGCACTCCAGCTTGGGTGACAGAGCAAGACCCTGTCTCAAAAAACAAAACAAAACAAAAACCTGTTTCATGGTGAGGGGGGAGTGGGGGAGCTTCAGGGGGAATATGAGTGTGAGGGAGATAACATAGCAGGCGCTGGATGACACTGGGAGGATCCAAGGGAAGGGGAAGTGTTGATGACGCAGCAGAGAAAGGGAACAGTTCCAGAGTACAGATGCTCCTTTACTTCCGATGGCTTTACGTCCCGATAAACCTACTGTAAATTGAAAATATAACAAACTGGGGCCAGGTGTGGTGGCTCACGCCTGTAATCCCCGCACTTCGGGAGGCCGAGGCAGGCAGATCATGCGGTCAGGAGATCGAGACCATCCTGGCTAACACAGTGAAAGAGGTCTCTACTAAAAACACAAATTCTTTTAAAACTGTTTCTGCCTGTAATCCCAGCACTTTGAGAGGTCGAGGCGGGCGGATCACGAGGTCAGGAGTTCGAGATCAGCCTGGCCAACAGGGGGAAACCCTGTCTCTACGAAAAATACAAAAATTAACTGGGCGTGGTGGCAGGCACCTGTAGTCCCAGCTACCTGGGAGGCTGAGGCAGGAGAATCACTTGAGCTGGGAGGCGGAAGTTGCAGTGAGCCGAGATTGCACCACTGCACTCCAGGCTGGGTGACAGAGCCTCAAAAAAATAATAATAAAATAAAATAAAATATATATATATGTGTGTATATATATACACACTCGTACATATATAATATACAATATTTTATATAAAAAATATATATATATATTTATAAAACTGAAAATGCATTTAGAGGCCAAGGCAGGTGGATTACTTGAGGCCAGGAGTTTGAGACCAACCTGGCCAACATGGCAAAACTGTCTCTACTAAAAATACAAAAATTAGCCAGGCGTGGTGGTACGGGCCTGTAATCCCAGCTACTTGGGAAGCTGAGGCAGGAGAATCACTTGAACCCAGGAGGCAGAGGTTTCAGTGAACCAAGAATGTGCCACTGCACTCTAGCCTCGGTGAAAGAGCGAAACTCTGTCTCAAAAAAACAAATAAATAAATAAAAAACAAAACCCAAATGTTAGCTATTGAATGAATAAGTGAATGAATGAATGAGTGGGTAGGTGAAGTGGAGGAAGATATGAAGTGGCTGGGAGTGAGGGTGATAGAAATCTGTGGTGGCGTCTCACGTCTGTAATCCCAGCACTTTGGGAGGCCGAGGCGGGCGGGTCACCTGAGGTTGGGAGTTCAAGATCGGCCTGATCAACATGGAGAAACCCCATCTCTACTAAAAATTTAAATTACCTAGGCGTCGTGGCGGGCATCTGTAATCCCAGCTACTTGGGAGGCTGAGGCAGGAGAATCGCTTGAGCCCAGGAGGTGGAGGTTGCAGTGAGTACTCCCGCCTGGGCGACAGAGTGAAACTCCACCTTATTAAAAAAAAAAAAAAAAAAAAAAGCAGCAGCAGCAGCTACTGTCCTTGGTGTGCAGCCAAGAAAAAAAAATGGGAGAAGTTGAGGTTAGGGATGGGTGGGGCCAGTTCACAGGGGGCTCGTAGGCCCTGCCTATGGCTTGACTTTCATTCTAAGTGATGGGGGCTTTTTTTTTTTTTTTGAGATGGAGTCCCGCTTTGCTGCCCAGGCTGGAGTGCAATGGTGTAATCTCAGCTCACTACAACCTCCGCCTCCCGGGTTCAAGTTATTCTCCTGCCTCAGCCTTCTGAGTAGCTGGGATTACAGGCGCCTGCCGCTACACCCAACTAATTTTGTATTTTTAGTAGAGATGGGGTTTTACCATGTTAGTCAGGCTGGTCTGGAACTCCTGACCTCAGGTGATCTTCCTGCCTCGGCCTCCCAAAGTGCTGGGATTACAAGTGTGAGCCACTGTGCCCAGCCATGATGGAGGCTTTAAGCTGGGGAGGGAGGTGACCTGATTTACATCCAGGGAGGTGCCCGGGATGCTTGTGGAGAAGAAAATGAAGAGGGCAAGATGGAAGGCAGCCTGGAGACACACCCTGAGGACGCCATTTCCCACCTCACCCCCATTGCTCCTCAGGAGCTCGGGTGAAACCACCTTCCATCTGATCCTTCCAGTTTCCACCTCTCTAGTTGAGGGGGAGCCTAGCAAGTTGCGGTAGTGCCTGTTGTACAATTAGTTGGGCCCAGTGCGAAATGAAAATAAGGACCCCTTGTTCAAAATTACTAAGAAATGCAAGATGCTGACAGCAGAGCGTTCAGCCAAGCATAAGGCCCTTCTGCGCGCAGACCCCATGAAGCTGGCCCTAGGGAGAAGACTGTGGACTCAGTGGTCAGGGAGGCTTCTCTGAGAAGGTGACACCTGACCTCCTTCAGAGATCATGACCTTTTGGGACTGGTATGGTGGCTTACACCTGTAAGCACTTTGGGAGGCCCAGGCTAGAGGATCACCAGAGGCCAGGAGTTCAAGACCAGCCTGGGCAATATCGTGAAACCCTTGTCTCTACAAAAAAAATTTAAAAAAATATTAGCTGCCTATGGTGGTACACGCCTGTAGTCCCACCTACCCAGGAATCCGAGTGGGAGGATCTGTTGAGTTCGGGAGTTCAAGGCTATGATCTCACTGCTGCACTCTAGCCTGAGTGACAAAGCCAGACCTTGTCTTTATTTTATTACTTTTTGAGACAGAGTCTCAGGCACCATGCTGGCATGCAGTGGTGCAGATCTCAGTTCACTACAACTTCCGCCTCCCGGATTCAAAAGATCTCCTGCCTCAGCCTCCCGAGCAGCTGGAACTACAGGTGAGTGCCATCATGCCCAGCTAATTTTTGTACTTTTAGTAGAGACGGGGTTTCACCATGTCGGCCAGGATGGTCATGATCTCTTGACCTCATGATCCACCTTCCTTGGCCTTCCAAACTGCTAGGATTACAGGCATGCGTCGCCTCTCCTGGCCTAGACCCTGTCTACAAAACAACAACAAAAAAAACAGCCTGGGTGCGGTGGCTCATGTCTGTAATCCCGGCACTTTTGGAGGCCAAGGTGGGCGGATCAGTTGAGGTCAGGAGTTCAAGACCAGCCTGGCCAACATGGTAAAACTCCGTCTCTACTAAAAATACAAAAGTTATCTGAGCCTGGTGGTAGGTGCCTGTAATCCTAGCTACTTGGGAGGCAGAGGCAGAACTGCTTGAACCTGGGAGGCGGAGGCTGCAGTGAGCCGAGATTGTGCCACTGCACTCCAGCCTGGGAGACAGAGCGAGACTGTATCTCAAAACAAACAAACAAACAGACGCCAAGAGAGTGAGAGAGAGAGAGATTATGACCTTCTTCATACCAGCAGATGTTGCTTTGTAATCACCAAGCAGAAAAAGGGAGTGGCAGCCTGCCTTCTTACACACCTGGGCCACACTGCCCACCTGCACTGTTCCCCACAGTCTGCCTCCTGAGTAGCTGGGACTACAGGCGCGTGACACCATGCCCAGCTAATTTTTTTCATTTTTTACAAAATTATTTATTTTTAGTAGAGACAGGGTTTCACCATGTTGGCCAGGATGGTCTCAAACTCCTGACCTCTTGATCTGCCCACCTCGGCCACCCAGATTGCTGGGATTACAGGCATGAGCCACTGCACCCGGCCTGTTTTTGTTTTTTTAAAGATGGGAGAGATTGTACGTGCTGAAGGGAAGGGTGTCATTCAAAAAGGAAAGATTGCGTATTCATGGGGCATCAGGAGTGAGGAAGGTTCTGAGATGGCAGGCGGGGCTGGGAGGTGGGATTGGTTTTCAGAGAAAGGACATCCTTTATCAGGAGGAGAGGAGCTGGAGACCAGGAGCAAAGCCCAAGGTCTTCCCAGGTCCTGGAAACCCTCTGTGCTGGGCGGTCCCCTGCTGCTTCTCTGGCTTCACTTCCTTTCTCAACCTCTCCTCACTTCTGCTCTGGCCCGCTGGCTCCGTGGCTTTTCCCTGAGTCTTCCGACCAGGCACCTGCCTTTGCCTCCCTTTTCCCTCTCTCTGGGACATTTTTGCTGTAGAGATCCATGCAGCTCAGTGCCTCACTTTATCTGGGTCTCTGCTCTCCTGTCGCTTTTTCAGAACTCTTCCCTGACTACCCCATGGGTAACGGCATCCTCCTATCGCCTCTATTCAGACCCTCTCCTTTACCACAGGGCCTTTGCACCTGCTATTCTCCCTGCCTGAAACACTGTACCTTTCCTGATACATATATATATATATGTGTGTGTGTGTATATATATATATATTTTTTTTTTTTTTTTTTTTTTTTTCTTTTGAGACAGAGTCTCACTCTGTCATCCAGGCTGGAGTACAGTGGCATGATCTCAGCTCACTGCAACCTCCATCTCCTGGGTTCAAGTGAGCACATGTGACTAATTTTTGTATTTTCAGTAGAGATGGCGTTTCACCATGTTGCCCAGGCTGGTCTGGAACTTCTGATCTCAAGTATTCCACCTGCCTTGGCCTCCCAAAGTGCTGGGATTACAGGCATCCACCACCACACCCGGCCTCTGATTTTTTGTTTGTTTTTTTGATACTGACTCTCCTTCTGCTACCCAGGCTGGAGTGCAGTGGGGTGATCTCAGCTCACTGCAACCTCTGCCACAGTCTCCTAGTAGTTGGGATTACAGGCATCCGCCACCATGCCTGGCTAATTTTTGTATTTTTAGTAGAGATGGGGTTTCACCATGTTGGCCAGGTTGGTCTCGAACTCCTGACCTAAGGTGAGCCGCCTCCCTCGGCCTCTCAAAGTCCTGGGATTATAGGTGTGAGCCTCCAAGCCTGGCCTGATTTTTTTTTTTTTTTCTAGAGATGAGGGGCTTGCTTTGTGGCGCAGGCTGGTATCAAACTCCTGGGCTGAAACTATCCTCCCGCCTCAGCCTCCCAAAGTGCTGGGATTATTGGAATGAGCCACCAAGCCAGGCCCCTTCCCTGATCTTGTTAATGACTCAAACTTCACCCCCAGCTCAGGCATCTGTCTTTAGTCTTGTCTCTGCTTTCTCCCCGACTAGGTCCGGTTCCCTCACACATGACCCTTGGAGACCTGGGCACTTCTCCAATAGCATTTGCTGAAGTTACTATTTTTCATCTGTGAGACTGGCCAAGACCTCTTTCTTGCTCCAGCCTCCAGGCACCATCCAAGCAGGGGCCACATGCATCTTACCCAAATGTGTATTTTCAGTGCCTGCTATAGTGCCAGGCACCCAGCGGGGACACAGAACTTAGAGTGTTGGATGTACTCGTGGCTCAGAACTGCAGTTCAGCCTGAGCTGTAGACTTGAAGAGTGAGGCTCAAGATATGCCATCATCAGAGATCAAGGGTGGAAGGTTAAAAAAAGAAAAAGAGGCCAGGTGCGGTGGCTCATGCCTATAATCCCAGCACTTTGGGAGGCCAAGGCAGGTGGATCACCTGAGGTCGGGAATTCAAGACCAGCCTGGCCAATATGGTGAAACCCTGTCTCTACTAAAAATGCAAAAATTAGCTGGGCATGGTAGTGGGTGCCTGTAATCCAAGCTACTCAGGGGGCTGAGACCAGAGAATTGCTTGAACCTGGGAGGTAGAGGTTGCAGTGAGCTGAGATCGTGCCACTGCACTCCAGCCTGGGTGACACAGCAAGACTCCATCTCAAAAAAGAAAGAGAGAAGGAGAGAGAGAGAGAGAAAGAAAGAAAAGAAGAAAGAAGGAAGGAAGGAAGGAAAGAAAAAGAAAAGAAAAAGAGAGAGAAAGAAAGAACCATCCTGGTCAACATGGTGAAACCCTGTCTCTACTAAAAACACAAAAAATTAGCTGGGCGTGGTGGTGCACGCCTGTAATCCCAGCTACTTGGGAGGCTGAGGCAGGAGAATTGCTTGAACCCAGGAGGCGGAGGTTGCGGTGAGCCAAGAGCGAGCCATTGCACTCCAGCCTGGGTAACAAGAGCGAAACTCCGTCTCAAAAAAAAAAAAAGAAAGAAAGAAGAGAAAAGAAAGGAAGGAAGGAAGGAAGGAAATCAATACTCATTATCAAGTACTCAAACCCATATCTGTCTACACATGCTACTGACCTAAACTATATTTTTCAAGAATATTCTTCATTGCCCAGGCTGGAGTGCAGTGGCGCGATCTCATCTCACTGCAACCTCTGCCTCCCAGGTTCAAGAGATTCTCCTGCCTCAGCTTCTCAAGTAGCTGGGACTACAGGCCTACACCACCACACCCGCCTAATTTTTGGTAGAGACTTGGTTTTGTCGTGTTGGCTAGGCTGGTCTCAAACTCCTGACCTCAGGTGATCCGCCCGCCTTGGCCTCCCAAAGTGCTGGGGTTTCAGGCATGAGCCACTGCACCCGGCCTCAAGAATGTTCATTTACAGAGGCGTAGAGGTGAAGAGTACCCTCTGCAATTACACAGCCTGGATTTGACTCCTACCTCTCCACTCCGCAAGTTTTCTGGCACCGGTAATGTTGGTTCAGCTCCCTCTGGGCCTCACTTACCCATCTGTAAAATGGGGATATTAACACCTGCCTTGTCCATTTACTAGGAGGATGAATGTGATTATTACAGGTAAAAGGCTAGAGCCGTACTTGACACACGATACATATTCAAATTCCAGTCCACCTTCTCTTTGTGACTGCCAGACTTTGTGCTAAACTCTTACTGGCTTTGACACTGAGCCCCAAAAGATTATCAGCCCAAATTTTAGGGCACGTGTGTTTCTGTCAATGTCTCAGAAAAGTTGGATTGAAGTTGCATGCACAATTCCTGCCGGAACAAAGTCAAGCAGCAATCTCTCCGCACTAGTGCATTTCCAGCTGGCAGAGTTCAGTTTTTAAAGAGCAGTAAATACTTGCAAGAGATGAACGGCAGGAAGTGAATGAAGGAATAGATACATTTTTAAGATCCACTGACAGCTTGGACATTCTGGAAGCCGTGTGGGTCTGGGAGATGAATGTATTGGCTTTAATGGCAGATGCTGTGCGGGTCATGAGTTGTGCCTTTTGTCCTGACGTGAGCTGAGAGTGGATCTTTGGAAGGGTTTGCCCATTGAGCACATTTGCTGAAACATCTTGGCTTCATTACATTTATGAGTTTTAAAAGCATGTAAAATATTTTATGTGGCTCTTGCAAAAGGGTAACAACATAAATAACCTGCAGGGATAGGACGATTTTCAAGAAACGGGGTCAGCCGGCAAGCCAGCGTTCACTCTGCGGACAATCCTGAGTGTACCCTGAGTGTTATCTGCCCCTCCGGATCCACTCTCCATGTTCTCTTCCCTGCCCTGTGCCCGAGGCTGAGCAGTGGGGACTGCATCTGCTGGTGCTGTGACATCTGGTTTCTTGCCGGGTTCAGCCAATAAAGAGCAGGAGTGGGAGACGGGAGGACCGAGGTAGGGCTGGGGTATTGACTCCCTGGCTGGCCATGGTCTGGCCGTGGCTGTGTCCCTCTACTGAAAGCCACGGCTCCTGTGGTGTGGCCTCTTTCCTATGGAGCTTGCCATTTTCTGATAACCACTCCCTCCTGCTGTCTTGGCAGGCCTTGAAGAGGGAAGGGCTTCTGGTTGTTGGTACCCCCGGGGTGCTTCATCGATGCTGGTGGTCTCTCTATACCTTGCTTACACCTTTGCAAATATCCCCATTATTAAACTCTTCTTAGCCAGGTATGGTGGCATGTTCCTGTAGTCCCAGCATTTGAAGGCCAAGACAGGAGGATAACTTGAACCTGGGAGATGGAGGTTGCTGTGAGCCAGGATTGCGCCACTGCACTCCAGACTGGGTGACAGAGGGAGATCCTGTCTGTCTCCAAAAAAAAAAAGCAAAAAACCCCCAAAGACTCTCCTCAGTTACTCTACTCAAGTGAGGCTTTTAATTATCTTGGGGATCTTGAACCGGCAGTTATTATTTTGTTTGCTTTTGACACAGAGTTTCGCCCTTGTTGCCCAGGCTGGAGTGCAGTGGTACGATCTCAGCTAACCGCAACCTCTGCCTCCCGGGTTTGAGCAATTCTCTTGCCTCAGGCTCCTGAGTAGCTGGGATTACAGGCATGCGCCACCATGCCTGGCTAATTTTGTATTTTTAGTAGAGACAGGGTTTCTCCATGTTGGTCAGGCTGGTCTCAAACTCCCGACCTCTGGTGATCCACCTGCCTCGGCCTCCCAAAGTGCTGGGATTACAGGTGTGAGCCACCACACTTGGCCTGTTTGTTTTTGAAACAGAGTCTCACTCTGTTGCCAAGGCTGGAGTGTAGTAGTGCGATCTCCGCTCACTGCTACCTCCACCTCTGGGGTTCAAATGATTCTCCTGCCTCAGCCTCCTCAGTAGCTGGGATTACAGGCGTGTACCACCATGCCTGGCTAATTTTTGTATTTTTGGTAGAGATGGTGTTTCATCATGTTGGTCAGGCTGGTCTCCAACTCCTGGCCTCAAGTGATCCACCCACCTTGGCCTCCCAAAGTGCTGGGATTATAGATATGAACCACCATGCCTGGTAGGCACAGTTATTAATATCATGTTAGATGAAAAATCAAAATCTTATAGAAATTTAAGCCTTTATATCACGATGGCTTCCTGTCCCTATGGCAAGGGAATACTTATAGAGAGAGGCCAAGCTCAAAGTTGTAGCCAAATAATTTAGTAAATAATTTTACATTCCTTACATTAAACATGCAGGCTACACATGATCTCTACCATCCAGAAATATCTGTTTTAGCAGAGAAGATAGACAATGCGATAAGAAATCACGCTACGGGAGGAACACGGGGCAATAAAGAGTCTCTATTTGTTTCCTGGGGCTGCTGTAACAGAACACCACAAATGGAGTAGCTTAAACAGCACAGATGTAAGGCCGGGCGCAGTGGCTCACACCTGTAATCCTAGCACTTTGGGAGGCTGAGGTGGGTGGATCACCAGGTCAGGAGTTCGTGACCAGCCTGGCCAACATGGTGAAACCCCATTTCTACTAAAAATTAGCCGGGCGTGGTGGTGTGTGTCTGCAGTCCCAGCTACTTGGGAGGCTGAGGCAGGAGAATCACTTGAACCTGGGAGGTAGAGGTTGCAGTGAGCCGAGATCATGCCATTGAACTCCAGCCTGGGCAACAGAGCAAGACTCTGTCTCAAAATAAAACAAACAAACAAACCAGCACAGACGTGTTGTCTGAAGGTTCTCTGAGTGCTGTGAGGGAAAGATCTGTGCCAGGCCTCTCTCCTTGGCTTATAGATGTCTGTGTTCTTGTGACTCTTCCGTCATCTTCCCTCTAGGTCTGTCTGTCTCTGTGTCCAAATTTCTCCCACGTCACCCGTCCTGTTGAAATCGGGTTTCTGTAAAAACCCTATTTCCATGTAGAAACACATTCTGAGGTCCTGGGTTTTAGGGTCCAACACGGCACAATACAATTCAACTCACAGCAGAGTCTGACATCCATGAATTCAAATCCAGGTTGTGTCACCTTGGGCAAATTATTTATTTATTTATTTATTTATTTCTGAGACCGAGTCTCACTTTGTCGCCCAGGCTGGAGTGCAATGGTGCTATCGTGGCTCACTGCAACCTCCGCCTCCCAGGGTCAAGCAATTCTCCTGCCTCAGCCTTCCAAGTAGCCGGGATTACAGGCACATGTGACCACCCCTGGCTGATTTTTGTATTTTTTAGTAGAGACGGGGTTTCACCATGTTGACCAGGCTGGTCTTGAACTCCTGACCTCTGATGATCCACCTGCCTTGGCCTCCCAAAGTGAGCTGCTGCTCCCGGGGATTACAGGAGTGAGCTGCCACGCCCGGCCACCTTGGACAAATTATTTAAACTGTTCAGTGTTTGTGTTTCATCATCTAGAAAATGGGGATAGCTTGGCCGCGGTGGCTCACACTCATAATCCAGCACTTTAGGAAGCTGAGGCAGGAGGCTTGCTTGAGCCTAGGAGTTTGAGATCAACCTGGGCAACATAGCAAGACTCCATCACTACAAAAAAATTAAAAAAAAATTGGCCAGGCCTGGAAAGAACCAAAAAGTCTGCGAGTTGTCAAGATTTCCACTTTGGGGCACAGTGGTTTGTGCGTGTGATCCCAGCTCTTTGGGAAGCTGAGGCATGATGATCGTCTGAGCCCAGGAGTTTGAGACCAGACTGGGCAACATAGCAAGACTCCATCTCTAAAAACAAATTTTTTTTGAGACAGGGTCTTGCTCTGTCACCTGCATTGGAGTGCAGTGGCACTATCACAGCTCACTGCAGCCTCAACCTTCCAGGTTCAAGTGATCCTCTCACCTCAGCCTCCCAAGTATCTGGGACTACAGACGTGCATCACCACACCCAGCTAATTTTTTTTGCAGTGACAAGGTTTCACCATGTTATCCAGGCTGGTCTTGAAGTCCTGGCTTGAAGTGATCCTTCCTTTTTAGCTTCCCAAAGTGCTGGGATTACAGGTGTGCGCCACCATACCTGACTCTACGATTTGTATTTTTCAAGTTAGCCAGGCATGGTGGCACATGCCTGTAGTTCCAGCGAGGTAAGGTGGGAGCATCACTTGAGCCCAGGAGTTGGAGGCTGCAGTGAACTTTCAGCCTGCCCCTGCCTGGGCGACAGAATGAGATTCTGTCTCTAGAAAAACAAAACAAAAGAAAAGAAATGATTCCTGCTTTGGAACAATGGCTGGGGGCGGGGAATCTAGAATGGATCAGGAGTGGGCAAGTCTTGACTTCTTATAACTGCAGAATCCAGATGGATGCGTGGGTGGGCTGGGGTAACAGACCTACTCAGGGTGGGGGCTGGGGGTATCTCGAGGTATTTAAGCCTGTCAATAAAAAAAGTGACCGCTGCTTTGTATCTGCAGCTACTCAAGGGAAATAAAGCCGTTTGCTTATAAAGAATTTCCATAAACATTTCTGAGGATGTGTATTGGGGTAATCTTGGGATGTGCATTAAACTAAACAGGGTAGTATAAACACAGGAACAGGCTGAAAGGGGGAGAATAAATGGCCCAGGTTTGCCCTGGCCCAACGGCCTTAAGCAATTGTGCAGCTTGCAGAAACCCAGAGGCTTCAGTTCATTATTTAAAGAAGGCAGAGACAAAGGCAGAAAACCAAACGCAGCCCTCCCATGGGTAGACAGATTTTTGAACAACCTCTGCAACTGAGCTCTTTTTTCTCTCCTCCTAGGGTTCAATGCTTTGGATTCCTAAAGTTACCTATGTTGAAATAGTCGAGAGATGGTTAAGAGAACAGGAACAGGTGGCTTTGGGAGGCACGTGCTCTAGGCGAGGCACAGTTCTAAAAGCTGCGTGTGCACCATCTCATTTCATCCTCCTGCTACCGCCTTGGGGAAGGTAGCACTATTGCCTCCACTTTGCAGATGAGGAAACTGAGGCACAGAGAAGTGTGATGACTTGCTGAAGGATACATAAGTCATTAGAGTGGGGCTTCATCTACAAAAGATGCTCCACCCTAGGAAGGAAAAGGTTCATTGCTATCATCATCTATATTTGGTCGCTAAGCCTTGGAATTTATTTTGAGGAAACTCCAGGACACACAGTGGAACTAATTACATGCGTCTATTCATGGCCTGCTTTTATCATTGGTTTGTGCAAAGGGACGCTTTTAAAATTATTTACTTATATTATCCACACATGAATGAGTTAGCAAATTCAAATGATTCAGGCCAGGCACGGTGGCTCACGCCTGTAATCCCAGCACTTTGGGAGTCTAAGGTGGGTGGATCACCTGAGGTCAGGAGTTCGAGACCAGCCTGGCCAACACGGTGAAACCCTGTCTCTATTAAAAATACAAAAATTAGGCAGGCGTGGTGGTGTGCACCTGTAATCCCAGTTACTTGGGTGGCTGAGGCAGGAGAATCTCTTGAACCCAGGAGGCAAAGGTTGCAGTGAGCTGAGATAGCGCCACCACACTCTAGCCTGGGCACAGAGTGAGACTCCATCTCAAAACAAACAAACAAACAAACAAAATGACCAAAAAAACCACAACAAACAAGCAAACAAAAAACTTCAAATGGTTCAAAAGTGTACAAAGGGAAGGAAGGCCTCCCTCTCGATATGTACAATGCCCTATTCTCTCTCCTCCTAAGGTCCTCTGCGATCAGTTTTTTTATGTCTCCTTAGAGGTCCGTACACAGGCAAACAAATACGGCTGCCTGCATGTGTGTGCACACCTGCGAAGGCATGTCTTTTGCTTACACATTGTTTTGCCCCTTGATCTCTTCCTTTTTTTTTTTTTTTTTTTTTAAAGACGGGGTTTCATCATATCAGTCAGGCTGGTCTTGAACTCCCAACCTCAGGTGATCCACCCACCTTGGCCTCCAAAGGGCTTGGATTACAGGCATGAGCCACCATGCCCGGCCACTCTCTTCATTTAGTAATGCATCTTGGAGTTTATTCCATAGCTCTATGTGAAGTATAGATCTACTTCATTCTTTTTAATCGCTATATAGTATTTCACTGTATGGATATTTAGGTTGATGCAAAAGTGGCTGGGTGTGGCGGCTCATACCTATAATCCCAGCACTTTGGGAGGCCAAGGCGGGCAGATCACCTGAGGTCAGGAGTTCAAGACCAACCTGATTAACTTGGAGAAACCCTGTCTCTACCAAAAAAAAAAAAAAAAAAATACAAAATTAGCCAGGCGTGATGGTGCATGCCTATAATCCCAGCTACTCGGGAGACTGAGGCAGGAGAATCACTTGAATCTGGAAGGTGGAGGTTGTGGTGAGCCGAGATCATGCCATTGCATTCCAGCCTAGGCAAGAAGAGTGAAACTCCATCTCAAAAAAAAAAAAAAAAAAAGATAAAAGTAATTGTGATTTTTATCATCAATATGGCCAGACCCCACAGCCTATTCATAAGTATTTACATTGTTTCTAGTATGTTGTGATTATAAACAATGCCTTATTTTCTGGGGAGGGTGTGTATAATTTCGTACATGTGGGTATGTAATTTCAAACATGTGCAAGTATATCTAAAATATCAATACACAGGAGTAGAATCTTAGAGGTCCATTAAAAATTATTTTACTATTTTTCCCTTTCATCTCCATCTCCAATCCCATTTCCTTCCCTGTCACATAGAGCCACTGCGTGTATTGAAAATGAGTCCTTTATTTATTTATTTATTGTTATTATTTTTTAAAGACAGGGTTTCACCATGTTGGTCAGGCTGGTCTTGAACTCCCGACCTCAGGTGATCCACCCGCCTTGGCCTCCAAAGTTCTTGGATTACAGGTGTGAGCCACCACACCTGGCCCCCCCCCTTTTTTTTTTTTGAGACAGGGTCTTGCTCTGTCACCCAGGCTGGAGTGCAATGGTGCGATCTCAACTCACTGCAACCTCCACCTCCTGGGTTCAAGCAATTCTCCCGCCTCATCCTCCCTAGTAGCTGAGACTATAGGTGGTTGCCACCACGCCTGGCTAATGTTTGTATTTTTAGCAGAGATGGGGTTTTGCCAAGTTGGCCAGACTGGTCTCGAACTCCTGACCTCAAGTGATCTACCCATGTTGGCCTCCCAAAGTGCTGGGTTTAAAGGCATGAGCCACTGTGCTCGCCTGAAAATGAGTCCTTTCAATCCACTTTTCATATATTATTAACTTTTATGCTATGTATCTTTAAATATATATAAACCTGTATGTATATGCATACATATAGTATTGTTTTGTGTATGCTTAATTTATACAAA
Source organism: Ateles fusciceps (assembly GCA_036589455.1). Lineage (NCBI taxonomy): Eukaryota > Metazoa > Chordata > Mammalia > Primates > Atelidae > Ateles > Ateles fusciceps. The sequence goes on from JAZHEH010000847.1 coordinate 7,538,817, forward strand.
TAATTTGTGTATATATTTCATTGTATTTCTTGCTGTTGCTTTTTTTATTCACTTTTTTTTTAAGACGAGTCTCTGTCACCCAGGCTGGAGTGCAGTGGCATGATCTTGGCTCACTGCAACCTTCACCTCTTGAGTTCAAGAGATTCTCCTACCTTTGCCTCCCAAGTAGCTGGGATTACAGGCGCGTGACACCATGCCCAGCCAATTTTTGTATTTTTAGTAAAGACAGGGTTTCACCATGTTGGCTAAGTTAGTCTGAAACTCCTGACCTCAGGTGATCCACCTGCCTTGGCCTCCCAAAGTGCTGAGATTACAGGTTGTGAGCCACCGAGCCTGGCCCACTGATCTTTATATAATTTTTTTTTTTTTTTTTTGAGACAGAGTCTCACTCTGTACCCAGACTAGAGTGCAGTGGTGCCATCTCAGCTCATTGAAACCTCCGCCTTTGGGTTCAAGCAATTTTGCCTCAGCTTCCCAAGTAGCTGGTATTATAGGCATGTGACACTACACCTGGCTAATTTTTGTATTTTTAGCAGAGACAGCATTTCACCATGTTGGCCAGGCTGATCTCAAACTCCTGACCTCAGGTGATCCACGCCCCTTGGCCTCCCAAATTGCTGGGATTACAGGTGTGAGCCACCGAGCCTGGGCTTTATATAATTTCTAGATTTATGGAGTGTTAGAAAATATTTCAGAGATTTCTTTATGCCCTTTCCCCTTGTGCTGTGATTCTACATAATGATATAACTATCAAACCAGGATACTGGCATTGGTACATGCTAGTAACTAAACTATAGACATGAAAATTCCAAGTTTTCCCATTGACTCTTTCAGGATCCAATGCAGAATTCCACGTCGCATCTGCAACAGTTCCTCCAGTTTTTTGGTTTTTTTTGTCTTTCATGACCTTGACAAGTCAAAGAACACTGGTCAGTTATTTTGTAAAACGTTCCTTAGTTTGGGATTACCTGAGGTTTCCTCATGATTAGCATAAGGTTATACATTTTTGGCAAGAATGTCATAGAAGTAATGTGTCCTCTGTGAATCAAATCAAGAGCTTCGTGTTGTCAATGTGTCTTATTATTACTGATGTTAACCTTGACTCCCTGGTTAAGGTGCTATCATTGTCAGGCCGGGTGCGGTGGCTCACGTCTGTAATCCCAGCACTTTGGGAGGCTGAGGCAGGCGGATCACCTGAGGTCGGGAGTTCGAGAGCAGCCTGACCAACATGGTGAAACCCTGTCTCTAAAAAAACCATAAATAAATAAAAAAAATAAAAAAATTAAAAAAAGGTGCTATCATTGTCATTTTCAAATTACATTTCAGCTAAATGTGATTCTTTCCCTATGACTGCTACATAGTATTCCTCCTTTGCTATATTGTACTTATTCTGCATAACATGGTGAAAATGTTATTCCTTCTGAAATAAATTACTTTTTAAAACTTTAATCAGACCAAGAGAAGAATTATTAAAGAAAGTGTGTTTTTTGTTTTTTTTTTTTTTTTTTTGAGACAGAGTCTTGCTCTGTCGCCAGGCGCCAGGCTGGAGTGCAGTGGGACAATCTTGGCTGACTGCAATCTCCACCTCCTGGGTTCAAGCAATTCTCCTGCCTCAGCCTCCCGAGTAGCTGGGACTACAGGCATGTGCCACCACACCCAGCTAATTTTTATATTTTTTAGTAGAGACGGGGTCTCACCATGTAGGCCAGGATGGTCTTGATCTCTTGACCTCATGATCTGCCCGCCTCAGCCTCCCAAAGTGAAGAAAGTGTGTTTTATTAATATTCTAGAATACAATGCAGCTGTCAGAAAAGTAAAATCAAATTTTAAAAAGTTAAAACTATAGGTGGGGGCCGGGTGCAGTAGCTCACGCCTGTAATCTCAGCACTTTGGGAGGCTGAGGCAGGAGGATCACCTGAGGTTGAGAGTTCAAGACAAGCCAGGCCAACTTGGTGAATCCCTGTTTCTACTAAAAATACAAAAATCAGCCGGGCATGGTGGCAGGCACCTGTAATCCCAGCTACTCGGGAGGCTGAGGCGGGAGAATAGCCTGACCCCGGGAAGCAGAGGTTGCAGTGAGAAGAGATCGTGCCACTGCACTCCAGCAAGACTCTGTCTCAAAAAACAAAAACAAAAACAAAAACAAACAAACAAACAACTGTAGGTGGAGATAGCAGAGAAATCCCCAAGTCATGATTATGTTTGAGAAGTTCCAGAAAAATTAACATTTTGAATGCAATGTTTTGCAAACATATTTCAAATTATTTGAATATATATATATATATATATTTTTTTTTTTTTTTTTTTTTTTTTTTTGATGTGGAGTCTCACTCTGTCACCCAGGCTGGAGTGCAGTGGTGTGATCTTGGCTCACTGTAGCCTCCGTCTCCCAGGTTCAAGCAATTCTCCTGCCTCAGCCTCCCAAGTAGCTGGGACTACAGGCAGGCACTGCCATGCCAGGCTAATTTTTGTATTTTTAGAAGAGATGGATTTCACCAGGTTGGCTAGGATGGTCTTGATCTCCTGACCTCGTGATCCACCTGCCTCAGCGTCCCAGCATGCTGGGATTACAGGCATGAGCCACCTTGCCTGGCTATTTGAAAACATTTACATGTAAGTGCAAAAAAATCTGGACGAATAATCACCAAATGATTAACAGTAGTGGGTTAAAAACTCCAGAATAGTTTGGGTGCGATAGCTCACGCCTGTAATCCCAGCACTTTGGGAGGCCAAGGCGGGTGGATCACCTGAGGTGGGTGTTTGAGACCAGCCTGACCAACATGGAGAAACCATGTCTCTACTAAAAATACAAAAATTAGCCGGGTGTGGTGGCACATGCTTATAATCCCAGCTACTCGGGAGGCTGAGGCAGGAGAATGGTTTGAACCCAGGAGGTGGAGGTTGTGGTGAGCTGAGATCGCGCCATTGCACTCCAGCCTGGGCAACAAGAGCAAAATTCTGTCTCAAAAAATGAAAAATAAAAAGAACTCCAGAGAATAAAAACTGGGGATGGGTATAGATGTAGGTCTTTCACTCTGTGTACATCTGTACTGTTTGTTTTTTACAAAGAACATGCATTGTTTTTTTTTTTTGAGATGGAGTTTTGCTCCATTGCCCAGGCTGGAGTGCAGTAGTTACGGTCTTGGCTCACTGCAACCTCCGCCTCCCAGGTTTAAGCCATTCTCCTGCCTCAGCCTCCCGAGTAGTGGGGCTTACAGGTGCCTGCTGCCGCACCTAGCTAATTAAGTAGAGATGGGGTTTCACCATGTTGGCCGGGCTGGTCTTGAACTCCTGACCTCAAGTAATCCCAAAGTGCTTGGATTACAGGCGTGCGCCACTGCGTCCAGCCAGAACACGCACTGTTTTATGGGACAAAAAACAAGTCAGGACATAAAATACATCTGAATAAGCATCTAGAAAAATGTTGTGGGATCCAGAATTACATACAATCTAAACAGCACAGGGTAGGAAGAAACACAGATATTCATCAGTGGAGGGTTAGAGTTTATGGACCCTTCATTTAATGCAATACAATGTGATTGTGTCAAAGAATGAGGAAGCTCCTAGGGACTGATATAATGAAAAGATCTTTGAGATATGTGGGGCTAGGCTCGGTGGCTCACGGCTATAATCCAAGCATCTTGGGCGGCCAAAGCGGGTGGATCGTCCATGTCTCCTAGGACTTTGAGACCAGCTGGGTAACATGACAAAACCTTGACTTTATACAAACAAGAAAAAAATAAAAACAGAAAAAATAAAATTAAAAAAATGTGATAAAGAGAGTAAAAAAGCTGTAGAAAAAAAAATTGTGTACAGTATCTACTATGTATGAGAACAGAAACAAAGTAAAATAAAAAATCAGAGGTAGATAAGAATCTATATCTGTACCCAGAAGCCAGATGTAAGAGGATTAAGTCTTGGGGGAGCCGGGCGCAGTGGCTCATGTCTGTAATCCCCGTACTTTGAGGGAGGCTGAGGCAGGTGGATCACCTGAGGTCGGGAGTTTGAGACCAGCCTGACCAACATGGAGAAACCCCATCTCTAACAAAAATACAAAATTAGCCGGGTGTGCTGGAGCATACCTGTAATCCCAGCTACTCTGGAAGCTGGGGCAGGCGAATCGCTTGAACCCGGGAGGTGGAGGTTGCAGTGAGCCAAGATCATGCCATTGCACTCCAGCCTGGGCAACAAGAGCGAAACTCTGTCTCAAAAACAAAAAACAAAAAACAAAAAACGGTAGTTGGGGGAGACTTTCCACTGTGCTCATTCTTTCTAGGTTTTGGGTCATAGGAATGTATTATCTTTTCCAAAATTTGATTTTTTTTTCCTGTTTTTCTGGTTCCTGGTCAACAAGAGCGAAACGCCGTCTCAAAAAACAAACAAACAAACAAAAACCATCAAAACTGAAAATCTTTTAGGAATGCAAAGACAACATGTCCCAAAGTATTAAAATGGTACAACCTTGCTTTTGATGTGAAGGTCAATTGCAGAACTAAATTAGCCAGCAAGCCGGTGAGAGCAGAGATTAAAATGATAATGAAGATGGCCATTCCACGGCCTCTTCTAACTCGTGGAAATTATCTTCCTTGACAGTAGCTAATCCATGCTTGCATTCTCTCTTTCTTTCTCTCTCTCCCCTCCCACCTGCTTGCGGTGACCTATTTCATAGTCCTGGCACATACTAAATTCCTGGCAAGAAATGCAGAGGACAGAAACACAGTGCTCTGAAAAGGTTGAATAGTAACATGACCATGGGCGTTTTGGTGATTACAATATCTACATTTCCTTGTTGGGGGGGGGGGTGGTGGGGAGGCGGGGGATCCCAGGATCAGAGAAATTGTTTCAAGTTAGCCCCAGGCTGCTCAAAGCTGAGGTCGAAACATCAGGGAGAAAAGGTTAAGTAAAAAATCTGGTTGTTTTTCTATAACTGGATTCATTCATTCAATGACCATGTACTGAAGACCCACCATGTGCCAGACCACAGTGAGGAGCAGCCACAGGCAAGGCAGGCACCTCAGGCACAAAATGCAAGAAGGCCTCACTCTCTGTCGTGATACCCTTGCAAAACCTCTCCCGTGAGGTTCCCTTGCACTTCCTGCCCACGGTGCCTCCCTGGCCTCATCCTAGTGCCTGTACCATACCTGACACTGTTCTAAGCACTGAGGCTACAGCAGTGAACAAAACAAGAAGTTGAACAGGTCGGGCGCGGCGGCTCACGCCTGTAATTTCAGCACTTTGGAGGGCCGAGGCGGGCGAATCACAAGGTCAAGAGATCGAGACCATCCTGACCAACATGGTGAAACCCTATCGCTACTAATAATACAAATATTAGTTGGGCGTGGTGGTGCATGCTTGTACTCCCAGCTACTCGGGAGGTTGAGGCAGGAGAATCACTTGAACCCGGGAGGTAGAGGTTGCAGTGAGCAGAGATTGCACCACTGCACTCCACCAGCCTGGTGCCAGAGTGAGACTTCACCTAAAAAAAAAAAAAAAAAAAAAGAAGTTGGACAAATGATCAAGTCTAGACATTTCAGAACTGGATATTTTGGTGCTGAATTGACTGTGTTAAGAAACAGAGTTTAGCCAGATGCAGTGGGTCATGCTTGTAATCCCAGAACTTTGGGAAGCTGAAGTGAGAGGATCACTTGAGCCCAGGAGTTTCAGGATTAATCTGGACAACATGGTGAAATTCCAGATTTACCAAAAAAATATGAAAATTAGCTGGGCATGATGGTACACAAGTTCCAGCTACTTGGGAGGCTGAGGTGGGAGGATCACTTGAGCCTGAGGAGGTTGAGGCTGCAGTGAGTTGAGATTGGAGGCTGCAGTGAGTTGAGATTGCGCCACTGCACTTCTGCTTCGGCAACAGAGTGAGACTCTGTCTCAAAAAAAGGAACAGGCCGGCCAGGTGCAGTGGCACCAGTGTGGTACAGGTGAGCCTGTAAACCCAGCACTTTGGGAGGCCGAGGTGGGCTGATCACGAGGTCAGGAGTTTGAGACGAGCCTGACCAAAATGGTGAAACCCTGTCTCTACTAAAAATACAAAAATTAGCTGGGCATGGTGGTGGGCACCTGTAATTCCACCTACTCGGGAGGCTGAGGCAGGAGAATTGCTTGAACCCAGTAGGTGGAGGTTGCAGTGAGCCAAGATGGCACCACTGCATTCCAGCCTGGGCAACAGAGCAAGACTGTGTCTCAAAAAAAAAAGAAAAAAAGAAAAAAAAAAAAAGAAAGAAACAGGCCAGGTGTGGTGGCTCATGCCTGTAATTCCAGTACTTTGGGAGGCCAAGGCAGGTGGATAACCTGAGGTCAGGAGTTTGAGACCAGCCTGACCAACATGGGGAAACCCCATCTCTACTAAAAATACAAAAATGAGCTAAGTGTGATGGCACGCGCCTGTAATCCCAGGTACTTGGGAGGCTGAGGCAGGAGAATCACTTGAACTCGGGAGGCGGAGATTGCAGTGAGCTGGGATCACGCCACTGAACGCCAGCCTGGGAGACAAGAGTGAAACTTCGTCTCAAAAAAAAAAAAAAAAAAATGAAAGAAAGAAAAAGAAACAGGTCTTTGCCCACTCTTCAGCTTGGAGTTACTAAGTGATCTCAGTCTTGCTTCAGCTGACTTCCCCCTCTGCCTCCTCAGGTAGCCCTTTGCTGCTCAGGACTAGCTTGGACAATGGGACGCTCCATTTCTCAGTGCTCCCCCATGTCTGGGCTATGGATGGATTGACCCATGCAATCTATGTCATGCTGCACGACGTGGGACCAGTGATTCTCACCACTCTCCAAACTGAGGTCACGGTTGGTCTGTAAGTTGGGAGGGGTCACCATAGAGAAAACTGGCCAAGATAAGATTCAGATCTGGCGTGGGTCTGAGAGGCTCCCGCATGGTGCTCCAGCACTCCACACGGTACTTAAGGTGGGTTGAGCTCTGAGGCACAGATAAGTGTGATGACCTGCTGAAGGCTGCAGAGCTCATTCAGATCCGGGGTCCAGGGTCTGAGCTCTTCAAAAGAGGCTCCGCCCTAGGAAGGGAGATGCTCATTGTCATCATTGTGGACATTTGGTCACTGAACCTTGGGATTTCTTCTGACGAAACTCCAGGACACATGGCAGAACTGATGACGTGCCTCCATTCATGGCCTGCTTTCATCATTGGTTGGTGCAGGGAGACGCTTCTAAAATTATTTATTGATATGATCAATATACAGATGTGTTAGCCATTGCTTCTCCCTATCAAGTACAAGGCCTGGCAAGATTTCATCATCCCCCACGTGACCCCCGAAATGCCATCATTACTCACTGTCCTACCCTCTGGCCCAGCTGCAAAGAACGGGTCTAGCTTCGCTTTCTGATTCCTTCCGCCATCCCAGCCCCATCTGCTCTGATTTGTCCCTTCCTCCCTCAGCATCCTCACCAAAGCCCTTCAGCACCAATCTCAGCAACAACAGCTAATATGCCCTGGGTCTTCCTTCCTGACTTCCTTCAAATAACAAGATAATTACCGGACTGCCTATTATATGCCAGGGTAGGCATATAACATATGCTGTGGTTGGCACTGGAATGCGACAATAAACACAAACAGACATGGCACCCATCTTCATTTAGCCCACAGTCTAGTGGAGGGAGGTGGACACCAGTTAAATGATCACCCCCAAAGCCAGGTTCGGTGGCTCATGCTTGTAATCCCAGCACTTTGGGAGGCCGAGGTGGGCAGATCACGAGGTGAGGAATTTGAGACCAGCCTGGCCAATATGGTGAAACCCCGGCTCTACTAAAAATACCAAAAAATTAGCCAGGCATGGTGGCGTGTGCCTGTAGTCCCAGCCACTCGGAAGGCTAAGGCAGAAAATCGCTTGAACCCGGGAAGTGGAGGTTGCAGTGAGCCAAGATCGCGCCACTGCACTCTAGCCTGGGTGAGAGAGGGAGATTCCATCTCAAAAAAAAAAAAAAAAATCACCCCCAAATAGGCAGAGAGATCTCAATGCACACTATGATAATGGATATGGAGAAAAAGTGCCAGGCACTACCACCAGGAGTTGAGATCAGTCCAGGAGGGCTTCTCTGAGGAAGAGACCTTGGACATGAAACCCAAAGGATGAGGCAACCCACTAAAGTGGGCAGAGGGAGCCTCTGGGCAGAAGGTCCAGCAATGACACTGAAGAGGAAGACAGAGGCCCACTTGGGAAAGACCTTGAGATGGGTCTGAGGCAGGTGATGGGGAGCATCTATGGGGCTTACTCTGAGCATTCATGGGATTCAGTTAGGGTGCAATCCAGTCCCCCCGGCTGCAGCTGGAGAACTCACTGGAGGGAGGCGAGAGTGCAGGGGAAGACGAGTGAGGCAGGTCTTGCCCATCTACAGGTGAGGCACGATGGGGGATAGAAGGGGTTAGCGAGGCGCAAACAAATGGACTCATGATGTCCTCGCAGATTTGGTGATGGTGCATGAAGGATAAGGAGGGGGAGTGAGGGGTCCCTGACCGCCTGCTCGAGCAACTAGAGCAACAGCAGACCCTCAGATGATCTTCCCAAATTCAAACCATCCTTCCCCTCCCTGGCCCAGGTGAGAAACATCACTGGAGTCTCTACATTGAAGACAGAACTTTGCGTTCCTATTTGTTTTTCTCTATGCTAATTCAAATGCCCTTGTAAATCCATCCAAAGGAAACTTTTCCTTTTTTTGGCCAATGAAATTATGTTGAGAAACCTGAATCTCATCTCGTCTCTCTTCATGACTTACATTCTCAGAAGACACACTATCGCTCAGTGTCAGGGTAGGATAGTGAGCTGATCAGAAACAGCTTTCACGTCATTTGAAGCTTAAGTTCATTAGCAAATAACCACTGTTTCAAATCGCACCGTCGGGCCTCTAAATTTGACTTAATCAATTTAGGAAGGTCTCAGAGGCTTCCCAGCTTGAAAATCGATTAAAGTGATTTTTCCTTCATAAAAGTTTATAGCTGTACAGGCACACACAGCTGCTTAGTCTTGCAAAGCCACATCTATATTATTTTCCAGGATGACTGTTACCAAAAAAGAAGTGAGTTGTAGAACAGTAAGTAGATATGATCTCATTTACGTAAAAACAAAACAAGGTGGAGACACAAGCTAAAACGGAAAATCACCCCAATTTCAGCGGCATTGGCATCACCGTGGAGCTTCTTAGAATAGGGAATCTCAGATCCTACCCAAAACCCACTGAATCAATTTAACTGGATCGACAGGTGATTCTTCAGCACATTGAAGTTTGACAAGCACTGCTTAACAGTTCGTTTTCTTTTCTCTTTTTTAAGACAGGTTCTTATTCTGTCACCCAGGCTGCAGATCCCAGTTCACTGCAGCCTCCTGGGCTTACGCAATCTGCTCGCCTCAGCCTTCTGAGCAGTTGGGATTACAGGAGCATGCTATCACACATGAATTATTCCCTCCCTTCCTCCCCCCCTTCATTCCTCCTTCCTTCCTCTCTTTCTCTTTTCCTTCCTTCCTTCCTTTCTCTTTCTCTCTCTTTCCCTTCCTTCCTTCTTTCCTTCCTTCCATACAAGGTCTCACTATATGGCCCAGGCTGGTCCCAAACTCCTGGACTCAAGCAATCCTCCCACCTCAGCCTCCCAAAGGGCTGGGATTATAGGTGTAAGCCACTGCACACAGCCTATATTTATATTTCTTTTTCTTTCTTTCTTTCTTTCTTTTTTTGAGATGGAGTCTTGCTCTGTCACCCAGGCTGGAGTGCAGTGGCACGATCTCGGCTCCCTGCAACCTCTGCCTCCCCGTTCAAGTGATTCTCCTGTCTAAGCCTCCCAAGTAGCTGGGATTACAGGTGCACGCCGTCATGTCCGGCTAATTTTTGGTATTTTAGTAGAGACGGGGTTTCGCCGTGTTGCCTAGGCTGCTCTCGAACTCCTGAGCTCAGGCAGTCCACCGGCCTCAGCCTCCCAAAGTGTTAGGATTACAGGCGTGAGCCACTGCGCCAGCTGCTCGGGAGGCTGAGGCAGGAGAATTGCTTGGACCCTGGAGGTGGAGGTTGCAGTGAGCCGAGATTGTGCCATTGCACTCCAGCCTGGGTGACAGAGCAAGACTCCGTCTCAAAAAAAAAAAAGAGCGATCAAGCTCTGTATGTCTTAAGATGGAATAATGGCCAAGAGAAATGGTTCCTGCAAGGACAAAGGTGCCCAGCTGTCTGGATGGTATGGTAACATTTGTGTAGAAAGGGTAGGGGAGTGAAATACTTATTTTTATTTTTTTATTAGATGGAATCTTGCTCTGTCACCAGACTGGAGTGCAGTCGCAAGATCGCGGCTCACTGCAACCTCCGCCTCCTGGGTTCAAGCTATTCTCCTACCTCGGCGTCTTAAGTAGCTGGGATTATAGGCATGCGCCATCATGCCCAGCTAATTTTTGTATTTTTAGTAGAGACAGGGTTTCACCATGTTGGCCAGGCTGGTCTTGATCTCTTGACCTTGTGATCTGCCTGCCTCGGCCTCTCAAAGTGCTGAAATTACAGGTGTGAGCCACCGCGCCGGTGGAATACATATTTATATTTCGTTGTATATGGACACTATAGCTCTGAGTTTCATGGTATGTGACATAAAGGAGTAGCAGTTGACTCTCAGAAGGGGAACACACTGGGTGGCTGTGGGAAGCAGTTAAGAGACTTTTCACCATTTGTTAAACCTTGTGATGATTTGAAGCACTTGGGTGCATTACCTATTCAAAATCTTACTAAAACAAGAACAAAACAAACAAACAGAAGCTTCCAGGATTCTTTATTTCTCTGAGAATCCTTGCTCCTGGGAACTACATCTGGGGAACTCATTGTGAGCCCAATAACACAGGGGCTTGGTTTCCCATGAAAAGAAGGCCGCCTTTCAAGGAAGGAGAGGGACATTCTCCATCCTAAGGGGACACCCCCCCCCCACCCCACGCTTCCTTTATTGCCATTCTGTCCTTTGCTGCTCGCATTTGATGTGGCTCAGCTTTTTCTTAAAGGTCCCACCAGTTCTCTTTAAGGACAGCACCAAAACGAAAAATAAAGACTAATTTAATTTTGCTTTTAAAGCACCCCACTATCTTTTAATATTATTTTTACAATAACAAAGATCTTATTCTAGGGTGAAAATAACGGATAGGAAAGAGTTGTTTATTCTTCCTTCTTCCCACTCCTGAATATTGAAGTAAAACTGAATAACAACAGAAGTGACTGGGAACAGCAGACAAGGGGAAATATGTCAGAATCAGAACTTCTCACGTCATCTCCAGGGCTGGGGGGAGAAACATCTTTTGTGGTACAAGGTCCCAGTACCAAAGAAATACAGTTTTTCAAAAAGGTCTGTAAGTGATACATGCTTGTTACAAAAAATCTCTACCATTTTCAAAGCGTAGAAGCCAGAAACTCCTTGCTAGCTGGTAATTTCTTTATCTTTCTCATGCTTTCCTGATATCTGATTTATGCTTGAGAAAAAGAGGAAAAGAAAACAAGACAGAAAATAATGCTTCCTTAGGTAATCGGCTAAGAAAGGTTTCCAAGAAGAAGCGTAATTCACTGAGTCCCAGTTTATTGAGAGAATCCCCAAACAAAGGACTTTTGTGAAGGGATCAGTCTCAGCCACCATAACTTAGCATACAATGGGATGGCTTAATAAAAGAGCTTTCCAGAGGCCAACACGGTTATCGAAGAGCTCCCAATAGAGAGAGGGAGAAGAGACACAGAGAGAAAAAGAGAGAGAGAGACAGAAGGAATAACCTTCTGGAATGTTTCCAACTGTCTTTCCAGTTAGCATTCATGAATACATGAAAGGTTTCTTATCACTTAGAGTCCCACCCATTTTCAAAATAGGAAGCTTCTGCCATTTTCTTCTGGATCCATTACTGGGTCAAGAGAAGTCTCTGTCTCTAGTCCAGGAGATTTGGATATCTATTGCTTGTTATTTATGTATGAGATAGGGTCTCACTTTGTCGCCCAGGTTGGAGTGCAGTGGCACAATCATGGCTCACTGCAGCCTCGCTCTCCCCAGATTCAAGTGATCCTCCCGTCCCAGCCTCCTGAGTAGCTAGGACTACAGGCATGCACCATCGCACTCGGCTAATTTTAAAATATTTTGTAGAGATGGGGGTCTCACTATGTTGCCCAGGCTGCTGTCAAACACCTGGCCTCAAATGATCCTCCTGCCTTGGCTTCCCAAAGTGCTGGGATTGCAGGTGTAAGCCACCCACTGCACCTGGCCTAGATGTGTAAATGTATGTAATTACTTTTCCATGAATGTTTTAATGAATATTGCAATGAATGTCTCCTTGTTTACCTTAAATGACTGGGTGAAATAAACAGCTCCTCAAATTTTGTTATGATACTCTGCCATATTATATCACATATGACACACATTGTTATATCGTATTACATATGTCTATACATTGGTTTATGTGTATGTAGAGGATTATACACACAGCATATTAAATCCATCAGACTTTTGCACAAAGGTGAAAGGTTAGAGACTTCACAAACTAAAATAATGTAGGCTGTAGAGTCAGAACAACTTCCGGTTGTCCCACTGCACTTACAAAAGTGACTTAATCTCCCTAGGCCTCCATTTCCTCTTGGCAAGTAGGGGTGGTAACTGCCCACTTGGAGGGAGTTCCACGAGATAATTTGGAAAGACACAGGCAAGTGGCATCAGGCAAAGGCAGCTGTGGTTGTCCCCTCTGGGGAGTTGTTATTAAAAAGACTTACAGGCCGGGCGTGGTAGCTCATGCCTATAATCCCAGCACTTTGGGAGGCTGAGGCGGGCAGATCAGTTGAGGTCAGGGGTTCCAGACCAGCCTGGTCAACATCGTGAAACCCCGTTTCTACTAGAAATACAAAAATTACTGGGTACGGTGGCGCACGCCTGTAGTTCTAGCTCACTCGGGAGGCTGAGGCATGAGAATCACTTGATCCTGGGAGGTGGAGGTTGCAGTGAGTCAAGATGGTGCCACTGTACTCCAGCTGGGCAACAAAGTGGAACCCTGTCTCTTAAAAAAAAAAGACATATGTTCCCAGCTTTAGGAGATTGCCTTGGGAGCTGTGCAAACACAGGTGGCTGTATTCAAATTTTGGATTTCTTTAAAAAACAAAACCACAAACGCCAAAATGCTCTGACAGCGCTTCAAAACCTCAAACTCTGGCCAGTGCGGTGGCTCCTGCCTGTAATCTAGCACTCTGGGAGGCTGACGTAGGTGGATTGCTTGAGCTGAGGAGTTCGAAACCAGCCTGGGCCACATGGTGAAACCCCAGCTCTACAAAAATGATAAAAATTAGCCAGTCATGGTGACTGTGGGCCCGTAGTCCCAGCTACTCAGGAGGCTGAGTTGGGAGGACCCCTAGAGCCCAGGAGGTCAAGGCTGCTGTGAGCCAAGATCCTGCCACTTCTCTCCAGCCTGGGTGACGGAGTAAGACCCTGTCTCACATACACACAAAAAAAACCCCTCAAATTCAGTGGTCTCAAAAAAAAAAAAGGCAGACAGTAAAGAGCATATATTGTATAATTCCATTTATATGAAATGTCTAGCCAGGCACGGTGGCTCACGCCTGTAATCCCAGCACTTTGGGAGGCCATGATGGGTGGATTACCTGAGGTCAGGAGTTGGAGACCAGACTGGTCAACATGGTGAAACCCCATCTATACCAAAACACACACACACACACACACACACACACACACACACACACAACACAAGTTAGCCAGGCGTGGTGGTGCATGACTGTACTCCAACTATTTGGGAGGCTGAGGTGGGAGGATCACTTGAGGCTGGGAGGTAGAGGTTGCAGTGAGTTGAGATCACGCCACTGACACCACTGGACTCCAGCCTGGGCAACAGAGACACCCAGTAGGCACAGTGCTTCATGCCTGTGATCCTAGCCCTTTGGGAGTAGAGTCGGGGATTCGCCATGTTGGCCACGATGGTCCAGAACCCCTGACCTCAGGTGATCCACCCGCCTCAGCCTCCCAAAGTGCTGGGATTACAGGCATGAGCCACTACACTCAGCTTGCTCTTTTAATTTAAAGACCTCTACTCCCCCTTTCCCCTTCCCTTCCAAAAAAAAAAAATCTCTAAAAACCACCAGTTGCAGATGCCAATTAGCATGATACAACAATTTGTAGCCATTTATGAATTCTCTCTCTATATTTCATTACTTTTTAAAATTTTGTTTATTTTTTAGAGGCAGGGTCTCACTCTGTCATGCAGGCTAGAGTGCAGGTGTGATCAGAGTTCACTGTAGCCTCAAACTTGTGAGCTCAGGCAGTCTTCCCACTTCTGCCTCCCAAGAAACTAGGACTGCAGCCATGCACCACCACATCAAGCTAATTTTTCAATTTTTTGTAGAGACAGGGTTTTGTCGCGTTGCGCAGGCTGGCCTCCAACTCCTGGCCTCAAGCCTCCTCCTGCCTTGGCCTCCCAGCATGTTGGGATTACTGGCATGAGCCCCTGCATCAGCCTCTATATATTTTTAAATTTGTTTTGGTAAGCTAGAATTTGATATATACGTATGTATATATTGGTTTCTGTGAAGCTCTTGGGTCCTTGGATCTGGTACTCTAGCACCCTGTAAAAATATCCCTGAAAGTGGAGGTAAAGCAACCCTTGGTTTTGTGGTGGAACTGATCCCACTCGTCTGGTTTCATTAACTATTTATCTCAAAGGCATTTCTGATTTCTCTACTTCACTCTGTCCATTGTAGCCTGAGGAGGTGAGGGTGGGACTCTGAAGATGGCTGAGAGGTGGGGCCTGTGTCCAGGTGTGTCTAGTAATCTGAGTATTGCTTAATCTTCCACTGAATGCAGATACTTGACTACTTGATAGGAAGAAATATAAAACAAAACCCTTTAGAAGATTGCAAATGAATACCATGGAGGAAGCTAGCAGGCATGTATGAGAAAAGATTCTTGACCTCAGGCATGATAAGAAAAATGCAAATATAAATTAGTATCTCTTTCTCTTCCTTATCAGATCAACAGATATCCAACCCTTTGATAATGCCCGCTTTGCAAGGTGTGGGGAATCAGGCTCTGACACACACTGCCAGGAGGGGGGGGGGGATGTTAAAAATGGTTCAGTCTCCTTGGGAGTATTTGAAAACATAAACTAAAATAAAAGCTGTACATATTCTTTTATTTTTTCTTTTGAGACATGGTCTCACTCTGTTGCCCAGGCTGGAGTGCAGCGGCACGATCAGCTCAAGTCACTGCAACCTTCACTTCCTGGGTTCAAGTGATTAATGTGCCTCAGGCTCCAGAGTAGCTTGAACTACAGGCCCACACCACCACGCCCACCTAAATTCTTTTTTTTTTTTTTTTTTTTTTTTGAGACAGAGTCTCTGTCTCCCAGGCTGAAGTGCAGTGGTGCAATCTCGGCTCATCACAACCTCTGCCTCCTGGGTTAAGGCCATTCTCCTGCCTCAGCCTCCCAAGTAGCTGGGACTAGAGGTGCCCGCCATCATGCCCAGCTAATTTTTGTATTTTTAGTAGAGGTGGGGTTTCACTATGTTGGCCAGGCCGGTCTCAAACTCCTGAGCTTGTGATCTGCCTACCTTGGCCTCCCAAAGTGCTGGGATTAGGCGTGAGCCACCGTGCCTGGCCTTTTTTTTTTTTTTTTTTTTTGTATTTTTAGTAGAGACTGGGTTTCACCATGTTGGCCAGGCTGATCTTGAACTCTAAAGGGATCCACCTGCCTTGGCCTCTCAAAGTGCTGGGATTACAAGCATGAGCCACCATGCCCAACCAAGATGTACATATTCTTTGACCTAACAGTTATTCTGCTGGAAATTTATTCTATAGATCCACACTCAGGAATATATGATAAGCAATGTATGTATGAGGAAATACATTGCAACATCGTATGTAAAAGCTAAGTAGTAGAAACAACCAAAATGTCCATTAGAGGAAACTGTCAAAATAAGTTCTGGTCCTCTATAATATGGCATTGTATTTCTGCAGCTGGAGGCAGCTCTGTTTGAACTGATATTCTGTGAGCAATAGACTGAAACGAAAAACATAAACTGGGGCTGGGTGCGGTGGCTCACGTCGGTAACCCAGCATGGGAGGCCAAGGAGGGCAGATCACCTGAAGTCAGGAGTTCGAGACCAGCCTGGCCAACATGGTGAAATCCCATCTCTACCAAAAATACAAAAATTGGCCAGGCGCTGTGGCTCGCACCTGTAATCCCAGCACTTTGGGAGGCCAAGGTGGGAGGATTATGAGATTAGGAGTTCAAGACCAGCCTGGCCAATATGGTGAAATCCCGTTTCTACTAAAAATACAAAAATTAGCCAGGTTTGTATTTTTTTCTACTAAAAATACAAAAATTGCAGTCCCAGCTACTAGGGAGTCTGAGGCAGAAGAATCGCTTGAACCCATGAGGCAGAGGTTTCAGTGAGCCAAGATCATGCCATTGCACTCTCTGGGCAACAGAGCGAGACTCTGTTTCAAAAAAAAAAAAAAAAATTATCTACCATTTTCTCACTTAGATATCAAGCACTTTGAACCTATTCTTATTGGGTGCTCAAACAAACCTTAGGAGGAATATGCTATCAGTATAATTCCTTTCTTTTTTTTTGAGACAGAGTCTTGTTCTGTCGCCCAGGCCAGAGTGCAATGGTGCAATCTCAGCTCACTGCACCCTCTGCCTCCCAGGTTCCAGTGATTCTCCTGCCTCAGCCTCCTGGGAAGCTGGGATTACAGGCACACGTACCACACTTGGCTAATTTTTGTATTTTCAGTAGAGACGGGGTTTCTCCATGTTGGCCAGGCTGGTTTCCCTTTTTTGGAGGCAGTGGCTTACTTTGTCACCCAGGCTGGAGTGCTATGGGCTGTCTTGGCTCACTACAACCTCTGTTCCCCAGATTCCAGTGATTCTCCTGCCTCAGCCTCCCAAGCAGGTGGGATTACAGGTGCACACCATCACACCCGGTTTCTCTATGTTGGCCAGGCTGGTCTCAAACTCCTGACCTCAAGTGATCTGCCCACCTCGGCCTCCCAAAGTGCTGGGATTACAGGATTGAGCCACCATACCTGGCCAGGACTTCATTAAATTTAAAAACTTTTGTGCATCAAAGGACATTATCAAGAAAGAAAAAAGACAACTCACAGGATGGGAGAAAATATTCAAAAATCAATCAGAAATCTGATAAGGGTCTGGGATCTAAATTTTTTTTTTTTTTTGACAGAGTCTTACTCTGTCACCCGGGCTGGAGTGCAGTGGCCCAGTCTCAGCTCACTGTAACCTCTGCCTCCTGGGTTCAAGTGATTCTCCTGCCTCAGCCTCCCAAGTAGTTGGGACTACAGGCGCACACCACCATGCCTGGCTAATTTTTATAATTTCAGTAGAGATGGGGTTTCACCTTATTGGTCAGGCTGGTCTCGAACTCCTGACCTCAGGTGACCCACTCACCCATCTCGGCCTCCCAAAGTGCTAGGATTACTGCTGTGAGTGACCGAACCCGGCCCTACATTTTTTTTTAGCCACCATGCCCAGCTAACTTTTGTATTTTTAGCAGAGATGAGGTTTCACTGTGTTGGCCAGGCTGGTCTTGAACTCTTGATCTCAGGTGATCCACCCACTTCAGCCTCCCAGAGTGCTGAGATTACAGGCATGAGCCACCACTCCCAGCCTGGGATCTAAAATTTATAAGGAACTCCAGCAAGGAAGCAACAAGACAAACAACCCAATCTAAACATCAGCAGAGGACTTGAATAGATATTTTCTTCCGAAGAAGATGTACAAAAGTCGAGAAGTACGTGACAAGATGCTTAACATCATTAGTCACTAGAGAATGCAGATCAAAATCACAACGAGACATCCTTTCACATCCACTAGGATGGTTATTATCAACAAAACAAAATACAAAAACAACCAGGCTGGGAGCAGTGGCTCATGCCTGTAATCCCAGCACTTTGGGAGGCCAAGGTGGGTGGATCACCTGAGGTCAAGAGTTCAAGACCAGTGTGGTCAGCAAGGCAAAACCCCATCTCTACTAAAAATACAAAAATTAGCTGGGTCTGGTGGTACACGCCTGTAATCCCAGCTACTCAGGAGGCTGAGGTAGGAGAATGGCTTGAACCTGGGAGGCAGAGGCTGCAGTGAGCCAAGACTGCTCCACTACACTACAGCCTGAGTGACAGGGAGACTCCATCTCAAAAAAAAAAAAAAACAAGAAAACAGGCATTCAAATACACGTACATACATGTTCAGAGTAGCACTGTGTACAATAGCCAAAAGGTGTAAATATCCCAAATGTCCGTCAACCGGTGAGTGCAGAAATGAAAAGAAGTACTGTGTAAGTTCTGTTGTAAACAGAATATTATTCAGCCATAAAATGGAATGAGATACTGACACTACAATGTGAATGAGCCTTAAAACATTACGGTAAGTAAAAGAAGCCAGACACAAAAAGCCACATACGATTTTGTTCGTATGAAAAGGAATCTGAATCTGTTCATATTAACCAGAATAGGTAAGGCAATAGAGACAGATGCCGACCGGTGGTTGCCAGGGCCTGGGGGCTACCGTAGACTCAGGGAGCAACTGCCTACTGGCTATAGGGTGTCCATTTGGGGTGATGAAAATGTTTTGGTACTAGACAGAGGTGTGAGACACAATGCTGTGAATATATTAAACGTTCCTGAATTGGTCACTTGAAAATGATTAATTTTATGGTATGTGAATTTCATGTCAATTTTTAACTTTCACTTTTGATTTCAGCGGTTTGGGAGTTTGCTGCCTCTCACCATGGAGTTTGCTGTAGCCAGTGTGGGGGTGAAGAAGGGAAGAGCAAAACAGGCAGATTTCCTTTAGGAGAGATGTTACAATTTATCTGATCTCTTAAGTCACTTCTGATGCCAAAGAGCACTGGACTCCGAGCCTGAAGAACTGAGATTTCCCGACATTTGGCCTTGAGCAAGCCTGAACCTAGACTTCTTGAGCTTTTCCCGATGTTTTGTGTTGGGCAGCCCCATTCCCCTGGACAGCTGCAGGGAGGGAGGGAAGTGACGGATGGGTGCATGTGGGCCTGTCCTTTCCTTTTCTATTCCACAGGTTGTCAGGGTACAGGTGTGTTTGCACACAAGAAGGGTATCGGCTCTGGGGTCCCAGAGGCACCAAAGAACTAGCTAGCTTTGTCCAGTTCATCCAGGATCCGGTCAATGGGATACGGAGGAAGCCATCACACCAGGTCTTTGCCAACAAAGCAGACAGAAGGCTGCCTGGTCCAAGAACTGTCCACTCTTCAGTCGCCTGTTGGTGTGAGCAGATGCAGCCGTGACAGCAGGGTCACAAAGGCCACACCAGCCAGGCCACCACCCTCTACCAGGGCTCTGCCAGGATGGATTGAACCCTGGCCCTTATATGTTACTCGATGACAGCAAGATATCTGATAAGAAACTGTTTGGATGTCACTGAGAACACATTTTAACAGCCCAGAGAGGTGGGATTATCACAGAGTGGTGTAAAAGAAGCAAAATTATTTTGGATAAACCATGAAGGAATTTTATTACCCAGTGCAGTTATAAATCAAGTTCTCTGTAAATGCAATAAAACAATTGTTTAGTCTGCATGATTCATACCACAAACCTCAGGATTCTTGGTTTTGATCTTATTGCCGCAATAAACTGTCTAGACAGCAATTAACAAACTGTTTTTCCTTCAGATGTTTAGAGTGCCGGTACAGCGGGAATCGGCACTTAGAAATTCAGGGGCTTCTTCCTGGCTCCTATTAATTATCAGGTTGGGTGAGTGGGAAAAGCCCAGAATCTTCCTCAGAATTAGCCTTCTGGAAGTGTCCTTCCCCCTGTTAATGCGCCACTTCACCACATAATATTCACTTGTAATTGGCAGGAAATCTAAATATTCAGATTGTTCTTAAATCTTGTCATGTTATTTTACTGTCACTTTAGAGAGAAGTGAGCAGAATTAACTTTTTTTTGTGGCGGGGTGGGGCACAGAGTCTTGGTCTGTCGCCCAGGCTGGAGTGCAGTGTGGTACGCTATCTGGGCTCACTGCAACCTCTGCCTCCCAAATTCAGTCGATTCTCCTGCCTCAGCCTCCCAAGTAAGTGGGATTACAGACATGCACCACCATGCCCAGCTAATTTTGTATTTTCAGTAGAGACTGGGTTTCACCATGTTGGTTAGGCTGGTCTCGAACCCCTGACCTCATGTGATCCACCTGGCTTGGCCTCCCAAAGTGCTGGGATTACAGGCTTGAGCCACCATACCTGGCCTAACTTTTGTATATCCTTGGAGAAAAATTTATATACAGACAAATAATTCCTTCATGCATTAATTCATTTATTCAGCATTAGGGTATGATAGTTTAGCACACTCACTCAGGAGTCAATTCGACTTTAGCGCCATTTCAGGCACATGATTTAACCTTCCTGAAGCTTATTTTGCATATGTCAAAAGTCATGGGGAGAATTAAATGAAATTTTCTGTGTAAATTGCCTGACACATAATAAGAGCCCAAAAGTGTTCACTATTATTATCATTCATGCATTCATCTGCCCATCTACCCATTCACTGTTCTCCATCCATCTATCCATCTACCCACCTAACCATCTATTCCTTCACCCTTCTTTTCTTCCTTCCTTCTATCCATTTATTCACCTGTCCATTCTTTCTTCCTTTTTCCTTCCTTCCATGCATTTATCCATCTATTCATCCATGCACTCATCCATCCATCCATCCATCTGTTCATTTACCTACACATACACTCATTCATTCCTTCTTTGCCTGGTACTCTACGCCAGATTGTTGAGATTATAAAAACAGATAAGACATATCCCTGACTTCATGGGAATTCCCAGTTTAGATGGAAAGACAGAATTAGGTCTCTGGCTGTAGGGATCATCTGATCCTGGAGGAAACAGTGAGAGAAAACCTGCGGAAGTATTTAGTTTCTGTCCTAGCGCTGGTGATTTAAGAAAGTATGTAAGACCCACTCACCTCCCAGGGCTCTTGATGGCTAAGAGCTCAGTGGATGAACGTGGCTTCATCCACACAGTCAGTTACAGGATGACAGTACACATTTGGCAAATGCCCCCAATAAACAAACAAAATAATAATTTGGGTTCAAGGTGACAGCAAATCACACTCTTCAAACCTAAACAGTCTCCTCTGGGCTTCTCCCGCCTTTACTTCCCTTCTTCCTGCCCCCTTCACCTCCATTTTGCATTGTGCATTGCAAGGATCTCGTTAGGTCACACTGGGGGACACTTGCTCTATTTACAGAGAAACAGGGCTCCTCAGATTCACAGGGTTTGCAAGGGAAAGCCCTCCCAGCAAGGAATTCCAGGCTTCCCTGCTGAGGGTGGTGCAGTAGGGTTGGGGGCTGTAGGAACCGACTAGAGAAAGTGACTCAGAATTCCCTTCCACCACAGTGCGATTTCAAGAACCATTTTAAGTATGAGCTGTGGCTCCCCCTCTCGCTTTTTCCTCAGCCTCCAGGAAGCTGCTGTTTAAAAACTCTTGGCCCTTAAGGCAGACATGGACATTGGTCACCAGCCCTGTCCTCAGAGGCTCCATGTCTATTGGGAGAGACCATGAAACCGCCTTGGAATTACCATGTAGTATCATTGAGTTTTAGAATGAGAGGAACTGGGCTTGTTTTGTTTTGGGTTGTAGTAGCAGAATCAGATTAAGCCAAATAGGGATTTTTAACTTTCTTTTCTTTTTTTTTTTTTTTGAGATGGAGTCACTCTGTCACCCAGGCTGGAGTGCAGTGGCGCCATCTCGGCTCACTGCAACCTCCGCCTCCCAGGTTCAAGTGATTCTCCTGCCTCAGCCTCCCCAGTAGCTGAGATTACAGGCGTGTGCCACCACGTCCGGCTAATTTTTTGTATTTTTAGTAGAGATTGGGTTTCCCTGTGTTAGCCAGGATGGTTGTGATCTCCTAAACTCGTGATCTGTCCGCCTCGGCCTCCAAAGTGCTGGGATTACAGGCGTGAGCCACCGAGTCCAGCTGCTGATTCTTCTCTTTGTCTCGCAATCTATATAGCCAATTTGTTAGGAATTCTCTTCAGCTTTAATCTCAAAATATATCCCCATTCTAATCTCTGCTCCCCACCACCCCCACTAGACTTCCTTGAGATTTCCTGTTCCTTTGAATCCTTCTAGTCTGGTCTCTGCCAACAGCTTCTGTAAAATCTATGAAAAAAGTGAAACTCCGGGTTGGGTGTGGCAGCTCACGTCTCTGATCCCGGCACTTGTTGTTGTTGTTTTCAGACTGAATCTTGTTCTGTCGCCCAGCCTGGAGTGCAGTGGCTCCCATCACGGCTCACTGCGACCTCCGCCTCCCAGGTTTAAGCGATTCTCCTGCGTCAGCCTCCTGAGTAGCTGAGACTACAGGCGTGTGTCACCACGCCGGCTAATTTTTTTGTATTTTTAGTAGAGATGAGGTTTTACCATGTTGGTTAGGCTGATCTTGATCTCCTGACCTCAAGTGATCTGCCTGCCTCGGCCTCCCAAAGTGCTGGGATTACAGGTGTGGACCACCATGCCTGGCCAAACCTAGCACCTTGGAAGGCTGAGATGGGAGGATTGCTTGAGCCCAGGAGTTGGAGGCTGCAGTGAGCCATGATTGTGCCACTGCACTCCAGCCGGGGCAACAGAGTGAAACCCTGTTTCCAGAAAACAAACAAACAAAAAACCCCAAAACTCAGCATGAAAACATGCTCAGCTCATTAGTTATTGGGGAAATTCAACTAAAACCACAAGAGGGGGTGGGGCCCAGCGGCTCACGCCTGTAATCCCAGCACTTTGGGAGGCTGAGGCTGGTGGATCACCTGAGGTTGGGGGTTTGAGACCAGCCTGACCAGCATGGAGAAACTCTGTCGCTACTAAAACTACAAAATTAGGTGGACGTGGTGATGGGTGCCTTAGCTACTGGGGAGGCTGAGGGAGAAGAGTCGCTTGAACCCAAGAGGCGGAGGTTGCAGTGGGCAGAGATTGTGCCATTCCACCCCAGCCTGGGCAACAAGAGTGAAATGCCATCTCAAAAAAAAAAAAAAATTTTTTTTTTAAGACATATGACGACTATAAAGAATTATAATGTCACAGATTCTCATTTGCCTGTCACCCTACTGTAGAAAACATTACTATGGAATTCTTCATATCCTATCTTTCAGCTCCTCTTCCCATACTATCCACATAATGAATTTTACATCTATTATTAACTTTTCTTTTTCTTGTTTTTTTGAGAGAGTCTCACTCTGTAGCCCAGGCTGGAGTGCAGTGGCATGATGTCAGCTCACTGCGACCTCCGCCTCCCGGGGTTCAAGCGATTCTCCTGCTCAGCCTCCTGAGTAGTAGGGACTACAGGCACATGCCATCACACCTGGCTAATTTTTTGTATTTTTAGTAGAGACAGGATTTTACCTTGTTAGCCAGGATGGTCTCGATCTCCCGACCTTGTGATCCGCCCGCCTCAGCCTCCCAAAGTGCTGGGATTACAGGCGTGAGCCGTCATGTCCAGCCGACTTTTCTTTATAGAATCACTGCGCATGTATACATCACTAAGCAATCATTTTTTTTGTTCTCGCACGCTTTTTTGGAAACACCACGCATTCTTTTGTACTTAGGGGTTTTGCTTTAGTACTATGCTCCTGAGATTCATCCAGAACCGCTATTGATTTTCTCAGTTGTTTTTTAATCTATGACGATCACATAATTTATTTACTCATTTTCTCGGGAAGGGGCATTTAGGTTGTATCCAGATTTTTGCTGTTACTCACAATGCTGCCAAGAGCACTGTGGTACATGGCTCCTGGGACATGTATGCAAGAAATCTTTAGGGTATTTAAGAGTAAAACTGCATGGTCACAGGGTTTGTGCACCTTCAGCCTTATCTGATATTTCAAAGCTATTTTTTAAGGTGGTTGTAGCCATTAACACTTTTTACCAAACTAGTAAGAGTTTTCTTTTTGTCTTTTATTCTTACCGATACCGGGTGCCCTTAAATTTATTAATTGTTGCCAATCTAGTGGTTTTAATTTGTATTCTCTCGATTATTAATGAGGTTAATTATCACTTTATACATTGGGCATTTATCAAAAAATAAAGCTGTATATTTTTATATGGGAGCAAATGCACAGAAAAAGATCCGAAACCATGGTTCTCTCTAAGAAGGGGAGTGGACAAGGAGGGCTGGGACGGGAATATTTTGTTTTGTGTGATCTTGACATTTTTACAACAAAAATTATTTAATATGCTTATAAAACTAATATAAAAATGACCAGGCATGGTGGCTCATGCCTGTAATCCCAGAACTTTAGGAGGCCCAGGAGGGCGGATCACTTGAGGCCAGGAGTTCAAGTCCAGCCTGGCCAACATGGCAAAACCCGTCTCTACTAAAAATACAAACAAGAAAATCAGCTGGGCGTGGTGGCGCATACCTGTAGTCCCAGCTACTTGGGAGGTTGAGGCAGGAGAATCACTGGAATCCCTGGGAGGTCAAGGTTGCAGTGAGCCAAAATTGTACCACTGTACTCTAGCTTGGGCGACAGAGTGACACTCTGTCTCAAAAATAATTTTTTTTTGATATAAAAATTAAGCAACATCGCCAGGTGGGGTGGCTCACATCTGTAATCCCAGCACTTTGGGAGGCTGAGGTGGGTGGATCATCTGGGGTCAGGAGTTCAAGACCAGCCTGGACAACATAGTGAAACTCTGTCTCTGCTAAAAATACAAAAAATTAGGTGGGCATGGTGGTGGGCGCCTATAATCCCAGCTACTAGGGAGGCTGAGGCAGGAGAATCACTTGAACCTGGGAGGCGGAGATTGCGGTGAGCTGAGATTGCGCCATTGCACTCCAGCCTGGGCAAGAAGAGCAAAATGAAACTCCGTCTCAAAACAAACAAACAAACAAAGATACAGATCAGTATGCATAATTGATCTTATTTTTATTTTTACAAATTGTATGTAAACACACACACACATGCATTGCTTTATATGTGTATGTGTGTATAGGCGAAAGCCTGAAATAATTTTCTCAGGGTTTTTAAGGTGGTTTTCCATTTGGAGGTGGGAATGCAGCTGTGTAGTGGTGGTGGTAAAGAGGGTAGGGGTAGTAGGAGGTGATATATTATTGTTCCCTTTTAATTTTATACACTTTTTAAATTGGATATTTTCTTCAATTTTTAATACAAAATTCACTAGGTCTGCAATTTAAGATTTTTATAGTTATTTTACAAAAATGTTTCTGAAAATCTTGTTTCTATTTTCTTCATTCTAAATGTCCAAATTTCCTGTGGACTATCATAGGCACAAAAAGTACCCCACCCCCACCCCACCATCTCCAGAAAAGAAAAAAAAGAAAAAGGTAAAACAAGGCTCCATTAACCTGGAACATACCCAACTCCGCCTCAGTTGGTAACTCTGATACGAACAGCACACATCACAAGAACATAGGGCCACCGCTGTGATATAGTTGATAAAATTCCCTTTATCATAAACATGTACAACAATTACATATCCATAATAATTAGAAATTAAAAAAATTTAGGGCTGCACGCAGTGGCTCATGCCTGTAATCGCAGCACTTTGGGAGGCTGAGGCAGGCTGATGACAAGGTCAGGAGTTCAAGACCAGCCTGGCCAACACGGCGAAACCCCATCTCTCCTAAAAAATACAAAACTTAGCCAAGCATGGTGGCGTGTGCCTGTAATCCCAGCTACTCGGGAGGCTGAGGCAGGAGAATTGCTTGAACCTGGGAGGCAAGGTTGTAGTGAGCTGAGATTGCACCACTGCACTCTAGCCTGGGCGACAGAGCAAGACTCTATCTCAAAAAATAAATAAACAAATAAATAAATAAATAAAAAGATAAATCTGAGCAAAAAATAAAGTTTCCTTTATGCTGTTGAGATCTGAAAGGAAGTTATATGCACAGTCTTCACAATACCTTTTATTATTAATCTCTGTTTATGAGTTTAAACCTATGCTGTCCAATATGTAGCCACTAGTCATACGTGGCTATTTAAATTTAAAGTGATTCAAATTAAATAACATTAAAAATTCCGTTCCTCAGTGACACTGGTCCACTATTTCAAGGGTCCCACAGTTACTTTGGGCTAGTTGCTATTATATTAGATAATGCAGATTGTAAAATATTTTTATCAATGTGGAAAGCTCTGATGGACAGTACTGGTTTAAAACCTCATAATATACAGATATTATCCTTGTTCACCACCGTGTGAGAGGATTTTTACCACAAGAAGGAATTTTTTTTTAATTAATTAATTTATTTATTATACTTTAAGTTCTGGGGTACATGTGCAGATCACGCAGGCCTGTGACAGGTATACGTGTGCCGTGGTGGCGGTTTGCTGCATCCATCGCCCCGTAATCTACATTAGGTATTTCTTCTGATGCTATCCCTCCCCAACCCCCCACCCCTGCTCTTCCTCTCCTAACCCCCCAACCCGCCAGGCCTCAGTGTGTGATGTTCCCCTCCCTGTGTCCTTGTGTTCTCATTGTTCAACACCCACTTACGAGTGAGAACATGCAGTGTTTGGTTTTCTGTTCTTGTGTCAGTTTGCTGAGAATGATGGTTTCCAGTTTCATCCATGTCCCTGCAAAGGACACGAACTTATCCTTTTTATGGCTGCATAGTATTCCATGGTGTATATGTACCACATTTTCTTTATCCAGTCTATCCTTGATGGGCATTTGGGTTGGTTCCGAGTCTTTGCTGCTGTGAATGGTGCCACCATAAACATATGTGTGCATGTCTGTATCATAGAATGATTTCTAATCCTTTGGGTATATACAGATTGCTGGGTCAAATGGTATTTCTATTTCTAGATCCTTGAGGAATCCACAATAGTTGAATTAATTTACACTCCCACCAACAGTGTAAAATAGTTCTTATTTTTCCACATCCTCTCCAGCATCTGTTGTCTCCTGATTTTTTTGTTTTTTTATTTTTTAATTAAGACAGGGTCTCACTCTGTGGTCCAGGTTGGAGTGTAGTGGCACAATCATAGCTCATTGCAGCCTCGACCTCCAGGGCTCAAGCCATCCTCCCACCTCAGCCTCACAAGTAGTTGGGATTGCAGTTGCCTGTCATCACACCCAGCTAAGTTTTTTTAATTTTTGTAGAAATGGGATCTTACTATGCTACCCAGGCTGGTATGGAACTCCTGAGCTCAAGTGATCCTCCTGCCTTGGCCTCCCAAAGTGCTGGGATTACAGGTATGAGCCACCACTCCCTGGGCCATGCTTGTATTTTAAGTACTCAGAGACACCCAGGGAAGGTAACTGAGTGGGTAACTCCACCACTTGAGAGAGTGCCTAGTGTATGATTCTGAGCTCATCACTCCAGGGACCCACCACCCAATTCCAGCTACATCTCTCCCCCATTTAAATCATCCCCTGTGGATCCTATTAAGTATTCTCCCGTTCTGGTCAAACTGGTTTATGAAACTGCTATTTGAGAAGTCCAGTCTTGCAGGCTGATGGGACCCTGCCTTTGTGTGGCCGTATTAGGTTATTTATGGGGGCTGGAGCTGATTCTCCCGGAAGATGAAAGGTTTGGTGGTAAAGGAAAGCAGAAGCTCGGGGAGCAGGTTTCTCCTTATAGCAATGAATCTCCAGATAGGATAAATCACCCGGGACCATTAAACCTTCAAGAGAGTGCTCATAAACCTCCGCTCGAAATTCACAAAGCATTTTCTCTCCTGGAACAGCCCATGTGGAGAGGGACCTGCCTCTTTTTCCAAACTACCAGCCAGTCACAGTTTAACCCTGCTGCCATCTCTGCCCGGGACACTGAATCAGAAAATCATTTTCGAAGTCATCCTTTCAGGTGGCCAACTGTCCCTGTGACGAAAGGGTTTCCCGGACATGAGATCAGGAAAGTCCCAAGCAAACCTGGACAACTTGGTCACTCTATTTCCTCTGTACCTTGGGGACAAGCACTGCCTGTGACTCAATAGGCCAAAAACATTTGTTCATATTTAGCTCCCATTTATGAGGTTCTGCAATGTGCCAGGCGCTGGGCAAAGACAATGCTGTACCTGACTTGTCTCCTTTCACCTTTTTTTTTTTTTTGAGATGGAGTCTCCCTCTGTCACTAGGCTGGAGTGCAGTGGCTCCGTCTCAGCTCACTGCAAACTCCGCCTCCCGGGTTCTAGTGATTTCTCCTGCCTCAGCCTCCCAAGTAGCTGGGACTACATGCATGTGCCACCAAGCCTAGCTAAGTTTTGTATTTTTAGTAGAGACAGGGTTTCACCGTGTTGGCCAGGATGGTCTCGATCTCTTGACCTTATGATCCGCCCACCGCAGCCTCCCAAAGTGTGGGATTACAGGTGTGAGCCACCTCGCCTGTCCTGTCTCCTTTCATCTTAACAACCAAATGAATTTGGTGTTATTATTATCCCCATTTGGCAGGTGAGGAAACTGAGGCTCAGAAAGCTGAAGTGACTTTCCCAAGGTCACATCTTAAACATCGTGTTTGTGTCTCCATAGCTCATGCTCAGAACTTCTCTTCTAATTCTTCTTCATCTTTCTTTTTTTTTTTTTCCTTTGGAGATGGAGTCTCACTATGTTGCCCAGGTTGGAGTGCAGTGGTGTCATCTGGCTCACTGCAGTGTCCACCTCCCAGGTGCAAGCGATTCTCATGCCTCAGCCTCCAGAGTAGCTGGGATTACAGGCGGACACCACCACACCCAGCTCATTTTTGTATTTTTAAATGTTTTTTTTTGAGATAGAGTCTCAGTGTATTGCTCAGAAGTGCAGTGGCGCGATCTTGGCTTACTGCAACCTCCATCACCTGGGTTCAAGCGATCCTCCTGCCTCAGCCTTCTGAGTAACTGAGATTACCAGGCACCTGCCACCATGCCCAGCTAATTTTTGTATTTTTAGTAGAGACGGGATTTCACCATGTTGGCCAGGCTGGTCTCGAGTCCTCAAGTGATCTGCCTGCCTCGGCCTCCCAAAGTGCTGGGATTACAGGCGTGAGCCACTGTGCCCGGCCTGTATTTTTAGTAGAGACGGAATTTCACCATGTTGCTCAGGTTGGTCTCAAACTCCTGAACTCAAACAATCACCCGCCTCAGTCTCCCAAAGTACTGGGGTTACACTGTGAGCCACTGCACCTGGCCTTCATCTTTTTTAATCTGCCTTGGATTTTTGGGGTTCCCAGAAGCTTCCCACAAAAAGGGTCACTAGAGCATACTTATATTGTTAACCAATGGGGTCGGAGAATTACTTGCAGCTAAACTTTATTTGCACGTTAAAAAGTCGTCTAATTTTGTAAAACTATCTGGATATTTTCACCAGCAAAAGCCAAGTTAGAAAGTAAGTCAATAAATCCCTCACAGACCTACACTGTCCATGGCTATGCAAGCCTGGTACTGCTGGTCTGGCCAGCTGGGAGCACCAGACACAAGATGGGGTGAGATTTCCCCACCAAATTCAGGGCACATCAGAGCTCAGAGTACCTGCAACCAAATGGAAACACCCCAAACACTGACTTCAGGAAGGTTCTCAATTAGCTAGTTACAAGAAATCTTTAATTCTCAGTATCAGCTAATAGATCACTTTTATTGAGAGATTGCTATGTGCCAGGCAATGCCTGCTTTCATTCACTTCTCATGTCCAATTATCTGCGAAACAGGTAAGATTATTATCCCAGCCCAGAGATGAGGAAACGGAAGTGTGGAAGCTGGCAGGATTGATCTAGACCAGTGGTTCTCAACCAGGTGAGGGTTTGTCCTCAGTGCACATTTGGCGCTGTCTGGACACATGTTGGATCATCACAACCTGGGATGCAGGTGCTGCTGGCAGCTAGTGAACAGAGGCCAAAATGCTGCTCAGCATTCTACACTGCGCAGGGCAGCCTCCCTCTCACCCAGTAAGAAACTTACATGGCCCCAAATGCTGATAGATCTGAGGTTGAGAAGCTCTGGTCTAAATCAAGAAAGGGGCTGGGCACAGTGGCTCATGCCTGAAATCCCAGCCCTTTGGGAGGCTGAGGCGGGTGGATCACCTGAGGTCAGAAGTTCGAGACCAGCCTGACCTACATAGAGAAACCCCTTCTCTAACAAAAATACGAAAATTAGCTGGGTGTGGTGGTGGGTGCCTGCAATCCCTACTACTCGGGAGGCTGAGGCAGGACAATCGCTTGAACCCAGGAGGCAGAGGTTGCAGTGAGCCGAGATCACACCATTGCATGATCTGCCTTGGATTTGGGGGGGTGACAAGAGAAAAACTCCATCTCAAAATAAATAAAGAAATCAAGAAAAGGGTTACAACTCCTGGGGAACCCCTCACTCCAGAGCCTGAGGGGCTCACATGCCTAACAAGGGGTAGCGTAGCAATTAGATCCCACTTGCTTTTACCGTCCTCTGCCCTGGAGAACAATCACTGAAAGGTCAGTTCAAGAGGGTATGAACTTGTTGTTGTGTGATGCTGGAACAGTGCTGGGCACACACGGGTGCTCAGTGAATATTTGTTGAGTGAATGAATACTAAGTATTAATGCCATTCATTGAGGACTGTCAACGACCACACCAAGCCGCATCATCTCATTTGATCCTCGGAGTACACCCCAGAGGCAGGTACTACTCCTATCATTTATAGAGTAAGAGACAGAGAGAAGAGGCTCATGCCAGAGTCATACAGCTCTGCCAGGGACTGAGGTTTTCCATTCAAGGTGGTCCAAATTTAACTCCCAATTGCATTGCCTCATACCAGAATCTCTGGAAACAAGAATAACTGTCAGGGCTTACATGTAGCAACTTTTTTCACTGTTCCAGGTTTTATAAATATATCCCCCCTTTTCAGCACTTGCTCTCCACTCCCACCCCCGCACCACACGTTTTTTCTTTTTTAGGCAGGGTCTCACTTCGTAAATCAGGCTGGAGTGCAGTGGTGCGATCGTGGCTCACTGCAGCCTCAACCTCCTGGGCTCAAGCGATCCTCCCACCTCAGGCTCCCAGGTAGCTGGGACTACATGTGCGTGACACCATGTCCGGCTAATTTTTTAATTTTTGTAGAAAGAGGTCTCACTCTGTTGCCCTGGCTGGTTCAAACTTTTGGGCTCAAGCTCTCTCTGCCACCTCAGCTTCACAAAGTGCTGAGATTACAGGCATGAGCCACTGCACCCAGGCCGGCCCTTTTTAAAAAAATAAAGAGTTTTGACCCAGATAGATGCCATACACTATTCTATAAATAAAAGGGCTTCAGGGTTAGCTCATGAAAGGCCCCAGTGGCAAAAGTGTCCTGTGATCAGAAATGAAAAGTTCAAAATAAGATTTTAGTTGGTGATGGAACAAGGCAGTGATTATGAATCTCACTGGCATTTCATTCCTCCAGAAACTGAAGGCAGCTTTGCCCTTTGCCAGGAGAAAGAGGCAGTTTCCCATTGTGGGGGACCCAGCCTTGACTTCCCCAGGATCTGTCCACATGAACGATGTAATGAGTCCACCCAAGATGGGGGCTCTCCATTGTATTTCCATTTTATGACATCTTTTTATATTTCACAGGAGAGGATTCTGAATAAAAATGAGCTGGGCTTTTAGGGCTGTTTTTTATTATCAGCATTTGGTAAAAAACATCCTTAATGAGGTGTTAAGAGTCATCCTGCATCCCATTGTGGAGGCGGCCTGGGAGCTCATAAACCCCTGAAAAGCTACAGGGCAATTTACGATCCTTGATGCCACCCCTTCCTGACACAACCGCTTCAGAGGGAGCATCTTTAGTTCTCGGGCACTTCCTGCAATTTACACGCCCAAGCTGCTTCAGCCACAATCTGAATTCAACCTTATTAAAGTTTAGCCCAGGATTCTTCTCGCCAAGCTGTTCACCTCTGAGAAGCTCTGGCCAGCCTGCCCGAAATTAATTAGATTTTCTGTTGAGTTGGGGCTGAAGGTGTGGCCCCTAGAAAGCGTTCACATTTCTCTCCTTACTGCTGAGGGATTGAACAGTCACGGTGCGGGGGGAAAACAACAACAAAAAAATCAAACAGAAAACCACTTTTGCTCCTCTGCAGGAAGAGGAGTTCCTTGATAAATACTGTGATATTTTACTCATAAGTTATTATCCGAGGCCAGGTGCGGTGGCTCACACCTGTAATCCCAACACTTTGGGAGGCCGAGGTGGGTGGATCACAAGGTCAAGAGATAGAGACCATCCTGGCCAACATGGTGAAACCCCATCTTTAAAAAAAAAAAATATATATATATATATATATTTATAAATTAGCTAGGCGTGGTGGCATGTGCTTGTAGTCCCAGCTATTTGGGAAGCTGAGGCAGGAGAATCGCTTGAACCCAGGAGGCAGAGGTTGCAGTGAGCCGAGATTGCGCCACTGTACTCCAGCCTGGTGACAGATTAAGACTCCGTCTCAAAGAAGAAAAAAAAAGTTAATATCCTTTCTGAAATAGACTTCAATTAAGACTAAGGGTGTCTTTCTAAATGATATGCTACTTCATCAATAAAAAACAAATACAGGCTGGGCATGGTGGCTCACACCTGTAATCCCAACACTGGGAGGCTAAGGCAGGTGGATAACGAGGTCAAGAGATTGAGACCATCCTGGCCAACATGGTGAAGCCCCTTCTCTACTAAGAATACAAAAATTAGCTGGGCATGATGATGGTACATGCCTGTAATCCCAGCTACTCGGGATGCTGAAGCAAGAGAATTGCTTGAACCCAGGAGGCAGAGGTTGCAGTGAGCTGAGATCGTGCCACTGCACTCTAGTCTGGCAACAGAGCTAGACTCTGTCTCAAAAAAAAAAAAATACTGCCAATTATATGAGGGATCTAAAATAGCCAAATTCATAGAATCTAAGTTTGGAAAGGTGGCTGCCAGGGGGTTGTGGGAGGGGGAAACAGGGAATCCCCAATCAACCAGTAATCATGGGTGTAAGGTTTCAGTTAAGCAACAGGAATAAGTTCTAGAGATCTGCTCTATCACATTTAACCCAGAGTCAGCGACAGTGGATTGTACACTGAAAAATTTGTGAAGGGGCCAGCCTTGGCGGCTTTGAGCCCAGGAGTTCGAGGTCAGTCTGGGCAACATAGTGAGACCCTGCCTCTATCTTTTATTTTAAAAAAACTCCAAAATTTGTGAAAAGCATATATCTCATGTTAAGTGTTCCTCTCAATCAAGTGAAATAAAACCACCACCACAAACCAGACTTTGTGATGGCAACAAATGTCTCAGGTTTAATCGTGAAATCTGTAAGATGAAGAACGCAGAAAATAATTTAATCCTTTCCTTTATATCTTTCTTTTTGTTTGAGACCGACTTTTGCTCTTGTTGCTCAGGCTGGAGTGCAATCTCAGCTCGCTGCAACCTTTGCCTCCCAGGTTCAAGCGATTCTCCTGCCTCAGTCTCCCGAGTAGCAGGTATTACAGGCATGTGCCACCACACCCAGCTAATTTTGTATTTTTAGTAGAGACAGGGTTTCAACATGTTGGTCAGGTTAGTCTCGAATTCCTGACCTCAAGTGATCCATCCACCTTGTCCTCCCAAAGTGCTGGGATTACAGGTGTGAGCCACTGAGCCCAGTCTATTTACTTTTATTCTAATTGACAGTTATTTAATTAGGTATAAACTTTGAGCTAAGTGTTGTGAATGTGTTATGCCACTTGACTATAAAGTGTGGACAGTTATTAGCATAACAGGTAAGGTTCTTGAGCCTCAGAGAGGTTAAGTGACTTGCCCATGATCACACAGCCTGCAAGTGGCAAAGCTGGGATTTGAACCCAGGAAAGTATGACTGCAAAAACAGTACCCCAAGTCATTTGATGAGAAGCTGCCTTTTAATGATGTAAATGAGACTATGAGTTGTAAAGCGGTCTCTAAATGCTTAGTTAAGAGAGATGTGGCCAAGACATCAGAAATTTTGAGCAGAAGAAGGTTCTAGGAATCAACTAATTATATAATGTGATTTTAGAATGATGAGGCTGAGAGTCTACCTTGGGTCAGAAACTAAGATGGAGCTGTCAGATGAGAAGGCAGATGCCTAGCTGCTCCCCTGGGCTCCCTGTAGTGCTATGCTTAGGTTCTCAGACCCGGGAGCCAGAGCCTGGGCTCTGTATTGAGCTCCGTTGCCTACTAGCCGAGTACCTTGAACAAGGTACGTAAATTCTTTATACCTTAGTTTCTGCATCTCTAAAATGGGATAGCTAAGAGTAATTACAGGCCGGGTGTGGTGGCTCATGCCTGTAATCCCAGCATTTTGGGAGGCCGAGATGGGTGGATTACATGAGGCCAGGAGTTCGAGACTAGCCTGGCCAACATGGAGAAACCCCATCTCTACTAAAAATACAAAAGTTAGCCAGGTGTGGTGGTGCATATCTGTGATCCCAGCTACTTGGGAGCCTGAGCCAGGAGAATTGCTTGAACCAGGAGGCAGAGGTTGCAGTGAGCCGAGATTGCACTGCTGCACTCCAGCTTGGACAACAGAGTGAAACTCTGTCTGAAAAAAAAAAGTAATTATAGAAAGATTAAACGAGTTTAAAATGTGTGAAATGCTTAAAATAGCGGTAACTTATAAATGTATCATTATTCTGGCCACTGATGGTCTTTGAAATGCGTCATTCCTAGATGATGAGCTGAACATATAAAAACATCCATGGGCACCATTATCATCTTTATCTCTCGGGAACAGTTAATGATGAATAAACCTGTACAATTTATTTTTCTTTTTTTAAATACATATTTTTTATTGCATTTTAGGTTTTGGGGTACATGTGAAGAACATGCAAGATTGTTGCATAGGTACACACATGGCAGTGTGATTTGCTGCCTTCCTCCCCATCACCTATATCTGGCATTTCTCCCCATGCTATCCCTCCCCAACTCCCTACCCCCCCACTGTCCCTCCCCTTTCCCCCCGACAGACCCCAGTGTGTGATGCTCCCCCTCCCTGTGTCCATGTGTTCCCATTGTTCAACACCCACCTATGAGTGAGAACATGTGGTGTTTGATTTTCTGTTCTTGTGTCACTTTGCTGAGAATGATGGTTTCCAGGTTCATCCATGTCCCTACAAAGGACACAAGCCACTAATCTGATCATTGGATCGATTAGTGGATAATTAACACTTTTCCATAAAGTATTTACAAATCACATATCTGGTAAGTATCCAAAATATATAAACTCTCAGCACTTGACAATTGCATTCATTGTTTTTTTTTCTGAGACGGAGTTTTGCTCTTGTTGCCCCGGCTGGAGTGCAGTAGCACAATCTCGGCTCACCGCAGCCTCCACCTCCTGGGTTCAAGCAATTCTCCCGCCTCAGCCTCCTGAGTAGCTGGGATTACAGGCATGCACCACCACGCCTGGCTAATTTTGTATTTTTAGTAGAGACGGGGTTTCACCACGTTGGCCAGGCTGGTCTTGAACTCCCGACCTCAGGTGATCTGCCCACCTTGGCCTCCCAAATTGCTGGGACCGCACCCAGCTCGTATTCATTGTTTTTAAGACGAAATATCCAATTAAAACATGGGAAAAAGATTGAATAGACATTTCTCCAAAGTACATGCACAAATGGGCAAAAAGCACATGAAAAGATAGTCAATGTCATTAGTCGTTAGGGAAATGCAAATCATAACTGCAATGCGATGCCACCTAAGACCCTGTAGGGTGGCTACAATAAAAAATGTGGACAGTAACAAGTGTTGGCAAGGAATGTAGAGAAACTGGAATCCTCATACACTGCTGGTATGAGTATAGATGGTACAGCTGCTTTGGAAACCAGTCTGGTGGTTTCTTAAAATATTAAACGTAGAATTTTCATTTGAACCAGAAGTTCTACTCCTAGGTGTATAGTCGAGAGAAATAAAAACATATGTCTATACAGAAACTTTTTTTTTTAAGACTTGGGTCTCACTCTGTTGCTCGGGCTGGAGGACAGCGGTGCGATCTGGGTTCACTGCAGCCTCTTCCTCCAGGGTTCAAGTAATTCTAATGCCTCAGCCTCCTGAGTAGCTGGGATTACAGGCACGTGCCACCACACATGGCTAATTTTTGTTTTTTTCCATTTTTAGTAGACATGGGGTTTCACCATGTTGGCCAGGCTGGTCTTGAACTCCTGTCCTCAAGTGATCGACCTACCTCGGCCTCCCAAAGTGCTGGG
The DNA here is from genome assembly GCA_036589455.1 of Ateles fusciceps. Taxonomy (NCBI): domain Eukaryota; kingdom Metazoa; phylum Chordata; class Mammalia; order Primates; family Atelidae; genus Ateles; species Ateles fusciceps. Next base: position 7,574,929 of record JAZHEH010000847.1, read on the forward strand.
ATTACAGGCATGAGCCACCACACATGGCTAATTTTTGTTTTTTTCCATTTTTAGTAGACATGGGGTTTCACCATGTTGGCCAGGCTGGTCTTGAACTCCTGTCCTCAAGTGATCGACCTACCTCGGCCTCCCAAAGTGCTGGGATTACAGGCATGTGCCACCACATATGGCTAATTTTTGTTTTTTTCCATTTTTAGTAGACATGGGGTTTCACCATGTTGGCCAGGCTGGTCTCAATTTCCCAACCTCAAGAAATCTACCCACCTTGGCTTCCCAGAGTGCTAGGAGCCACCGTGCCTGGTCGTCTACACAGAAACATGTATACAAATGTTTATAGCAGCATTATTCCTGACATCCACAAGGTAGAAATAACCCAAATGTCCACTGACTGATGAACTGATAAATAAAATATGGTATATCTATACAACAGAATATTGTTCAGCTGGACAAAGGAGAGAAGTAGATCTCTGGCACAGAATAGAGAGCCCAGAAATAAACCTTCATGTATACCACCTAAGGATCTTCGACAAGGGTGCCGAAACTACGCAATGGGAAAAGGATAGTCTCTTCAACAAATAGTGCTGGGGAAAACTGGATATCTACATGCAGAGGAATAAAGATGTGCCCTTATCTTCTTATGCTATACACAAAAATTAATTCAAAATGGATTAGAAACCAGGGCTACGCATGGTGTCTCACACTTGTAATCCCATCGCTATGGGAGACTGAGGCAGGAGGACTGCTTGAGGCCAGGAGTTTGAGACCAGCCTGGGAAACATAGCAAGACCACATGTCTACAAAAATAATAATTTTAAAAAAGGGCCGGGCGCGGTGGCTCACGCCTGTAATCCCAGCACTTTGGGAGGCCGAGGCAGGCGGATCACGAGGTCAAGAGATCGAGACCGTCCTGGTCAACATGGTGAAACCCCGTCTCTACTAAAAATACAAAAAAATTAGCTGGGCGTGGTGGCGCGCGCCTGTAGTCCCAGCTACTTGGGAGGCTGAGGCAGGAGAATGCTTGAACCCGGGCAGCGGAGGTTGCAGTGAGCCAAGGTCGTGCCACTGCACTCCAGCCTGGCGCCTGGTGACTGAGTGAGACTCTGTCTCAAAAAAAAAAAAAAAAAAAAGAAAAAAAAAATAATTTTAAAAAAGGATTAAAAATGTAAACATAAGATCTGAGATTATAAAACTTCTAGAAGGAAATACAGCGGGGCAGGGCACAGTGGCTCACGCTTGTAATCCCAGTACTTTTAGAGGCTGAGGAAGGCAGATCACCTGAGGTCCGGAGTTTGAGATCAGCCTGGACAACATGGTGAAACCCCGTATCTACTAAAAATACAAAAATTAGCCGGGCATGGTGGTGCATACCTGTAATCCCAGCTACTATGGAGGCTGAGGCATGAGAATTGTTTGAACCTGGGAGGCGGAGGTTACAGTGAGCCGAGATCACGCCACTGCACTCCAGCCTGGGTGACAGAGCAAGACTCTGTCTTAAAAACGATTAATTAGTTAATTAATTAATGACTACAAAAAACTATCACCTGATTCAGCAATCCCATTTCTGGGTATATATCCAAACGAATTGAAAACAAGATCTCAGAGGCCAAGATGTCATTCCCAAAGTATAAACCGTCGCACCTGGCCACTCTGCCCCAGACCCTCGACCCAGCTGAATATGACATATCTCTGGAAACCCGGCGGGCGCAAGTCGAGCAGTTGGCCATTAGAGCCCGGCTGAAACGACAGTACCTGCTTCAGTACAACCACCCCAAAACTGAGGACTCGTCATAAATCCTGCCTTGGTTCGTTGGGCCTGTGCAAGAGCAAACGTCTATCCTAATTGCAGAGCCACTCCTAAAAACTCACTCATGGGAGCTGTGGTTGGATTTGGGCCCCTCATCTTGTGGTATTATGTTCTCAAAACTGACGGGGGATAAGAAAGAAAAACTTATCCAGGAAGGAAAATTGGATCGAACATTTAGTCTCTCATATTAAGTCTGGCAATGATGACTACATTTATTACCTCAAATAAATCATCCATTAATCATTAAAAAAAAAGAAAAGAAAAGAAAACAAGATCTCAGAAAGATATTTGCAGCATGTTCATGGTGGCACCATTGACAATTGTCAAGATGTAAAAGCAACCAAAACGTCCACCGGGTGAATGGATAAAGAAAATGTGGGCGGGGCGCAGTGGCTCACGCCTGGAATCCCAGCACTTTGGGAGGCTGAGGGGGCGGATCACCTGAGGCCAGGACTTTGAGACCAGCCTGGCCAACATGGTAAAATCCCACCTCTATTAAAAATACAAAAATTAGCCTGGCATGGTGGTGTGCGCCTATGGTCCCAACTACTCAGGAGGCAGAGGCAGGAGAATAGGTGGAACGCGGGAGGCAGAGGTTGCAGTGAGCTGAGATTGTGCCACTGCACTCCAGCCTGGGTGACAGAGCAAGACTCTGTCTCAAAAAATAAATAAAAATAAAATTTAAAAATAAATAGGCCGGGTGTGGTGGCTCACGCCTGTAATCCAAGCACTTTGGAGGCCAAGGTGGGCGGATCACCTGAGGTTGGGAGTTCAAGACCAGCCTCACCAACATGGTGAAAGCTCGTCTTATTTAAAAAAAATAATAAATAAATAAATACACCCAGAAAACAACACTCATTTACAGAAGAAGAGCTACAATGAGAAGGTAGCATGTTTTCCTGTCCTCGTCAGGCATTGCTCTGTGCATATCTGCAAATGACCTTAAGAGCACCAGGAGTATTAATTTGGGGGTTACAAATAAATTTCAGTGAGTAGGTGAATTTGCAAATATGCAGGCCTCAAATAATGAGGGTTACTGCCTTTCGCAGACCACCATTGCGTAAGTACATTTGGAAAAGCCAGCCTCATTCTGACAATGAAAAACTGTGGGGGGTGTTGCTGGAGAAACATGAGTTGAAATTTTTCCTTATTTATAGCTGAGAGTTTCCTAACTGATCCAGAACTCCAGATTTCACCAAGAGTCATGAATGAAAGGCAGTGTTTTCCATAGCATCTGGGAGACAGAGATTTCACACACCCAAGATGAGTCACAATTGATTATTGAGGAATTCTCCGTGGCTAGGACATTTCAGTCAAGAGTTGAAGAATGCAGAAGTCCTTCTTCCTCAGAACAGGAGAGCCTATCTTATAATTTCCCTCTCTCTTCCTCTCTTATTCCTAAAACATCACTGCTTTTTTTTTTTTTTTTTTTTAGACAGTTTCACTCTGTCGCCCAGGCTGGAGTGCAGTGGCATGACCTCGGCTCACTGCAATCTCTGCCTCCCGGGTTCAAGCCATTCTCATGCCCCAGCCTCCTCAGTGGTGGAGGTTACAGGTGTGTGCCACCACACCTGGTTAATTTTTGTATTTTTAGCAGATATGCAGTTTCACCATGTTGGCCAGGCTGTTCTTGAACTTCTGACCTCAAGTAATCTGCCTGCTTTGGCCTCCCAAAGTGCTGGGATTACAGGTGTGAGCCACCACACCTGGCCGGTGTCACTGTTTAAAAACCGATTCTGCTGGGTGTGATGACTCATGCCTATAATCGCAGCATTCTGGGAGGCCCAGGCAAGTGGATCACCAGGTCAGGAGTTCGAGACCAGCCTGGCCAACATGGTAAAACCCAGTCTCTACTAAAAATACAAAAATTAGCTGGGTGTGGTGGCGCATGCCTGTAGTCCCAGCTACTCGGGAGGCTGAGGCAGGAGAATTGCTTGAACCCGGGAGGTGGAGTTTGCAGCAAGCTGACATCGTGCCACTGCACTCCAGCCTGGGCAACAGAGCTAGACTCCATCTCAAAAAAAAAAAAAAGAGAGAGAAACAAAATCGATTCTAATATTCTAATATGCTTTTGGTCCCAGAGCACTCTGGAAAATTCAAATGAGTTGCTTTAGTTAATACAATAGTAGATCCAGATTCCGTTTGGCTGCCTGGGTTCTAATCCGAGCTCTATTCTAGCTGTGCAATGTTTAACCAGCTAATGTGCCTCAGTTCCCCTTGAATGTAATATGTTTACAGTAGATGTAAAACCATTCTGAAGATTGGCGGGCTTTTTGAGGAAGATGCAGTTACAGGTACTGTGAAGCTGTGGTCTGTCTGCTCCTACTCCTGACTCACCGCTGTTGGCTCTCAAGGAGCAAGTGGGTCAGGAAGCCACGCTGCAGCCATGGCTTTTATCTGTCTGTTTATTTATTTATTTTAGACGAAGTCTAGCTCTGTCACCCAGGATGGACTGCAATTGCACGATCTTGGTTCACTGCAACCTCTGCCTCCTGGGTTCACGTGATTCTCCTGCCTCAGCCTCCCAAGTAGTTGGGATTACAGGTGCCTACCACCACGCCAGCTATTTTTTTTTTAAATTTTTAGTAGAGTTGGGGTTTCACCATGTTGGCCAGGCTGGTCTTGAACTCCTGTCCTCAAGTGATCCACCTACCTCAGCCTCCCAAAGTGCTGGGGTTACAGGCGTGAGCCACCACACCCAGCCTTGTTTATTTATTTTTAGAGATGGGGGTCTCACTATGTTGCCCAGGCTGATCTGAAACTCTTGGGCTCAGGCGATCCTCTTGCCTTGGCCTCCCGAAATGCTGGGACTACAGGGGTGAGACACTGCACTCAGCCCAAAACGTATGAAGAGCAGGCATTGTGGACTTCATCAGGCAACTCACATTGCAATTTTAAGCTACGTATTTAAATCTAAGCTGTCTAGTAGGCTTTGGAGATGCATGTCCTGAATGTCTGCTCTAAAGGAGGACCTTTTCCAACCCTCTTGTTCTATAGCAGAAAACCCTGATTGTGATTTGCAGTTACTTTACTTCAATTTATATTTTGGTTTGTCCTCATCACTAGAAATGAAAGCCTCATAAAGACAGGGACTTTATTACTCCTGTTCATCTGTGTATCCCCAGCACAGTGCTAGGCACATAGTAGATGCTCAATAAATATGTGTTGACTGAATAAATGAATGCATAACAGAATGTGGTGTCTGACTCACAAGCCCCTGCACTTACCACAAGGCTGTGCTTCTTCTCACACCCTTCTTTGTGTGGTGGTGGGTTTGGTCATGATTTAGAGCAGCACTGTCCAATACGGTAGCCACTAGCCACATGTGGCAATTTACATTTAACTTAAAGTTGGATGGGTGCGGTGGCTCATGCCTTAATCCCAGCACTTTGTGGGGCAGAGGCAGGCGGATCCCGAGGTCAAGAGATTGAGATCATCCCAGCCAACACGGTGAAATCCCATCTCTACTAAAAATACAAAAATTAGCTGGGTGTGGTGGTGGGCGCTTGTAGTCCCAGCTACTCAGGAGGCTGAGGCAGAGAGAATTGCTTGAACCTGGGAGCAGGAGTTTGCAGTGAGCCGAGATTGCACTACTGCACTCCAGCCTGGTGACAGGGTAACACTCCGTCTCAAAAAAAAAAAAAAAAAGAACTTAAAATTAAAAATGGAGCTCCCCAGGCATGCTAGTATATTTCCAGTGCTCAGTACCCACATGTGGCAAATGGTTAGTGGAGAGTTTCCATATAGAACATTTATCACAGAAAGTGCCATTGATGAAGTTGATTGAGATCAGTGATTCTCAACTGGAGAAGATTCTGCCTCCCAAGGGGCATTTGGCAATGTCTGGGAACCTTTCTGGTTATCACAGCTTGGAAGAGGCACCTGACATCTAGTGGGTAGAGGCCAGGGAAGCTGCTAAACACCCTGCGATGCACAGTAGGGAAGTATTTGGCCCAAAATGTCAGCCAAGGTTGAGAACACGGTTTGCAGGAAGGCACTTGGGTGAGAGTTTTCTCTGTATGACCAGAATGCTAAATTCCTTAGGCTTTGGATGGGTTCGTTTGCAATTAAATGCCTGATAAGGACTCTTTAGTGTATGTGGCAGGGTGTCTAATTTCCTGGCTTAAATTCCTGGAATTCCTCATACTATTTCAAATAGGATATTAAAATTCAGAAATTATCACCCAACTGTGTTTTCAAGTGTCCATCCACATCTCCCCATGAGACTTATTTAATACGGTTCACATCCCTCCGATGAAAAGACATCTCTAAGGCTAGTTTGTTCTAGATCAAGGGTCTGTAAGCTCCCGTCCTGGCCAACTCTGCTCATGAACAGAATGGCTTTTATAGCCAATAAAAATCCAATATTTTGGCCAGGCGCAGTGGCTAATGCCTGTAATCCCATAATTTTCAGAGGCTGAGGCAGGCAGATCACGAGGGCAGGAGTTCGAGACCAGCCTGGTCAATATGGTGAAACCCCATCTCTACTAAAAATACAAAAATCAGCCAGGCATGGTGGCATGCGCCTGTAATCCCAGCTACTCGGGAGGCAGAGGCAGAAGAATCGCTTGAACCCAGGAGGCGGAGGTTGTAGTGAGCCGAGATCATGCCACTGCACTCCAGCCTGGGCAACAGAGCGAGACCCCACCTTAAAAAAAAAAAAATCGGCCGGGCGTGGTGGCTCACGCCTGTAATCCAAGCACTTTGGAGGCCAAGGTGGGCGGATCACCTGAGGTCGGGAGTTCAAGACCAGCCTGACCAACATGGTGAAACCCTGTCTTAAAAAAAAAAAAAAATCAAATTTTTTAATTGGATGAGAAATCCCAGAGCTTTGGGAGGCCAAGGTGGGCAGATCACGTGAGGGCAGGGGTTGGAGACCAGCCTGGCCAACATGGTGAAACCCCATCTCTACTAAAAATAACAAAATTAGCTGGACATGGTGGTGCACGCCTGTAATCTCAGCTACTCAGAAGTCTGAGGCAGGAAAACTGTTTGAACCTGGGAGGCAGAGATCACGTCACTGCACTCCAGCCTGAATGACAGAGCAAGACTCTGTCTCAAAAAAAAAAAAAAAAAAAAAGAAAAAAAGAAAAAGAAAAAATCAAAAGAAAAATATTTTGTGACACATGAAAATTATATAAAATTCAAATTTCAGTGTCCACAAAGGAAACTTCTTCGGGACAATCATCACCATAATTTATATGCAAGTGTTGCTCAGGGATGCTTGTGTGCTGTAACACAGAGTTGTGTGGTCTCACCACAGAAGCCCTAGGATCCGAAAAGCCGAAAATATTCACCATCTGCCCTTTTACAGAAAGACTGCTAATTCCTGCTCGAGATACTAAAGACCTTAGTGGATTTTTCTTTCCTTCCCTCCCCCTACCCATTTGTTCTTTTATTTTCTTAAGATCAAAATTATCCTGATAATTTGCAGGTGTAGACACAGAGCAAATGACCAAATGGACATTCTTCGGGAAGCTGAGTGCAGAGGGGATTAGCGGCCATGCAGGGGCGTTCATGTGAAAGATTCCTCTTAGATGAATTTAGGGAACAAAGACCCCGTGGTCAATGATTGCTGTGGGTATGAAAGTAAAAGACTGGCTGAGTTCTTTTGTCAGTTTTGCAGCACACATCATACAGTTACTGAACACTCCCCTCCACAGTAGTATTCTTTTAACGCCTCACTCCATGACCTCACAAAAATAATTGCTGGGCAGCAAATTTACCTCGCCCTCTGCCTTTATTTGCTGACCAAGGGGCTCAGCCGATAGCCGTATTGTTGCTGGAAATGCAGAAGGGGGTGGAGAGGAGGAGAAAGAATACAATTTGGCCAGGGAAGATGGATGTATTGAAACGATTCAAGGGTTTGTCCTTGCTTTATAATTGGAGTCAGGATTTTCCTTCAAGTTACCCTGCACAGACTGGAAGGAGACCTCTCTGGGCTCCTCTGCCCGCATTGCCTGTTAAACTCTTTCTCAACAAGTTGAAATCTGGCTTTTAAATCCTTGCCATTTTTATGATTCTATGATTACAGTGAACATTACAACTTGTCCAGTGAACGGGCTTTTTCAAAAAAAATTTTTTTTGTTTTGGTAGTGAGCAGATCCAGCTATGTTGACCAGGCTGGTCTTGAACTCCTGGCCTCAAGCAATCCTCTTGCCTTAGTCTCGCTTTTTCAAATTCTGAGAATGTCTTTAGCCAGAAAGCAAGCCAAAACTGATTAAAAATGACCTCTGCATTGGGAGCAGCCCGAGATTTTTTTTTTTTTCCCTCTAAGTCCACAGGAGTTTTCACCGATGGCTTTCAATTCACCTTGGAATTTTCAGAAACAGAAGCTTGCATCTTGGAAGCAAACCTACAACCAGCCTTATATTGTCCCACACCCTCATTTTAGAAAACAGACCACTCTTTGATTACTGTGGGGATTACCTGGAGTCATTTGGGATTCCCTTGGCAGGCAGCAATGTAGAGAGATTTTCTAGCCCTTTAATTTGTAAAACGAAAACCTGTGTTGGCAGCTACTGGTAGAAAAATAAAAATTAATACACTCTAAGTAAAAGCTAGCAAGGATAACGGCCAGGCCAACACAGTTTGTTGTAAACCCCCCCAATGCGTAATATTGAAAGTGGTTTCCTTTCCGGATACTTCGGCTTCCAATCAGTCAAACCATCCGATAACTGCCTATCTTCTCTAATGCCATCGAGATGTGTTTGATGACCCTTTGCATTTCAATCCTAAGGCTCACCTTAGGTAAGCACCTTGAGTAGAAAAAAAATTCATGCGTCTTAGCTTTTGCATTCATGGAATTTTCTTTTCACAATGGAAAGAAAGTGAAGCTGGTGTGCATTAGGGGGAGGGGTACAGGGGTGGTTGAAAACCTTTGAAAGGGAGGGACACACTGCTCAGTTTGTGTGTAGTGCACACACACGTACACACACACACACACACAAAGGTAAAACACTTGACGATTTGGGTTAAATGGTTGAGAAACAGTCGAAGAAGAATATTTTACGATGCATAAAAATGATAGGAAATTCCCCTTTCAGTGTCCATTAAGAAAGCTTTATTGGAAGGTGGCTTCCGGTCTTAGAAGCCAAAATAGTCAAGCAAAGCAAAGCAATCCTAAGAGAGAGGGAAAGATGAATTAGCTGCTCTACGCTTCATTTTTATTTATCCGAGGTCACAGGAAAACAGAAAATGTATATAAGGAAAGATTTCCAGGATTTGTGGTCCTCATAACTTGGAATATCTGACTTCCTGCACTCATGTCGTTTTTTATAATCCTCTCCCCCAGCAATCTTCTGTGAAATGGGGAAGAAGCGGGGCACCTCTCATACAGGGGTAAAAGGCTGATAAATAGGCACATGTTTACTATAGCCTGGCACACAGTACATGCTCAGAAAATCTTAGCTGTTGTTCTTAATTGGGGTGGTTATTGCTCACAGCAGTTGCTCTTGAACTTTTCTATCTGCTATTGTTGGGGAAGTATTAGACTGGTGCAAAAGTTATTGCAATTTTTGCTTTTTCTTAGATTTTTTTTTTTTTTTTTAAGATGGGGTTTCACCATGTTGGCCAGGCTGGTCTCAAACTCCTGACCTCAGGTGATCCTCCCACCTTGGCTCTCAAAATGCTGGGATTACAAGTGTGAGCCACCACGCCTGGCCACTTTTTGCCTTACTTTTGAATGGCAAGTTATAGTCGGTTGGTGTAAAAATAAGTGCAGAAATTACTTTTGCACCAATTGACTATAACTTGGTATAACTTCATCTGGGGGCAGTTTGGCAGTATTTGCCAAACTTTAAACGTATACTTTCACCCAGCAACTCAGTTTACAGGAATTCATCCTGTGGATAAACTCCCTCCTCATATGCCAATCAGAATTCCTATTTTTGTTTTGAATTCCAAACCACGTGCACGTATTATTGTTTTAGGTCTCTGTTATCAGGATGTATATAGTTGGTGAGCTGACTCCATTATCATTTTGAAATGTTCCATTTTATCTCTGGAAATATTTCTCAAACTGAAGAAGTCTTCTTTGTCTGAAATTAATGCAGCCATTCCACTTTATTAGGCTTTGTGTTTGCATGGAATATCTTTTTCAATTCTTTACTTCTAATCTACCTGGGTCTTTAAAGTGGGGTTTCAGGCTGAACTGAATTACAGTGCAATGGCTTATACCTGTAATTCCAGCACTTTGGCAGGCCAAGGCGGGCAGATCACCTGAGGTCAGGAGTTAGAGACCAGCCTGGCCAACATAGTGAAACCTCGTCTCTAACTAAAAATACAAAAATTAGCTGGGCATGCTGGCACGCGCCTGTAATCCCAGCTACTCAGGAGGCTGGGCAGGAGAATCGCTTGAACCTGGGAGGCGGAGGCTGCAGTGAACTGACTTTGTGCCACTGCACTCCAGCCCAAGCAACAGAGTGAGACTCCGTCTCAAAAAAATAATAAATAAGAAATAAAGTGGGGTTTCTTAGAGACAGCGTGAGGTTGGGTCTTGCTCTTTACAAAGTCAACAATCTAGGCCAGGTGCGGTGGCTCACGCCTATAATCCCAGCACCTTGGGAGGTCGAAGCAGGTGGATCACCCGAGGCCAGGAGTTCGAGACCAGCCTGGCCAGCATGATGAAACCCCATCTCTACTAAAAATACCAAAAATTATCTGGGCGTGGTGGCAGGCACCTGTAAACCCAGCTACTCGGGAGGCTGAAGCAGGAGAATCACTTAAACCCAGGAGGTAGAGGTTGCAGTGAACCGAGATCTCGCCATTGCACTCCAGCCTGGGCAACAAGAGTGAAACTCTGTCTCAAAACAAAACAAAACAACAACAACAAAAAAAACTAGCAATGTCTGACTGGAATTGGACTATTTAGATCATTTACCCTTACAGGCATTTTTTATACGGTTGAACTTAAATTTACCACCTCGCTCTTTGTATTTCACTGTCCTATCTGTAGCTTATGCGTTTGCCTCCTTTTTCCTGGCTCCCTTCGGATTGAGTTATTTTTTAGGATTCCATTTTATTTCCATGACTGGTTTACTAGCTAGATCTTTTTTTTTTCCCCAGTGGCTCTAGGGTTTAAAATATGCATCTTCAGCTTATGATGATATACCATCAAATGATAACACTTCACACATAATGCAAAAATCTTGTAGCAATATACTTCTATCCCCCTGCCAGGTTTTTTGACTGTATTGGTCATAATTTTGTTACTACTTATGTTATAAACCCTGAAATATTTGTGTGTTTTTTTGCTTTAGAGTCAATTCTCTTTTTTTTTTTTTTTTTGACACAGAGTCTCATTGTCACCCAGATTGGAGTGCAGTGGCGCAATCTCGGCTCACTGCAACCTCCACCTCATGGGTTCATGGAATTCTCCCGCCTCAGCCTCCTGGTAGCTGGGATTACAGGCGCCTACCACCATCCCCAGCTAATTTTTGTATTTTTAGTAGAGATGGGGTTTCACCATGTTGGTCAGGCTGGTCTCAAACTCCTTACCTGGTTATCCACCCGCCTCGGCCTCCCAAAGTGCTGGGATTACTGGCGTGAGCCACTGTGCCTGGCAAATTCTATTTAATTTTAGAACAGTTTTAGGTTTACAGAAAAATTGAAAAGATTGTACTGAGTTACCATATAACCTACACACAATTTCTCCTGTTACTCACATCTCACATTAGCATGGTACATTTATTTTAATCAATAAACTATTGGCCATACATTATTCTTTTTTTTTTTTTTGAGACAGTTTCACTCTGTTGCCCAGGCTGGAGTGCAGGGGCACGATCTTGGCTCATGCAACCTCCGCCTCTCAGGTTCAAGCAATTCTCGTGCCTCAGCCTCCTCAGTAGTTGGTACTACAGGTACCCACCAACACACCCGACTAATTTTGTGTGTTTTTAGTAGAGACAGGGTTTCACTATGTTGGCCAGGCTGGTCTTGAACTCCTAACCTCAAGTGACTTACCCGCCTTGGCCTTGTAAAGTACTGCGATTATAGGCGTGAGCCACCGCACCCGACCAATTTTTGTATTTTTAGTAGAAACAAGTTTTGTTTTGTTTTGTTTTTGAGATGGGGTCTCACTCTGTTGCCCAGGCTGGAGTGCAGTGGCACGACCTCGGCTCACTGCAACTTCTGCCTCCCAGGTTCAAGCAATTCTTCTGCCTCAGCCTCCTGAGTAGCTGGAATTACAGGTATTACAGGTGCCCACCGGGTTTTGTCATGTGGGCCAGGCTGATCTCGAACTTTTGACCTCTGGTAATTTGCCAGTCTCAGCCTCCCAAAGTGCTGGGATTATAGGTGTGAGCCACTGTGCCCAGCCAGTCATACATTATTGTGAATTCAAGTGCATAATGTATTCAGGTTTCCCTAGTTTTCACTTAATGTCTTGTTTCTGCCTTAGGATCCGATCTAAAACACCACATCACATTTAGTTCTGATGTCTCTTTAGGTTACACTTAGCCATCAGTTTCTCAGACTACCCTTATTTTGACAAACTTGACAGTTTTGAGGAGTACTGGGCAAGTATGTTGTAGAATGTCCCTCAATTGGGATTTATTTGTTGTTAAATGTTTGTGGAAGGAAAACCACAGAGGTAAAGCCATTCTCATCACATCAGTTCAAAGGTATCAACATGACTTATCATTGTTGATGTTAACTTGGATCTCCTGGCTGAGCTAGTATTTGTTTACTTTAAGGAAAATCTTGGCTGGGTGCGTTGGCTCATGCTTGTAATCCCAGCACTTTGGGAGGCAGAGGCGGGCGGATCATGAGGTCAGAACTTTGAGAACAGCTTGGCCAACATGGTGAAATCCAGCCTCAACTAAAAATACAGAAAATTAGCTGGGTGTGGTGGCGCACACCTGTAATTCCAGCTACTCGGGAGGCTGAGGCAGGAAGATCGCTTGAACCCAGGAGGTGGAGGTTGCAGTGAGCCGAGATTTCGCCATTGCACTCCAGCCTGAGCGACAGAGCAAGACTCCTTTTCAAGGACAACAACAACAACAGTAAATCTTTAGCTATGTGTTTATCAGCTCATGTCTACTTTCAGAACCGAAATGGCTAAGTAGTTTGCCCAGATCCCCAAGAACCATATACTTTGGATAATGACAAAATTTAGAATTATTCTGGCACACGTACCTCTCCAATTCACCCTCCCTCTCCTCACCAGTTCCCTAATACCTTGCTCCTCCAGCCAACTTGGCCATCAGAAATTATTTATTCACTTGTTTAAGGCCTGTGACTTTGCAATTACACATTCTCTATGTCTCTGCGTCGGGTTTCTCTTCAACTCTCTGAGCTTTAGACAGTTCCTCTTACCTCCTCTGCCTTTCCTGAGTGCTGGGTGTTGGAAAAGGACTTTGAGAGCCGTATACATCGTACTATACAGAAGTTAGTCATTGTTATAAATGTAAGCAGTGTTGCCGCCTTCCATCTCTCTCTATCTCCCTTCCTCTTCCCTCCACACTCTTGCCAGAATGTAGAATATAGAGATCCAGCGTAAATTCCTCCCAATATGTATCTTCAAGCTCAGAGCTCTGGTCAGTGGGTCCCAACTTTTTGTCACCAGGGACTGGTTTTGTGGAAGACCATTATTCCATGGACGGGATGTTGGGGGAAATGGTTTTGGAATGGAACTCTTCCACCTCAGGTCATCAGGCATTAGATTCTCATAAGAAGCATGCAATCTAGGTCCCTCCCGTGTGCATTTCAGAGTAGGGTTCCCATTCCTATGAGAATCTAACACCTACAGGTCTGGCAGGAGGCAGAGCTCAGGCTGCCACTCCCTTCCTGCCCTGCCGCTGGGTTCCTGACAGGCCATACCCCAGTATGGGTCCACAGCCTGAGGGTTGGGAATCCCCGCTGTAGTCCATATGTCTAAGCCCCTTGTATGGTCTAAGTATTTCCTCCAAAATTCATGTGTGGAAACTTAATGGCCAGAGTGACAGTACTAGGAGGTGGGGCCTTTGGAGGTAATTAAGTCAGGAGATCAGAGCTCTTCCAGAGAGGATTTGGCCCCTTATAAAAGGGCCTGCTGGGTGCAGTGGCTCACATGTGTAATCCCAGCACTTCAGAAGGTTTAGGAGGACTGCTTGAGCCTAGGAGTTTGAGACCAGACTCGGTTACACAGTGAGACTCTGTCTCTCCAAAAAAATTAAAAATGAATTAGGTGTTGTGGTGCCTGCCCACAGTCCTAGCTACTCAGGAGGCTGAGGTGAGAGGATCGCTTGAGCTCAGAAGGTTAAGGCTAGAGTGAACTGTGATCGCACCACTGCCCTCCAGTCTGGGCAACAGAGTGAGACTCTGTCGCGAAAATCAATCAATCAATACAAACAAACAAATAAAACAGTTTAAGAGGCTGGGTGTGATTGCTCACTCCTGTAATCCCAAGACTTTGGGAGGCTGAAGTGGGAGGATCACTTGAGGCCAGGAGTTCAAGACCAGCCTGGCCAACATAGTGAGACCCTGTCTCTACAAAAAATCTAAAAAATAAATTTAAAAAGAATACATAAAAAACCCCAAAAGTAAAAGGGCTTAAGAGAGTGAGTTTGCTGTCTTCTGCCCACCATGTGAGGACACTAGTTGGCACCGTCCATGAGACGAGTCCTCACCAGACAGGGAGCTGGTCTGTGCTTTGATCTTGGACTTCCAGCCCCCAGAACTATGGGATATAATTTTCTATTATTTATAAAGAACCCCATCTGTAGCATTTTGTTATAGCAGCAAAAATGGACTAAGACAATGAACTTAGACAGCCTTTTTTTCTTTCTTTTGTTTTTTTCAGACAGAGTCTTGCTGTGTCGCCCAGGCTGTAGTGCAGTGGTGCAATCTCGGCTCACTGCAACCTCTGCCTCCCGGGTTCAGTTGATTCTCTTGCCTCAGCCTCCTGAGTAGCTGGGATTACAGGTGCCTGTCACCATGACCGGCTAATTTTTGTATTTTTAGTAGAGATGGGATTTTACCAGGTTGGCCAGGCTGGTCTTGAACTCCTGACCTCAGGTGATCCACCCGCCTCGGCCTCCCAAAGTGCTGGGATTACAGATGTGAGCCACCTCACCCGGCGCTCAGGACACCTTTTAAGTATGATTCAGGGTTGTTAAAGTAACACAATCCCTCTGTGGCCCAGGCTGAAGTGCAGTGGCAAAATCATAACTCACCACAGCCTCCAACGCCTGGGCTCAAGTGATTCTCCCACCTCAGTCTCTTGAGTAGCTAGGACTATAGGCACGCGCCACCATGCCTGGTTAATTTTCAAAGTTTGTTGTAGAGATGGGGGCCTTACTCTATTGCCCAAGCTGGTCTCCAACTCCTGGGCTTTAGTGATCCTTCCACCTTGGCCTCCCCAAGTGCTGGGATTATAGGCATGAGCCACTGTGCCCAGCCCCCAACATTTAATTTTTAAAAACGATTCATTTAGTATGAACTTCAGACTTAAGAAGAGTTGCAAAAACAGTACAGAGTTCTCCTGTATCCTCACCTTCCTTCCTCTATTGCTAACAGTCTGCAAGCTCGTAGAGTGCAATGATCAAGAACAGAAAATGTAACACTGGACATCACAATTACTACCGCTACAGAACTCATTTACGTTCCATTGCTGCTCTCCCCCAATGTCCCTTTTGTGTTCCATGATCCCTCCCAGGGTCCCACATTGCATGTGGTTAATCTTTGTCTTTAGTCTCTTCCAGCCTGTGCCAGTTTTCTTTCCTTTTTTTTTTTCTGAGATGGAGTCTCGCTCTGTCGCCCAGGCTGGAGTGAAGTGGCGTGATCTCGCCTCACTGCGACCTCTGGCTCCCGGGTTCAAGCAATTCTCCTGCCTTGGCCTCCTGAGTAGCTGGGATTACAGGTGCCCACCACCACGTCCGGCTAATTTTTGTATTTTTAGTAGAGATGGGGTTTCGCCATATCGGCCAGGCTAGTCTCGATCTCTTGACCTTGTGATCCACCCACCTCGGTCTCCCAAAGTGCTGGGATTACAGGCATGAGCCACCGTGCCCAGTCATGATGAAACTTTTAATAGCATATATTCACACAGTATTTTAATTTTTAAATAAGGAACACAATTTGTTTTGAAATAAACACTGCAAAATAAAGTCAAACTCTGAAATTCTAAATTACTTCAAGTAAAATGAATAGAGAGCATGGCTGGAGAAACCTGAGAGAATCTTCTAGAAGAATTACCAGAATTTCAAGTACTCTGAGGAAGATGCTGAGGCTGGCAGGTTTGAAGCCACCAGCTGGGGCTAACAAGGTACCATGGGGGCTCTTAGGAGGTGGATTCAGGAAACAGTTTTCACAACTAAAGACAAAGAAAGCTGACCTCTAGTACTCTGCTTCTCTGGTGGGTTGCAAATTCTGGAACAGCGTCTTCTGACTGTTGCAGCCCAGTGCTTGGCACAATGACTCACACAGAATCGCCGTGCAGTAGACAGGAATGAAAGCCTGACAGGATGCTTCAAAGCCTTCATTACTGGGAATTCAGCATCCAAGTTTACACATGGGCTCTGTTGGTACCAAAGCGCACTCAGGTTTTAAGTATTTTAAAAGAGCACCCAAAATATAATGGAAAGGCCAATACCTTCCTTTGCAAGGCCCTCCCTGCCAAGTCGAATAAACTGATAGATGTAAATTAGCATTGGGAGGATGAGCATTGTGGGGGAAGGACAGAAATCTCCCTTTGCCTTCAGGAAGCTGCAATTAGGTAGATTGACTCTATGTGGGATAGAGGTGGGGGTGAGGATAACAGATTTTTTTTTTTCTTTTTTTGAGATGGAGTCTTGTTCTGTCAGGCAGGCTGGAGTGCAGTGGCATGATCTTGGCTCACTGCAGCATCCGCCTCCTGGGTCTGCCTCCTGGGTTCAAGCAATTCTCCTGCCTCAGCCTCCTGAGTAGCTGGGATTACAGGCAGTACCACCACACCCAGCTAATTGTTTTTTATTGTTGTTGTATTTTTAGTAGAGACAGGGTTTCCCCAGGTGGGTCTCGAACTCCTGACCTCAAGTGATCCACCTGCCTTGGCCTCCCAAAGTGTTGGGATTACAGGTGTAAGCCACTGCGCCTGGCCCAAGGATAACATAGATCTAAAGACCCTTGATGTGGAGACTTTTTCTTAAACTTGAGAGGTAACTGTATTCTCCACACTAGCAGAGGCAGAGGAATTTCAGGGAGTGCTCTGATTGGTGTATTGTGATTTCTTGTTCATCCCTGAACCAATGAGGAAGGCAGTGTTGATGGTAGGGGTGTGGAATACAGGTCTCTGATTTGCTGACTTGGGCGGGTAGATGGGGAGTGTGCAGTAAAGCAACATGATTGAATCCTTCCCCATTCCCTAGTGGAGTCAGGAAGGAGTTCCCTAAAGGCAGTGGGATGGCTGATGGAAGGGAAGTTTTGCTGGGAAGACATGAATAATGTGCCGCACAGCTCCAGGGGTCGCCATTCTCACAGAATCACACAGATATGTACATCCTTCTTCTTTGCCTCAAATTCCCAAACTGCTACCTCAGCTAACCAGTATTAATACAGAAAAACAGACTCACCCAACCCACGGGAGGCACCTCTGTCTCCATCCCATTTTCTCTGAATGACGTGGCTTCTGCTGGATTAGTCAGGATGTGGCTTCTCAGGAGCCAGTAGCCTGTGGCCAAATGATACATTTATTTGCCCCTAAATTATACACTCATATGATATTCACAATTATATACTCCATACAGTATATGGTGGTTCAGTGTATCCAATATGGAGGTATAACCAGATAACTAGAATCTAATCATGCTACAAATATTCACTGGGGCCCCACCATGTGCTGGACCCTTGTGTATTTTCATGTCTCTAGGCCTCAGTTTCCTCATCTGTGAAATGAAGATAATTCCATTTGAGGATTCAGAGGCAGTACACATCGAGTGTTTAACACAAGTACCTGGCACCCAGCACACACTCAACAAACAACGGTTGTGCTGGGCATGGTGGCTCACGCCAATCATCCTATGGGAGGCCAAGTGGATCACTTGAGCCCAGGGTCTCACTATGTTGCCCAGCCTAGGAGACTAGCTTGGGTAACATAGTGAGACCCTGTTTCTACAAAAAGTACAAAACATTAGCCACGTGTGGTGTCTGGCTGTATACCAGCTGCTTGGGAGGCTGAGGTAGGAGGACTGCTTGAGCCCAGGAGCTCGAGGCTACAGTGAGCTATGATGGCACCACTGCACCCCAGCCTGGGCCACAGAGCAAGACTCTGTCTCAAAACAAAAACAAAAAACAAAAAAACCAACCATAGCTGTTAGTGTTCCACCATGCCTGCTGACCCTCAATTATGCAGCCACGGAGTTTTAAGTATGTTGCATTATACTTAGTATGCCAAGAAAATAAGACACAGGGCTGGGCGTGGTGGCTCACACCTGTAATCCCAGCACTTTGGGAGGCCAATGTGGGCAGATCACGAGGTCAAGAGATCGAAACCAGCCTGGTCAACATGGTGAAGCCCCGTCTCTACTAAAAAATACAAAAATTAGCTGGGCGTGATGGCACGTGCCTGTAGTCCCAGCTGCTAGGGAGGCTGAGGCAGGAGAATTGCTTGAACCCAGGAGGCGGAGGTTGCAGTGAGCCGAGATCATGCCACTGCACTCCAGCCTGGCGCCTGGCGCCTGGCAACAGAGCATGCCACTGCACTCCAGCCTGGCGCCTAGCGACAGAGTGAGACTCTGTCTCAAAAAAAAAAAAAAAAAAAAGAAAGAAAAGTAAACACAGTTCTTCCCCCTCTGGAACAAGCACCCCTTTTGGGAAGGCAAGTCACTCACTTGTATAGATCAAGATAATCCCAAGAAGTAGGTGCCAGGCACTCCTAGGTGAGCTGCCCCTGCTCCTAGATACCTGCTTGGTTACAGCCAAGGCCAGTTGGGAAGGCAATCCTATTACCTGCCCTCAGCTATGGAGTCCTCATGGTTATGGTCGCGGCTTTATTAAGCTTTTCTTCTGCTCTTCTTCTCCATGAGTTGACTGTCTTTCCCTCAATCCAATTCTTTACTTTTTTTTTTTTTTTAATTGAAACAGTTTCCCTCTTGTGGCCCAGGCCGGAGTGCAATGGCACGATCTCAGCTCACTGCACCTTCACCTCCCAGGTTCAAGCGATTCTCCTGCCTCAGCCTCCCGAGTAGCTGGGATTACAGGTGACTGCCACCACTTCCAGCTAATTTTTTGTATTTTTATTTATTTATTTATTTTGAGATGGAGTCTCACTGTCACGCAGACTGGAGTGCAGTGGCACAATCTTGGCTCACTGCAACCTCCGCCTCCTGGGTTCAAGCGATTTTCCTGCCTCAGCCTACTGAGTAGCTGGGATTACAGGCACCCAGCACCACACCCAGCTAATTTCTGTATTTTTAATAGAGATAGGGTTTCACCATGTTGGCCAGGCTGATCTCGAACTTCTGACCCAGGTAATCTGCCCGCCTCAGCCTCCCAAAGTGCTGGGATTACAGGCGTGAGCCACCGTGCCCCGCCGCTCAATCCAGTTCTTTGGATTCCAGTTTGATTGTTTTCAAAATCTGTCAGAGATGAATACATGGTAATTGACTCATTCAAAAATACATGCTGACTTCTGGCTTCAGCAGTACATATGCCAAAAACTGGAACAATAGAGAGATTAGCATGGCCCCTGAGCAAAGAAGACCGGCAAATTCACAAAGCGTTTCATATGTGCATATATATCGAGCACCTACTATGTATTACACATGCCTATAAGCAAAGGGGAGGCAGGAGTGAGCAAGGCAGATACTGATGTTTTTTTCTGAGACAGAGTCTTGCTCTGTTGCCCAGGCTGGAGTGCAATGGCACAATTTCGGCTCACTGCATCCTCTACCTCCCAGGTTCAGCCTCCTGAGTAGCTGGGAATATAGGCATGTGCCACCACATCCTGCTAATTTTTGTATTCTTAGTAAAGATGGGGTTTCACCATGTTGCTCAGGCTGGTCTCGAACTCCTGACCTCAGGTGATTCACCTGCCTTGCCCTCCCAAAGTGCTGGGATTACAGGCATAAACCACTGCACCCGACTCCAGATACTGACATTTTGATGGGAAAGAAGGACAATAAACAAACAGAAATAGACACACCACCTGTATGAGGAAGGGATAGAGTTCTAAAGAAAAAGAAAGCAAGGTAAAGGGGAGCATAGGGATTTAAAAATATGTCTGCAAATTCCTTGACACTCCTTCCTTCAGAGGATGAAGCCTGGTTTCCTTATCCTTGAGCACAGGCTGGTCTGCGGGCCCACATCTGGTGAATAGAATACAGCTGAGTGATGTGATGTGGCTTCTGGGGTCCGTTTTTGCTCAGTTCTCTTTCTGTCTCTTGGGGATGTTTGGCCTTGGAATCCAGCCACCATGTTGACAGGAAGCTCAAGCCACAAGGAAGCCACATTGGAGGTTCTGAGTGACAGCCTCAGCTGCTTGGGTGACAAAGAACATGTGATCTCTGTCCTCAGCCTCTGACTCTTACAGCTGTAGTCCCAATCATTGTGGACAGAGAAAGCTGTTTCCTCTGTGCCCTTTCTGAATTCCTGGTCCACAGCAGCCAGATGAAATGGTAAATCATGATTATTGTTTTAAGTCACTTCATTCGGGGATAATCTGTTACACAGTAAGAGATAATTAATAAAGGGGAGACAGCTGGGCACCGAGGCTCACGCCTATAATCCCAGCATTTTGTGAGGCTGAGGTGGATGAATCTCTTGAGGTCAGCAGTTTGAGACCAGCCTGGCCAACATGGTGAAACCCTCTCTACTAAAAATACAAAAATGAGCTGGGCATGATGGCGGGTGCCTGTAGTCCCAGCTACGTGGGAGGCTGAGTCAGGCGAATTGCTTGAGCCCGAGAGGCGGAGGCTGTAGTGAGCCAAAACGGCACCACTCTACTCCATCGTGGGTAACAGAGCAAAACTGTCTCAAAATAAAGAAATAAATAAATAGATAATAAAGGGGAGAGTGAGGTGGAAGGTGGTAGGGGAGTGAGTGCTAATTAAACAGGGTGGTCAGGGCAGACCTTTCTGATGAGGGGACATCTGAGCAGAGACCTGGATGAAGTGGGGGATCAAGTGACGTGGATACAGGGGAGAAGCTTTCGAGGAGAGAGAAGGGCCAGGGCAAAGGCCCGGCTGCAGGAATGCGCTCGTGGTTCAGTACAGGGGCCAGTATGGCTGGAGCAACGTGGAAGAGAAACACAGTGGCAGGAAATAAGATTAAAAGAAGGGGCGAGGCAAAATTGCAGACTGTGTAGACCTTTGCAGGGAACTGAGCAGAGAATGCCGCAATATGATCTGAGCTGAAGTTTAAGGCTACTTTGGCTGCTGTACAGAAAAATCGCAGTTAGTGGAAACATGGAAAGAGGGGGAAGCCAGCCGGGAGACTACGATGGTTGTCCAGGTGAGCCACGGACGGTGGCCAGCACTAGTGTGGTAGAGAAAGTGAGATGTGGTCAAAATATGGATATATTCAAGTTAATGCTGACGGGACTCACTTTTTGGTAGAAGCAGGGCATCAGAGAAGCAGAGGCTGGCAGAGCGGATGAGCTCTAGGCGGGACTCTGTGCGGACCATAGACCAGCAGCACCAGCAGCACCAGCAGCATCAGCAGCACCTGCGTCACGTGTGAGAAATGAAGCCTCTCGGGTGCTGCCTCTACCTCCTGAAGTTTAGCAAGACTCTCAGGTGTTCCCCATACACATCAAACTTTGAGAAATGCTATTCTAGGTTGGTCTCAAGTCTGGCTGCAGATTTGAAACACCTGGCAAGCTGGCAAGCTTTTAAGACCCATACAAATGCTAGATCTGGAGGTAGAGGGGCTGTGTTTATTGGTATTCTTTTTTTTTTTTTTGAGACAGAGTCTCGCTCTGTTGCCCAGGCTGGAGTGCAGTGGCACACTCTCAGCTTACTGCAATCTCCACCTCCTGGGGTCAAACGATTCTCCTTCCTCAGCCTCCTGACTAGCTGGGGCTACAGGTGCCCACCACCATGCCTGGCTAATTTTTGTATTTTCAGTAGAGAGGGCATTTCAGCATGTTGGCCAGGCTGGTCTTGAACTCCTGACCTCAAGTGATCCGCCCCCCTCAGCCTCCCAAAATGCTGAGATTGCAGGCGTGAGACTTGGGATATATTTTAATGGCAGAACCAATAGAATTTGTGGAAAGGCTGGATGGGGAATCCAAGGATTAGATGAGGGTCACATGAGAAGCTAAAAAAATATGAATACCGTCCAGGCGCTGTGGCTCACGCCTGTAATTCCAGTACTTTGGGAGGCCGAGGTGGGCAGATCACGAGGTCAGGAGATTGAGACTATCCTGGCTAACATGGTAAAACCCCATCCCTACTAAAAATACAAAAAATTATCCAGGTGTGGTGGTGCATGTCTGTAGTCCCAGCTGCTTTGGAGGCCAAGGCAGGAAAATCGCTTCAACCCAGATTCTGTCTCCAAACAAAACAAAAAACAAAATAAAAATTTTTATTTATATATATCTCTTACCCAAGTCTGACTGCTTCTCATCACTTCCATAGCTAATACCTTTATCTATCCAAAGCCATTATTTCTTTTTTTTTTTTTCGTTTTTGAGATGGAGTTTCACTCTTGTTGCCCAGGCTGGAGTGCAATGGCGTGATCTAGGCTCACTGCAGCCTCCGCCTCCTGGGTTCAAGCAATTCTCGTGTTTCAGCCTCCCTGAGTAGCTGGGATTACAGGTGCCCACCACCATGCCTAGCTAGTTTTTTTTTTTATTTCTAGTAGAGATGGGGTTTCACCATGTTGGCCAGGCTGGTCTTCGAACTCATACCCTCAGGTGACCCGCCTCCCCACTCTCGGCCACCCAAAGTGCTAGGATTACAGGTATGAGCCACCATGACTGGCTTTGACTAATTTTTAAACTAAGTTTTTTGTTGTTTTTTTTTAAGAGATGAAGTTCTGCGGCTGGGCGAGGTGGCTCATGCCTGTAATCCCAGCACTTTGAGAGGCCGAGGCAGGCGGATCACCTGAGGTCAGGAGTTAGAGACCACCCTTGATAACATGGTGAAACCCCATCTCTACTAAAAATACAAAAATTAGCCAGATGTGGTGGCACATGCCTGTAGTCCCAGCCACTCGGGAGGCTGAGACAGGAGAATTCCTTGAACCTGGGAGGCAGATGTTGCAGTGAGCTGAGATCGTGCCACTGCGCTCCAGCCTGGGTGACAGAGTGAGACTCAAAACAAGCAAACAAACAAACAAAAAAGAGATGAGGTCTTGCTGTGTTGCCAGGCTGGTCTCGAATTCCTAGCCTCAAATGATTCTCCTGCCTCAGCCTCCTGAGGCTGGGAGTATGTTGTGAGCCACAATGCCTGGCTCCCACCCTCATTTATGTTAAACATTTTTGGATTGAGTTTTCCTTTCTTTTGTTGTAGAGTTTTGTTTTTGTTTTGTTTTGTTTTTTTGAGTCAGGGTCTTACTCCGTCACCCAGGCTGGAGTGCAGTGGTGTGATCTTGGCTCACTGCAACCTCCGCGTCCCAGGTTCAAGTGATTCTCCTGCCTCAGCTTCCCGAGTAGCTGGGCTTACAGGCGCGTACCACCATGTACGATATCAGCTCACTGCAACCTCTGCCTACTGGGTTCAACAATTTTTGTATTTTTTGGTAGAGATGGGGTTTTACAGTGTTGGCTGAGTTGGTCTCAAACTCCTGGCCTCAAGTGATCTGCCCACCTCGGCCTCCCAAAGTGCTGAGATTGATTACAGGTGTGAGCCACCATGCCCAGCTGATGTGTTTTAACTCCTCTATCAGTTTATCTTACTATCTGAAGACAGAGCAGTTCCAGCACTCTGGAGAGCTACCGTGGGACACCATTTTTATAACCACACCATTTTTCCACCCCTAAGTGAGGATCTGGTTCTGAGTGTACAGGGAAGGACAAGTGAACTCAGGTGTGAGGATTGAACACTTGTGGGCAAAGAGACCCAGCAGGTCAAGTTACAGACATTTTTCCAAACTCAATCTAGGACTGAATTAAGATAGCAAATACATTTCATCTGTTGCGCCCACTTCACCCAACTGCCTGGCAGGCTGGGTTGTGAAGGCCTCTAAGGCATATCAGGGCTCAGCTGAAGAGTGCAATGGCTGATTAGTGATGCCTCTGTGGACACAGGCTAGTGAGAGGGGCTGCATGTGCTGGGGAGTGCTGTTAGCATTACGGCTGGATTGTCTACCAAGAGAGCGGGGGAGGACCGAGGGGATGGGAGCGAGAATATCCATACTGAAATCAGGCACCCATATATATCGTTTTTGTTTTTGTTTTGAGTTGGAGTTTTCCTCTTGTTGCCCAGGCTGGAGTGCAATGGTGCAATCTCAGCTCACTGCAATCTCTGCCTCCCGGGTTCAAATGATTCTCCTGCCTCAGCCTCCCAAGTTGCTGAGCTTACAGGCACCCGCCACCACACCCGGTTATTTTTTGTATTTTTAGTAGAGATAGATTTTCGCCTTGTTGGCCAGACTGGTCTCTAACTCCTGACCTTAGATGATCCTTTCACCACGGCCTCCCAAAGTACTGTGATTACAGGTGTGAGCCACCGCACCCGGCCCTGTATATATTGGATATTAGATCTGAGATACTCCAACTTTGAAATGTTTATACTTGTCCATCTTTAGTGGTACTCAGTAACAAGAATCATGACTTCCTTATAAATGCATAAAATCTCAGGGAGACAGAATTACAGAGGATTATGTCTGAGTATGTATAGTGGTGCTTAAAAATCCCCCCATTAATTACAAGCTATCCCAGATGGCTTCAAACACAACAATATTGGAAGGAAGTAAGTTGATGATCAAAGAGAAAACTAGGAAGCAACCATGGGAGATCACAGTTTGTCCAGATAAGAGAAGTCTACAAAGAGGCAGTAGGAGGGATTTGAACTGTTTTGTATTCCTATCGTAGTGGTGGGTAGGCAACTATCTCTCTCTCTTTTTTTTTTTTTTTGAGACAAAGTCTTGCTCTGTCGCCCAAGTTGGAGTGCAGTGGCACGATCTCAGCTCACTGCAACCTCTGCCTCCCGGGTTCAAGAAATTGTTCTTCCTCTGGCTCCCCAGTAGCTGGCATTACAGGTTCCTGCCACCACGCCCAGCTAATTTTTGTATTTTTAGTAGAGACTGTGTTTCACAGTGTTGACCAGGATGGTCTCAATCTCCTGACCTCATGATCCGCCCGCCTCGGCCTCCCAAAGTGCTGGGATTACAGGTGTGAGCCACCACGCCCAGCTGCAACTCTCAAAGCATGTTAAAACTCACAGAACGTACATACGTATATAAAGTCAATAATTACAAAATCTAAAATCTATTTAGCCATGAAGTAGGATGGTATAGAACTTGGTTTGCCAAAATGTGGCACACAAAGAGCTGCTTGTACACAAGATGATATGAGAGGAAAAACAGATGAACATTTGCATAGTTATGTATTTGCATTAATTCAGTAATTAGAGGAATGTCTAGTTTATCAATACTATAATTTAAAAAAGACATATAAGGTTAGGCTAAGTAGAAATTTCAGTTGCTTTAAAGGAAAATATAGAGTAAATAATTGTACAGGTTTTATGCATATAGACAAGATTTTTGATCGAGGTATGGGAATAAAATTATTTGTTGGAAAGTCCTACCCTAGCCGGGTGTGGTGGCTCATGCTTGGAATCCTAGAATTTGGGGGGATGGTGCTGAGACAGGAGGATTGCTTGACCCCAGGAATTTGAGGCCAGCCCTGGCAACATAGTGAGACCTTGTTTCTACAAAAAAGTAGAAAAATTAGCCAGGCATGGTGGCACACACCTGTGGTCCCTGACACTTCAGAGGCTGTGGTGGGAGGATGGCTTCAGCCCGGGAATTTGAGGCTGCAGTGAGCTACAGCTGTGCTACTGCACTCCAGCTCGGGTGACAGAATGAGACCCCATCTAAAAAAAAAAAAAAAAAAAAAATAGTCCTACTGTTACAGAGTTTACAATCTAGCAAGTACAGAAAAACACTTAGGGATATTAAAAGATTATATAATAATTTAAAAAATCAGTTACTAATGCATAATACTGTGAATGTATTTAATGCTACTAAACTGTACACTTTAAAATGGTTGAAATGCTAAAATTTATGTTATATATATTTTAACATGATAAAAAACCAATTTCCAAACATATATTAAAAGTGGTGCTGGCCAGGCGTGGTGGCTTGTGCCTGTAATCCCAGCACTTCGGGAGGCCGAGGAGGGCGGATCATTTGAGGTTGGGAGTTTGAGACCAGCTGGACCATCACGAAGAAACCCAGTCTCTACTAAAAATACAAAATTAGCTGGGCGTGGTGGCAGGAACCTGTAATTCCAGCTACCCAGGAGGCTGAGGCAGGAGAATCGCGTGAACCCAGGAGGTGGAGGTTTCAGTGAGCTGAGATTGTGCCATTGCACTCCATCCTAGGCAACAAGAGCAAAACTTTGTCTCAAAAAAAAAAAAAAAAAAAAAGATGCCATGGCTGGGTATAGTGGCTCACACCTGTAATCCTAGCACTTTGGGAGACTGAGGCAGATGGATCACCTGAGGTCGGGAGTTCGAGACCAGCCTGACCAACATGGAGAAACCTTTTCTCTACTAAAAATAAAAAATTAGCTGGGCGTGGTGGTGCATGCCTGTAATCCCAGCTACTTGGGAGCTGAGGCAGGAGAATTGCTTGAACTCGGAGGGTGGAGGTTGCAGTGAGCCGAGATCGTGCCATTGCACTCCAGCCTGGGTAACACGATCGAAACTGTCTCAAAAAAAAAAAAAAAAAAAAAAAAAAAGATGCCGTATTTGTAAAACACATGCACGTGAATTTCTTATGCATAGGAAATTGGATGGATGGATAGCTACTTTTATACATAGGAAATTGGATAGAAAGTAATACTGGTTATTTTTGAATGACAAGATTATGAGTGACTTTATTGTTTACTTATCTTGTCCAACATCTTAGAGAATACAATAAGATTTTATTTTATTTAAAAGGCTTTTTGTTTATTTCTATATATATTTGTGGAGATAGTAGTTTTACTCTGTTGCCCAGGTTGGAGTGCAGTAGCACAATCTTGGCTCATTGCAACCTCTGCCTCCCGCGTTCAAGTGATCCTCCTGCCTCAACCTCCCGAGTAGCTGGGATTACAGGCATGCGCCACCACACCTGGTTAATTTTTATATTTTTAGTAGAAATGGGGTTTCACCATATTGACTAGGCTTGTCTGAAATTCCTGGCCTCAAGCAATCCACCTGTCTTGGCTTCCCAAAGTTCTGGAATTACAGGCATGAGCCACCATGCCCGGCTGACGTTTCTGTGATTTTTTTATTGAATGGCCAAAAAAAGGAGGGAAGGAAGGAGGGATATCCTGGGGAGGTCAATGGAAATAAAAACCAAAATAAGATTTGAAAACAGAAAATCACCAAAAATGCAATGTGGCATCTTAGATCCTAGAAGAGGAACAAGACATTAGTGGAAAAATTAGTGAAATCCAAATAAAGTCTGGAGGTCAGTTAATGGCATTTTACTAATGTTAATTTCTCAGTTTTGACAAATGTACCATAGTATGTAAAATGTCAAAATCTGGGGAAATTGAGTAGAGAGTATGTGTGAACTCTTAATACAATGTCTTTGTAACTTTTTGGGAAAGTTAAAATTACTCCAAAACAATAAATGTATTTTAAAAAGTTAAGTTCAGAGGTTGCAATCATCTTTTTGATCTTCAGTTTTTATTACTGTCATTAACAATAGCCATTAATGACTAATGGCTAACTTTAGAATTTCCATAAATAGCAGGAGAAAAGCATTTGGCGTAGACAACTATTGAAACGTTATGTTTAGACAATCCCAAAACAGAAGAGAGAGATTCTCAAATTCAGAGGTTATTTTCTTTCTTTCTTTTTCTGAGCGTTCTATAAAAGTTCAGTGATGACTTTTAGAAATTCTCCTTTGGATATCCCTAGCTTCCAGGGCGGGGTCCAGCACCCTCAAGCCTTCTATGGATCGACCCCTGCATATAGATTAGGGGCCAGATATTCTACTTGCATTTCCAGAAATATGAGGGGGAGTACTTCCCAAGGAGAGGATGCAGTCTCTTTGAAATTTGACCCTTTAAAAGTTGGGCTGCTGGACATTATTAAGGAAGAATTGAAAGTGCAGATCAATAAGACTTGCTGAAAATAAAACACACATTAGCATAGAGTATTCTCCCTATAACCAAGATTAATGCCTTTTTAAACCAAACCAGAGCACAAAGGTATATCTTTGAGGCTAATTGCCGCTAGCAGATTGCAGAGAGAAAGAATGACAGGCTTGGGGGCAGGGGCTGGTGGACAAAACCCAATTGCAGAACTCCTAAGAGCAGGAGTGAAATGAAATAACCCCTTGAGTTATGCAGAGAATTTAACCTGCACTGGGCTCGGTTTTATTAAGCATGCATTTGAAATTTAAATACGTTCTGGGACAATGCCTTTTTACAGCATAGCCAGGAGCTTGCCAAATAGGAGCACCCCCAAGTTTATTAACAGGACATGATCAAACATAAAATAGCAGGCTAAGGACTCCTATTCTTGTACAGCCATGCTGAAAAGACCTCTGTGGAATTCCAATCCTTCTCTCGACACACCCCTTGTCTAGGACTGTATTTACTCAAACAGCCACCCTCATTTCCTTTTAAAATGTTTGTCATTAGCCATTACTCACTGCAAAGCCACTTTTGAGATTTTCATATCCCTGTATAAGGCACTGTTTTTTGAAAACTACAATACCAGTATTTTTGTTGGTGCAATATTTTTGGTATTTGAAAAACTATGAAATCAGAAGAATTTGTGGCTAGAGATAGTCCCAGATGCATAAATATCCTCAATCAAATGGGCACTTCTTTAGAAAGCATTCGAAGGAACGCTTCTGACATATCACAGAGTAGTTCAGCAGGTAGAATCTGAAACATGATTGTAAGTTCTAAACCCAGGTGTCCTCCACCTTGGACTTGGCCAAGTTCCTTAAACTTTCTGTCCCTGATGTCCTCATTTCTTTTTCTTTTCTTTCTTTCTTTCTTTTTTTTTTTTTTTGAGACAGAGTTTCACTCTTGTTGCCCAGGCTGGAGTGCAATGGTGCGATCTTGGCTCACTGCAACCTCTGCCTCCTGGGTTTAAGTGATCCTCCTGCTTCAACCTCCTGAGTAGCTGAGATCACAGGCATGTACCACCATGCCTGGCTAATTTTGTATTTTGAGTAGAGACATGGTTTCTCCATGTTGGTCAGGCTGGTCTCGAACTCTTGACCTCAGGTGATCCACCTGCCTTAGCCTCCCAAAGTGCTGGGATTACAGATGTGAGCCACTGCTCCGGGCCTGATGTCCTCATTTCTAAAATGACACTAATAGTAGTCCCCACCTCATAGGGTTGTTTTAAGGGTATACATGTGTGTATACATATGCATGTACACATATTGTATATGTATATATTGCACATGCAATTGTATATATATGTGTGTCTGTGTGTGTATATGTATATATTGTACCTCCAGGAGAGTTCTTAATAATGGGAGCTGTGGTTGTTTTAGTTTTTTATTGTATTATGGCTGTGAGCAGAGCTTGTGTTCCTGTGTTTTCTCCAGGGGTAGTTTGGCCATGGAAATGAATGGGGTGTCGGGTGATGGTGGGGAGACCAAGGAAAGCAGGAAGAGTAAGGCTGGGAGTGAGAGAAAGAACAGGAGGTCCGCGCTCATCTCCTTGCCCTTCTCCTGTCTCACTAGCCTCTTACCCCAGGCTTAGTCTCTCAGCTCTTCCCTTTGTTTTCTCCTGAGTTGATCCATTTTTTTAAAGTCTGACTGTCTTTCCTAACAGTTTATTAGAAAATAAATAAGAAGGCCGGGTGCAGTGGCTCACGCCTGTAATCCCAGCACTTTGGGAGGCTGAGGCGGGTGGATCACTTGAGGTCAGAAGTTTGAGACCAGCCTGGGCAACATGGGGAGATCCCTGTCTCTGCAAAAAATACAAAAGTTAGCCAAGTGTAGTGGCATGTGCCTGTAGTCCCAGCTACTGGGGAGGCTGAGGCAGGAGGATCACTTGAGCCCAGGAGGCAGAGGAGGTTGTAGTGGGCTGAGGTCACACCACTGCACTCTAACCTAGGCAACAGAGTAAGACTGTCTAAAAAAAAAAAAAAAGGCCGAGCGTGGTGGCTCACGTCTGTAATCCAAGCACTTTGGGAGGCCAAGGTGGGCGGATCACCTGACGTCGGGAGTTCAAGACCAGCTTGACCAACACGGTGAAACCCTGTCTTTGAAAAAAAAAAAGAGAGAGAGAGAAAAAACAAAATAAATAATAAAATAAAATTATTTATTTTCACCATGACCTTTCTACCGGGCAAGATTCAAGCTAGCTTGCAGTTGGATGAGTCCTGACCCCTACGGCTGTTCCTCTCTTGGATAGAACAACATCTAAGGAGAAAGCATGGAAGGCAACATTCATATATTTCACTTCAAAAAACTGTTGTTTTTCTCGGGCATAGGAAGCACTGATTGCCATCAAATGGGGAAAACTACCTCCCCCAGAACTTCTGAAAGGAGAGCTGGGCCCTCGGGAGAAAGGCCATCATTGCTTGAGGTAGACGATGAGGCTATACCTTCTGCTCACCCTGCTCCTCCACCCTCCCAGAGTGTAGGCGTCAGTCAGCAACGCAGGTTTGGTGTGAGTGTGGGGAGGGGAACGGGGGAGGGATGAGGAGTGGGGCAGTTCTGTATCATATGGGAGAAATCATAGCTGTTCCTGGGAGAAATCCGCAAGAGGGGGAGACAGGGTTAGTAAGGAGTTGGGGACCAGGCGTGGTGGTATGTGCCTGTAGTCCCAGCTACTGGGGAGGCTGAGGCAGGAGGATCGCTTGAGCCCAGGAGTTGGAGGCTGCAGTGAGCTATGACTGCACCACTGCATTCCAGCCTGAGACCCTGTCTTCAAAACAAAAAAAAAAAAAGAAAGAAAGAAAAAAGAATAGGGGTTGGCTTCATGGATGACCGTGCCCAGCAGCTCAAACACCCCCAGGAGAATCCAGTCTGTCTTTTTTGCCAGGTCATTTTTCTCCTAGTTGGCTTCATTTTTTCAGGCCTGGAACCTTGGCCATAAACACTAAGGCCTGTCCTCTGTCTAGACGAAAAAGAAGACTTGCTGGAGAACTCCAGGGAAGAATTGTCAGTAGTCTAATCTTGTTTACGTGACTACAATCAGCTAAGAAACCAGACTTTCTTTTTTTTGTTTGTTTGTTGGGCATCTTGATCTGTCGCTCAGGCTGGAGTGCAGTGGCACAATCTTGGCTCACTGCAACCTCCGCCTCCTGGGTTCAAGTGATTTTCCTGCCTTAGCCTCCTGAGTAGCTGGGATTACAGGCATGTGCCACCAAGCCCAGCTAATTTTTGATTCTTTTTTTGAGACAGAGCCTGGCTCTGTCACCCAGGCTGGAGTGCAATGACTCTATCTCAGCTCACTGCAACCTCCGCCTCCTGGGTTCAAGCGATTCTCCTGCCTCAGCTTCTCAAGTAGCTGGGACTACAGGTGCCCACCACCAAGCCCAGCTAATTTTTGTGTTTTTAGTAGAGATGGGGTTTTACCATGTTGGCCAGGCTGGTCTCTATCTCCTGACCTCAGGAGATTTGTCTGCCTTGGCCTCCCAAAGTGCTGGGATTACAGGCATGAGCCACTGCGTCTGGCCAGAATGCTCTTATTGATGGAAGGGGGATCAAGCCAGAAACTAGACTTTGCTAAATGCTAATGGTCAATTCTCAGGGGTTATCTTTTTTAATCTACCAGCAGCATTCAACATTCAGACCTTCAAGGAGTTTATGTTCCTTGAAATGCCTTTTGGGCTTTCAAAATATCTCACTTGCCTGGTTTTCCTCCCAACTTTCAGAGGGGCACTCTTTGGTTTCTCATGCTGCTCTTCCTCATCTTCCTCCCCCTCTAGGTGCTGCGGTGCCCCAGAGCTGGGTCCTGGGACTTCCTCTGTCCTCTGTCTACACTCATTCCGTTCACCTCTTTCAGCCTCTATGGCTTTAAACACGAGTTGTCCACTCAGAACGCTCCAGCTCAGACCTGTCCCCGGGACTCCAGGCTAAAACAGCCACTGCTTTCTGGACGTCTCCAGTTAGGCACAGAGAGGATCTCAAATGTAACATGTTCAAAACCTGGGCCAGGTGCGGTGGCTCACATCTGTAATCCCAGCACTTTGGGAAGCCAAGGTTCGGGAGGACTCACTTGAGATCTAGAGTTCGAGAGCACCCTGGCCAACATGGTGAAACCCTGTCTCTACTAAAAATACAAAAATTAGCCAGCTGTGGTGGTGCATGCCTGTAGTCTCCAGCTACTCAGCAGGCTGAAGCAGGAGAATTGCTCGAACCCAGGAGGTGGAGTGAGCTGAGATCGCACCACTGCACTCCAGCCTGGGTGACAGAGCAAGACTCCATTTCAAAACAAATGAACAAACAAACTCCACCAAACTCGTGTCCAACCTCAAATCTGCATTCTTATTTGATTCACCTGGTTGGCTCCTGGCAACTCTATCCCACTACTTGGCAAAACAACCGACAAACAAATAAACAAATAAGCAAAAAAAAAAACCAGGAGCTTTCCTTGACTTTTCGCTTTCTCTGCTTGCCCATCCAACCCAACCAGCCGTCTTCACCTTTAAAACAGATTCGGAATCAGAGTCTTCTCTCCACCCCCACTGCTCCCACCCTGGTCCAGCTCTGGACGTGGTGCGAACTCCCCCAGCTGCCTCCCGCCCCAAGCACTGTTCTCCACATGGCAGGCCAAGCGATGGCATGAAGTGCAGGCTGGACGACGTGGCTCACGGTCTCCCCATGACACTCTCGGACAACACCCGAATTCCCACAGTCTGTGCCTCTCTTCACTCCTGACCCCAGCTCCCCACTCTCTCCCCCCTTGCTGGCTCCTCCAGCCACACCAGCCTCCTCACCGCTCCCGGAGGCTCTACCTCTGGACCTTGGCACTAGCTGTGCCCTTGGTCTGGGGCACTTCTCCCATGTTCCATGTCTCCCTCCTCCCTTGCTCTGTCCTTCCTTCAAATCACCTTCAGCAGGGCAAGGTGGCTCACGCCTGTAATCTCAGCATTTTGGGAGGCTGAGGCGGGCAGATCACTTGAGATCAGTAGTTCAAGACCAGCCTGCCCAACATGGCGAAACTCGTCTCTACTAAAAATACAAAAATTAGCCGGGCGTGGTGGCAGGGACCTGTAATCCCAGCTACTTGGGAGGCTGAGGCAGGAGAATCACTTGGACACGGGAGGCAGAGATTGCAGTGAGCCAAGGTCGTGCCATTGCACTCCAGCCTGGATGTTAGACTGAGACTCAGTCTCAAAACAAAAATCACCTTCTCTGTGACCTTCACTGGCCTCTGGTTATAAAATGGCAATCCCTACCCATCAGCATTGGTTTCTCTCTCTACTTTTTAAAATTTTTTTTTTTTTGAGACGGAGTCTTGCTTTGTTGCCAGGCTGGAGTGCAGTGTCTCGATCTCAGCTCGCTGCAACCTCTGACTTCCTGGTTCAGGCTATTCTCCTGCCTCAGCCTCCCAAGTAGCTCGAATTACAGACACGTGCCACAACGCCTGGCTAATTTTTGTATTTTTAGTAGAGACGGGGTTTCACCGTGTTGGCCAGGATGGTCTCAATCTCCTGACCTCGTGATCCGCCCGCCTCGGCCTCCCAAAGTGCTGGATTACAGGTGTGAGCCACGACGCCCGGCCCTCTACTTTTTTTGTAATCCATAGCATTTACCACTATCTAACACATGATATATTTCACTTAGATTATTTTGTTTATTGTCTCTCTCCTTTCCCTTACCGCCCCCGCCCCCCACCTCATGTGAGATTAGGGGCTTTCCTCATTCACTGCTCTATCTCCTGTCTGGAATAGTGCCTCGCACATGGCAGAGCTCAAGCATTATTTGCTGAATGATGAATACCTGTCTACTTGACTACTACCATCTCAGCTGTTCTAATACTCAAAGGCAGGACTGTATCTGTGTTTACTCCACTGCCTGGTACGTGGCAGTCATCCAGTACATTTTGTTGAGTGACTATACATGGGCCTCGTGGGCATCTGCTTCTTTCTCTGCAGTAGGAGAAGTGGGGGAGTGCAGATTAGAAAGCTCAATCCGGGCCAGGCGAGGTGGCTCATGCCTGTAATCCCAGCACTTTGGGAGGCTGAGGTGGGCGAATCACAAGGTCAGGAGTTCGAGACCAGCCTGGCCAACATAGTGAAACCCTGTTTCTACTAAAAATACAAAAAAAAAAAAAAAAAAAAAAAAATTGGCTGAGTGTGGTGGCATGTGCCTGTAGTCCCAGCTACTCGGGAGGCTGAGGCGGGAGAATTGCTTGAATCCAGAAGGTGGAGGTTGCAATGAGCTGAGACTGCGCCATTGTACTCCAGCCTGGATGACAGAGACTCTGCCCCCGCCCCCCCAAAAGAAAGCCCAATCCTGCCTATGGGGTCGGCCTTCCCTCGGCCCAGCATAGAGGCTCACGCCTGTAATCTTAACACATTGGGAGGCCAAGGCAGGAGGACAGGTGAGGCCAGGAGTTTGAAACCAGTCTGAGTAACACAGTGAGACTCTGTCTCTGCAAACAAAATAAAAAAAAAAAAAATTAGCCAAGTATGTTGGTGTGCACCTAGTTCCAGCTACTTGGGAGGCCGACGAGGGAGGATCACTTGAGTTCAAAAGTTCGAGGCTGTAGAGAGCCATGATCGCACCTTTGTACTCCACCCTGGGTGACAGAGGGAGACCCTGTCTCAAAAAAATAAAAAAGAGAGAGAAAGCTTTGTTTCCTGCATAACAAACCACCTGAACACTTAATGGCTGAACACAACCACCTACGTAGCTCATAATTCTGCAGGCTGGTCAGGCAGGTCTTCCGGTGTGGGGCAGCTCAGCTGATCTCTTCAAATCAAATAATCCTCCCAGCCAACATAGATTAAAATCAAAACCACTGGCAAGCAGAGGGCTTTTGTATTGAAGGAGGAAAACTCACCATCCCACAAAAGGTTGGCATGAAATTAAGGTGACAAGGGAAAAAGAGCCATGAGCTACCGGCCAAATAATTCAGCTTAATCTCCAGGAAATGATTGTCATAGCCTTAGAAGATACATGTGCGGAGTTGGAGACTCCGGTCTGAAACAGCCAGGCGGCCTTGGAAACAAATTCATATTGCGTGTGACGTGCCCAGGGGGAGCGGGCTCTGGCTGCAATCATGACTATATCATAGGACTGGAAAGGAATACTTGATTTGGAAGTGCAGATATCTAATGATGATCACAGTGAACAGGAACTGCAAAACTAGGATGTACCCATAGTTTCTTTTTTTTAAATTTTTTTTTTTTGATACGGAGTCTCGCTTTGTCACCCAGGCTGCAGTGCAGTGGCTCAATCTTGGTTCACTGCAATCTCCAACTCCCAGGTTCAAGCGATTCTTCTGCCTCACCCTCCCAAGTAGCTGGGATTACAGGCATGCGCCACCACGCCCAGCTAATTTTTGTATTAATTTTGTATTGATATTTGCAGAGATGGGGTTTCACCATGTTGGCCAGGATGGTCTCAATCTCCTGACCTCCTGATCTTCTTGCCTCGGCCTCGCAAAGTGCTGGGATTCAGGCATGAGCCACCATGCCTGGCCTAAAGATAATTATAAGAAACATTAATTCATCTGTGCTGTATACTGTGGTCCAGTGATGAGACCCAAGTTTAAAATTGTACAAAATCTTCCTGATGATGAAATATTGTACAGAGCAACTGGCCTGAGCTCTTCAAAAAGTTAATGTCAGGCCAGGCACTGTGGCTTACACCTGTAATCTCAGAACTTTGGGAGGCCAAAGTGGGGGAATTGCTTGGATCCAGGAGTTCAAGACCAGCCTGGGCAATATAGTGAGACCCTGTTTGGCTTTCTTAATTTAGTATAATGTTTTTGAAGTTTCTCTTTATTGTGTCACAGAATTTTAGCCGGGCAAGGTAGCTTATGCCTGTAATTCCAGCACTTTGGGAGGCCGAGGAAGGAGGATCACTTAAGCCCAGAAGTTCGAGACCAGCCTGGAGAACATAGCAAAACCCCATCTGTACAAAAAATTAATTAAAAAAAAAAAAAAAAAGTCAGGCATGGTGGCCCATGCCAGTGGTCCCAGCTACTTGGGAGGTTGAGGAGGGAGGCTTACTTGAGCCCAGGAGGTGGAGGCTGCGGTGGGCCGTGATCATGCTGCTGCTCTCCAGCTTGGGCACAGAGAGAGACCCTGTTTCAAAAAAAAAAAAAAGTTAGTGTCATTAAAAAGAAAAATGTGGGGCCGGGCATGGTGGCTCACGCCTGTAATCCAAGCACTTTGGAGGCCAAGGCGGGCGGATCACCTGAGGTTGGGAGTTCAAGACCAGCCTGACCAACATGGTGAAACCCTGTCTTTAAAAAAAAAAAAAGAAAGAAAAAAGTGGGGTGGCAGGGAGAGCTGGTCTAGATTTTATTTTTAATTTTATTTGTATTTATTTATTTGTTTTGAGACAGAGTCTCGCTCTGTCACCCAGACTGGAGTGCAGTGGTGTGATCTTGGCTCATTGCAACCGCTGCCTTCCAGATTCAAGCTATTCTCCTGCCTCAGCCTCCCGAGTAGCTGGGACTACAGGCATGTTCACCACGCCCGGCTAATTTTTGTATTTTTAGTAGAGACGGGGTTTCACCATGTTGTCCAGACTGGTCTCGAACTCCTGACTTTATGATCCGCCCGCCTCGGTCTCCACCAAAGTTGTGAGATTACAAGCGTGAGCCACTGCGCCCGGCCTCGTCTAGATTTTAAAAGAGACACAGGACATGTAACAACCACATGCAACGTGGGGGCCTTGATTAGACCCTGCTTTGAATAAACAAGTCCTCCCTATTGTTTTGGAGACACAGCCTGAGAGATTTAGTGACATTCATAAAGTCTACAATGTGAAATATTCAAGGGAAAAAGAAATGATTAATGAAGCAAATATGGCAGCCTGTGAACTATGATCCTATCTAGGCAATGGGTGCGTGCATACAGATATAAACTGCTGTCTGTGCTTTTCTGTATGGTGGAGAATTTTCATAACAAAAAGTGAAAATAGAACAAAGAACACTTAGGAGCTTAGGTACTGTTTGTACTTAATATCGTCGTCTGTATTATAAATGAGGGCGATTAAGAAGAGAACAGGAGGCTGGGCGCGGTGTTTCACGCCTGTAATCCCAGCACTTTGAGAGGCTGAGGCAGGCGGATCAGGAGGTCAAGAGATCGAGACCATCCTGGCCAACATGGTGAAACCCCGTCTCTACTAAAAATACAAAAATTAGCTGGGCGTGGTGGCATGCGCCTGTAGTCCCAGCTACTCGGGAGGCTGAGGCAGGAGAATTGCTTGAACGTGGGAGGCAGAGGTTGCAGTGAGCCGAGATTGCATCACTGCACTCCAGCCTGGCACCTGGCAACAGAGCAACACTCTGTCTCAAAAAAAAAAAAAAAAAAGAAGAGAACAGGAATATTTTGAGGGGAAAGAAAAAGGTCATGAGGAATATCATTTTCCTATCTTCTTACCTGTATTTCTCTGTGACTCTGAGGACGACCTCATGTGGAGATACTGTCAAAAGTCCACATTTTAGACCTTGCATCTGAAGACAGGGTCAAATGGCTTCCTTGATCTCCCTGTGATAGGATGGGGTGGCTATTGTCTTTTTCTTCCTTCATTTTTCCCCTCCCGGTGATTCTATCCAAACAGAGATATTACCATGACCCGATGGGGCCACCCAACTTCTTATAAGTCCTCCGTTTATTTGCCAAAATGGAAGAGAGAAGGTGACTTTGGTGATAAGGAAAGAAGTTGATTAACCAGTTAAACCGTTTCTGTTAGTTCCGTGATCAAATTTCACTGTATTATCTACAATGTGAATAGTTAACTTCCCAGTGGAGTCATATGTGAAGAAGATGAGTTCAGATAGTAAATGACCATAGTCATATTCCCCTGGCCAACTCCCCACCCCTGCCTGATCAGAAATCAGCTTTCTGATTGCTCTCTGAAACTTACTGTTGGAATCTAGAAGGCACTGTTGGCCGCAAATGCACGTCACAGAAGCAGATCCTGGATTAATCTGATTTTTGACAAAGGAATTTCTGAAGAACCAAAGTGGGTGGGTGCTGAATGCAACATTTTACAGCCTTCTCTGCTATGAAATGCCTTAGCACAGACAAACCACTGCAGTTTGTCGCTCAGATCTGAGATTCACGGTTATGTGGAACTGACTCAAATTCTAAAATGCAAACAGTATTTTGAAACACCAAAAAATTCCAAAAAGCTTTTAAGATAAGTCCCATTCTCGTATTCACCCAAAGTCATCCACAGAGAAAAGAATCCATGGCTACAGGAGCTGATAACAAAATATATTGCTTTCAATTTTTAAAAAAGTTACAAAGGAACTTCAAGAGCTGACGCAGGTGAGCGGAATTAAACATTAGCAAGAAGAGCAATATTGATTAAAAATCTAAATGTCTGACCTAGTCTTTATCTGGTTTCAGCCACTGGTTTCAGTGGGCTGGCAGGGCGGCTCTGTCAATCAAGATAGCATTACCTAACATAACAATACCATTCGTAAACACATAAAAAGTCATAGAATGCATGTGTACACTTTTCTCTGTAGAATTTTAAAAAATCAATGAATTTGTTTTTTAAGGGACACAGGAAAGTTAATAGTTACTAGCGTAATATTGCATTTCCTTCGCATGAAATCTTTATTCTGCTAATATAAAATTCAAACATAGCAGAAGCAGAAGGAGAATCATGGCATAGAAGCAATTCTTTCAGCACAGTTAAAAGCTGGGAATCAATGAATATTGCAGGCTCCTGCTGTGTAGGAGTTAATACCAGAGGGTGGCAAACTGAGGCCCCTGGGCTAAATCTGTCTTTACAAATAAAGTTTCACTGAGAAACAGCCAAGCCCATTTCTCCATGGATTGTCGGTGGCTGCTTTTGTGCTGCAAAGGCAGAGTTGAGTGGTTTTGGCAAAGATCACTTGATCTGCAAAGCCTCAAGTATTTACTATGCTGCCTTTACTAAAAACTGTGTTGACTCCTGGTTAACGACGTGACTCTTGGAGTAAGGCAGGTCCAGATCAGGATCCAGCCCCATTCAGCTGTATGTCCTTGAGCACATTCCTTACGATTTTCTTTTCTTTTCTTTTCTTTTTTTTTTTTTTTTTGAGATGGAGTCTCTGTCACCCAGGCTGGAGTGCAGTGGCGCAATCTCGGCTCACTGCAACCTCCGCCTCCCGGGTTCAAGC
The DNA here is from genome assembly GCA_036589455.1 of Ateles fusciceps. Classification (NCBI taxonomy): domain Eukaryota; kingdom Metazoa; phylum Chordata; class Mammalia; order Primates; family Atelidae; genus Ateles; species Ateles fusciceps. The sequence continues at coordinate 7,614,072 of JAZHEH010000847.1, forward strand.
AATTCTCCTCCTTCAGCCTCCTGAGTAGCTGGGATTACAAGTGTGTGCCACTATGCCCAGTTGTTTTTTTGTATTTTTAGTAGAGACTCGTTTCACCATGTTAGCCAGGATGGTCTTGATCTCCTGACCTCGTGATCCACCTGCCTCAGCCTCCCAAAGTGCTAGAATTACTGGTGTGAGCCACCGCTCCCAGCCTCCTTATGATTTTCAAATCTCAGTCTTTCCACCTATTAAATGGGAGTAATAAGAAAAATAATAGCTAAATTTACTGAATGTTTACAATGTGCCCAGCACTGTTCAAGGTGCTTTGAATGTATTAACTCATTTAAATTCACAGCAATGCCATGAAGAATGCACTATGCTTGGCTGGGTGTGGTGGCTCATGCCTATAATCCCAGCACTTTGGGAAGCTAAGGCGGGTGGATCACTTGAGGTCAGGAGGTGGAGGTTGCAGTGAGCCGAGGTTACGACACTGCACTCCAGCCTGGGTGACAGAGTGAGGCTCCATCTCAAAAAAAAAAAAAAAAAAAGAAAAAAAGATAATACTATGCTTGTCCCCATTTTAAAGGTGAGGAGACAGGCTCAGAGAGCTGAAGTAACTTGTCTAAAGTCCCACAGCCAGGAAGTGGTGGAGCTACAATCTCACCTGGTAATTACGAGTGTAAAGTGAGGTTACGCCTGCAGGAAACATGCTTTAACTGGTGCCTGTAATACAGCAAGCTTTCAAAAAATTAGATCTGCCTGAGCACGGGGGTGCATGCCTGTAGTCTCAGATACACTGGAGGATTGCTTGAGCTCAGGAGTTTGAGGCTGCGATGTGCTATGATCACACTGGGCAACATGGCAAGACCCCATCTCTAATAAAAAGAAACAGCTGGGCATGGTGGCTCACGCCTGTAATCTCAGCACTTTGGGAGGCTGAGGCGGCCAGATCACCTGAGGTCGGGAGTTTGAGACCAGCCTGACCAACATGGAGAAACCCCGTCTCTACTAAAAATACAAATTAGCCAGGTGTGGTGGCGGTGCCTGTAATCCCAGCTACTTGGGAGGCTGAGGCAGGAGAATCCCTTGAACCTGGGAAGTGGAGCCCAGTAGTTTGAGGCTGCAATTCGCTATGATCACACTGGCCAACATGGCAAGACCCCATCTCTAAAACAATAAAAGAAATAGCCAGGTGTGGTGGTGGAATGTATTAAATGAGTTAATACATCAAAGCACCTTTCGGTGAGCCGAGATTGTGCCACTGCACTCCAGCCTGGATGACAAGAGGGAAACTCCATCTCAAAAAATAAAATAAATAAATAAATAAAATAAAAAGATAAATTATATCTGTTGCCATTATTGATTTGGAACATAAGCCATCAGAAATTAACAAATGAGTGGGAACTTGAGCTGACCCTTCAAATCTTGACTTCGTAGCATGTTTATTTAACTGACGTTTTCAGGAGGGCGGCTACCATGTCAAAATGGTGTTTGTTGTTCCGGGGAAGGTGATAGATTACGCAGGGTTTGCTTTCCATGGTCTCTGGATTAACTGTCAGTTTTTTAAACAGGATTTTGACACGCTAAGATCTCCCAGAAAGTATGCCATTAAAATGAAGAAGAAGAAGAAGAAAAACAAGAAACCTCATGGAGGTGAGACTGGAAGCTGAGTGTGTACATTTCACAACCACAGTTTGCTCCGCACTTATGGTCAGTCGGTTCACATGCAAGCCACGACAAACACATGCATATAATGAAATAAATTGGCTCCTTGAAGTGTTTTACTTTCTTTATAACTTAAAAATACGCAAGTCACATGCTGTTGGAGAAAGTGCAGATATAAACAACAGGAAGGAGAAAAATCACCCACAATCCCACCTTGAAATAACCACCTTTAACACATGCTGGGGATCTAGTTTTGTTTAAATACAGGTTTGGTTTTGTTTCTTTTTTTCCTTCGCTGCAGGAATGGTTTCAATGGATCACAGTGTAAAACATTTAAATAAATGATGGTAACTCACTGGAAACAGTGGTGATCGGAGAAGCAGACTGAGAGATCTCCAGTCTCTGTGTTGTATATTTCTGTACTCTTTCACCAAAAGTCCTTTTTTTCTTCAAGCCTGAATCTCTTTAAGATGAGAAAATACCTAACAAGGATATGTTTTTAAGTTAAAAAATGTAATGATTAGAATGAATTTAGAGCAAATACTTAAAATGCCAATATCAGTTCCAAATGTCTCTCTTTAGACGGCGGAGCAGTTCACATGCACATTTGAGTATATATTTCCGTGGACATCTGGAAAAGCTGTCTTTAGCTGAGTATCCATCCCACCATGAGACGGATCAGTCAGATGGTGTCCACATGCCTCCACAACTACTTGTCAATTCAATAAGAAAAAAAAAATCGCAATCCAACCATCTAGTCAATTTAGGCCAAAATTATCAGTCAGTCATTTGTCATGTAATCCAAACAAACGGTCGCCTAAGTAAATCTACCTTTTAATTAGTTATGCCTATATCACATAGACACTCTGTCAGGCAAGACTTTCAGTAGCAAAACAAGAGACCATGAAATTTTCAAGGAGCTATTTCTAATCCATCCTCCTTAAGACCTACCCAGGGATGAAAACACAGGTTTGTATTTATCTTAGTCCATGACTGTTGAAAGAAGAAATTAAATGTCTATAGGTCGGCCAGGTGAGGTGGCTCATGCCTGTAATCCCAACACTTTGGGAGGCTGAGGAGGGCAGATCACCTGAGGTCAGGAGTTTGCCAGCCTGGCCAACATGGTAAAACGCTGTCTCTACTAAAAATACAAAAATTAGCCAGGCATGGTGGTGCGTGCCTGTAATCCCAGCTGCTCAGGAGGCTGAGGCAGGAGAATCGTTTGAACCCAGGAGGCAGAGGTTGCATTGAGCAGAGATCACACCACTGCACTCCAGCCTGGGCAACAGAGCTAGACTCCGTCTCAAAAAAAAATAAAAAATAAAAAGTTATAGGTATAGGTATATCTCCCCTGAAAACAACAACAAAAACCTGAAGCCTCTTCAACAAAATGTTTAGGTACAACTAAACTGGCTTCTTAGTAACAAACCGTGCAAATATAATGCACATTAAGGAAAAAATAGAAGAAAGAAAAGAAAAAGGCTGAACAAGGAAAACCTACTATAATGCTAGCAGGGGTTATTTCTAGGCAGCAAGATTATGAACATTCTTTGTTTTCTTTTCACTTCTTGGTTGGCTCTGATTTTCCTGTAATGATCATGTAGATTATAACTACCTGCGTGGGGGGGGAAAAAAAAAAAGAGGCGGGGCTCGGTGGTTTATGCCTGTAATCCCAGCACCTTGGGAGGCCCAGGTGAGCAGATCACCTTAGGTCAGGAGCTCAAGACCAGCCTGGCTGACATGGCAAAAGCCCATCTCCACTAAAAAACACAAAAATTAGGCTAAGTACGGGGTGCACGCTTGTAATCCCAGTTACTTGGGAGGCTGAGACAGGAGAATCGCTTGAACTGGGAGGCAGAGGTTGCAGTGAGCCAAGATTGAGCCTTTGCACTCCAGCCTGGGTGACAGAGCGAGACTCCAGCTCAAAAAAAAACCAAACGAAAACAAAAACGGCCGGGCGCGGTGGCTCACGCCTGTGATCCCAGCACTTTGGGAGGCTGAGGCGGGCGGATCACGAGGTCAATAAATCGAGACCAACCTGGCCAACACGGTAAAACCCTGTCTCTATTGAAAATACAAAAAAATTAGCCGGGCGTGATGGCACGTGCCTGTGGTCCCAGCTACTTCGGAGGCTGAGGCGGAAGAATCGCTTGAACCCAGGAAGTGGAGGTTGCAGTGAGCAGACTGTGCCACTGCACTCCAGCCTGGCGACAGAGCAAGACTGTCACACACACACATAAAAAGATGCACAGAATGAAGGCTGAGGCGGGGTGCAGAGATAGAATGGGGTGCGAACTCCAAGGCAGCTGCTTGAGGTTCATGTTCTTCCTCATCTTTAACCCCTTTACCATCTTCTCCAACATTTTTCTTTGTGTTAAAAAGTTTTTAGGCCGGGCACGGTGCTCACGCCTGTATTCCCAGCACTTTGGGAAGCCAAGGTGAGTGGACTGCTTTGAGCTCAGGAGTTTGAGACCAGCCTAGGCAACATGGTGAAACCCTGTCTCTACCAAAAATACTATAATTAGCCAGGCTTCGTGGTGCACCCCTGTGGTCCCAGCTACTTGGGAGGCTGAGGTGGGAGGACCACTTGAGCCCAGGAGGGGTAGGCTGCAGTGAGCCGAGATCACATCACTGCACTCCAGCCTGGGCAACAGAGTGAATCCCTGTGTCAAAAAAATAATAATAAAATTAAATAAAAAAGAAAGAAAAAGAAAAACAAAGAATAGGAGGCATATGCAAAAATGATGGCTTGATAAATAATAAAACATGCTAAAACCTTTATCCTGGTTCATTCTACTTTCCACACCCTATATTCCCTGCATTTCACCTGCCTCCATTTTAGAGATGAGAAAACTGAGGCTCAGCATGGACGCATAGGTTGCTTATCTGAAGTCAGCTAGTGTGCCAGTGGCTGAGCTGGAACATAAAAGTTCTGTCCTTTTGGCCAGGCGTGGTGGCTCACGCCTGTAATCCCAGCACTTTGGGAGGCTAAGGCCGGTGGATCACCTGAGGTCAGGAGTTCGAGACCATCCTGGCCAACATGGTGAAACCCTGTCTCTAAAAAAAAAAAAAAAAAAAGTTCTGTCCTTTTACTTAGATATTAAGAAAGGACAATGTCTTTCATAAAATGAACTGGTTGACTCATCCTAACTGTCTAAGTTTTATAAATACCAATGCTACAAATTGTGGCGATCACTGAGGCCCAAAAAATGCTCCAGCTTTCTCAAGTCACACAGCAGACTGTGTATGAAGAGAGACCTTGGGATGCTCTTTTACTGTCCTCTGTGACCCTTGGATCTGCGCTCTGGACTCTTGGATCTGTTCTTGGAGTCATCCTTCTTTTGTCATGAAAGGCAGCTCATGTTTGCAGCTGAGTTAAGTAGTTTGCAACCTGCTTCCTCCCTGTTCGGCCAGGCGCAGGGTGCAAAATTATGAACATTCTTTGTTTTCTTTTCACTTCTTTGTTGGTCCTGGTCTTACTCTGTTGCCCAGGCCAAAGTGCAGTGGCATGATCTTGGCCCACTGCAACCTGTGCCTCCCGTGTTCAAGAAATTTGAGGATTTTTTGTTTGTTTGTTTTTGAGATGAAGTCTCGCTCTGTCACCCAGGCTGGAGTGCAGTGGCGCGATCACGGTTTACTGCAGCCTCGAACTCCCAGGCTCCAGTGATTGTCTTACCTCAGCCTCCTGACTAGCTGGAACTATAGGTGCGTGCCACCATGCCTGGTGAAGCGGTTTTTAAAAACATTCTTTATAGAGACAGGTTCTTACTATTGACCAGGCTGGTCTCAAGTGATCCTCCTGCCTTGGCCTCCCAAAGTGCTGGGATTATAGGCATGAGCCACCACGCCTGGCCAATACTTTCATACAATACCATAAGAGCCACGATCAAGTTGTTCACTAGATGCTTCATAGGAGATAAGAGAGAGGGCCTATAGCCAGGCCCAGGGTGGTGGGATGGGAGTGCTTGTGGGAGGGGGTGGGATGGGGGTGCTGGTGGAGAGTGGGGTGGGTAGGAAGGGGGTACTGGTGGGGAGGGTGATCAGGAACAGCTTCCCAGGGCAATCAATCAACACCGTCACTTGTTGGCATTTATTACGAGCCAGGTCTGAGCTGAGCCACTTTTTTTTTCCAGACAGGGTGTTACTCTGTTGCCCAGGCTGAAGTGCAGTGGCATGCTCTTGGCCCACTGCAACCTCTGCCTCCTGGGTTCAAGCAGAGTGCCTGGTCTCCCAAAGTGCTGGGATTACAGGTGTGAGCCACCGCACCCAGCTCCCCTTCTGGCCCTTTCTTTCAGTACATGTACATGTTAAATCTGTAGGGGCTGTATGACATAATGGTTTAAAAACACAGCTCTAAAATTGTCCTGCAATCCCACTTCCGGGTATATATCCAAAGGAAATGAAATCACTATCTTAAAGAGATACTGGCACACCATGCTTTTGCAACGTTATTCCTCATAGTCAAAGTAGAAGCATCTTAAGTGCCTGTCAATAAAGGAATGAATAAAAATCTTCGGGAAGCCGAGGTGGCTGGATCACCTGAGGTCAGGAGTTCGAGACCAGCCTGGCCAACATGACAAAACCCCATCTCTACTAAAAATACAAAAATTAGCAGGGTGTGATGGTGGGCATCTGTAGTCCCAGCTACTCAGGAGGCTGTGGCAAGAGAATCACTTGGGTCTGGAGAGGCAGAGGTTACAGTGAGCCGAAATCACGTCACTGCACTTGAGCCTGGGTGACAGAGTGAGACTCTGTCTAAAAAAAAACAGTGAGAAAAAAGAAAATCTGGTATTTGTACATATACCGTGGAATATTATTCAGCCTTAAAAAGGAAGAAACTCATGGCCACTTGTCACAATATGCATGACCCTAGAAGACATTATACTGAATGGAATAACCCGGCACAGAAAGACAAATACTGCTTGATCTCACTTACATGTGGAATCTAAAAGAAGTCAAACCCATGGCAGCAGAGAGTAGAATGGCATTTGCCAGGGGCTGAGGAGGAGAGAAAATAGGGAGATGTTCAAAGTGAGCAAAGTTTCAGTCACGCAGGATGAGTATGTTCAGGAGGCCTAATGTATAGCATGGGTATTATACTTAATAACAGTGCAGTGCACTGGCCGGGCGTGGTGGCTCACACCTGTAATCCTAGCACTTTGGGAGGCCGAGGCGGACGGATTGCCTGAGCTCAGGAGTTTGAGACCAGCGTAGACAACATGGTGAAACTTTGACTTTACTAAAAAAAATACAAACAATTAGCTGGGTGTGGTGGCGTGCACAGGTAGTTCCAGCTACTTGGGAAGCTGAGGCAGGAGAATTGCTTGAACCCAGGAGGCGGAGGTTGCAGTGAGCCGAGATCGCGCTACTGCACTCCAGCCTGGGCAACAGAGTGAGACTCCGTCTCCAAAAAAATAAATAAATAAAAATAATAGCGCAGTGTGTGCTTGAAATTTGCTGAGTAGGTCTTCGGTGTTCTTGCTGCAACACACACAAAGATAACTATGTGGGCGATGGACACATTAATTAGCTTGACTGTGATAATCATTTCATAATGTATGTGTATTTCAAATCATTATGCTGTATACTTTAAATTTATACAATTTTTATTCATCAATTATTCTTCAATAAAGTTAAAGAAAAAGTAAAAACACAGCTCTAGGCCAGGTGTTCTCAACCTTTTTTGGGCCCTGGGACCCTCTGAGGTTTTCTGTTTTTGTTTTTTTAGAGACATGGTCTCACTCTGTTGCCCAGGCTGGAGTGCAGTGGCACAATCTTAGCTCACTGCGGCTGCCAGCTCCTAAGCCGAAGGGACCCTCCTGCCTCAGCTTTATGAGCAGCTGGGAATACAGGTGCATACCACCATGCCCAGCTAATTAAAACATTTTTTTTGTAGAGACAGGGTATCACTTTGTTGCCCAGGGCTGGTCTTGAACTCCTGACCTCAAGCAATCCTCCTGCCTCAGCCTCCCAAAATGTTGGGGTTATAGGCTTGAGCCACTGCGCCCGGCAACAGACTTTGAACGCCTGGTGAAGGCCATGGATCTCTCCTAAAAGTGGGTTTTTTTTGTTTTGTTTTGTTTTTTGATAGGGAGTCTCACCCTGTCGCCCAGGCCGGAGTGCAATGGCGTGATCTCAGCTCACTCAAACCTATGCCTCCCTGGTTCAAGCGATTCTCCTGCCTCAGCCTCCCGAATAACTGGGATTACAGGCACACGTCACCACGCCCAGTTAATTTTTTGTATTGTCAGTAGAGATGGGGTTTCACCATGTTGGCCAGGCTGGTTTTGAACTCCTGACCTCATGATCCACCCACTTCTGCCTCCCAAAGTGCTGGGATTACAGGTGTGGGCCACCGTGCCTGGCCCAAAGTGGTTTTTATTAAATGCATAAATTAAAACACAAAGGTAATCAATTATATCAAACTATAATTATTGAAATATTTAAAACATCTTATGCCATAGTAATACGTGTGCTGCTTTTTCAATGCATTCATTAATCAGGTGGTGCATCTGGAGAGTTCCTGTAACTTCAGCGTGGTGCTGAACATAAATGGTATCGCAAGCTACCTGCTACAGCTGCAGTGGGAATGCCCTGGGATTCCTATGGGTGAGTCATAGGTGTTGCTCATGCTGCTGTGGCTTCTTGTCTCCATTCATAATTGAAAAGAACGCTAAATTTTAGCTGGGCGTGGTGGCTCATACCTGTAATCCCAGAACTTTGGGAGACGGGTTGATCACCTGAGGTCAGGAGTTTGAGACCAGACTGACCAACGTGGTGAAACTCTGTCTCTCTTTTTTTTTTTTTTAAAAAGAATGCTAACTTTTAGTAAGAAGGCAATGAAAATAAATATAAGGATTTTTTTTTTTTCCTATCCAGGTCCACAAACTCCATGAGATCTCTTGATGAGGTGCTCAGCTGAGAATTGCCCTGGTATAAGGTCATGGAGCTAGGATCCCAGCTCTGCCATTTTTTGTATCGTGTGGCTGGGCAAGTTACTCGCCTTTTCTGGGCTTCGTTTTCTCTCTCTGTAAACTGGGGGATTGTATTAGTAGCCATCTCGAAAGCTTATTGTGCACAGTGGGGTAAGTCACCTATGTAATGCCCTTAGAAGGGTGTAATTTAAATCTAAGAAGCTCAGAAAACCAAACTTCAAAAAACTCATTTGGTAATCAAAGCCCATCTGATCTGAACTCACTTGTTGGCAAAACTTGAACTGAATTGGCACAAGATAATTTGTGTGAATATCCATAGTTTTTGCTGCAGAAATATCAACGTATTTAAAGATATGTAGACCCCAACTGATATATGGTATAAGCACTGTATTATCTTTCTGAGGAGAAACATGTTGAATTCCAAAATTCATGGCACTAATGAACATGTATTTCTCTTGCTAGAAATATGACTTGTCTCTGTCTCTCTCCCTCTCTCTCTCTCTTTCTTGATGGAATCTCACTCTGTCACCAGGCTGGAGTGCAGTGGTGTAATCTCAGCTCACAGCAATCTCCGCCTCCCAGGTTCAGGCAAGTCTCCTGCCTTAGCCTCCCAAGTAGCTGGGACCACGGGTGTGTGCTAATTTTTTTGTATTTTTAGTAGAGACGGGTCTCACCATGCTGGCCAGGATGGTCTCAATCTCTTGACCTCGTTATCTGCCCGCCTTGGCCTCCCAAAGTGCTGGGATTACAGGTGTAAACCACCGTGCCTGGCTGACATTTTTTCTTTAGTTGAGTTTCCAACTAATTATTTCATCTGATCTTCATGAGTCAGGTAAGGTAGGCATGATGACCTCCTACTTAATAAACGGAGAAATTGAGGCACAGATTCCCAATTTGTCAGGCAACTTGTCCAGACTCCAAAAGGAACGAGACTAACCCAGTTAAGGAACATGCCTATCACCACTGCAGGATCCCCAGGAATTAGTAGTAAGGGTATTGTCATCAGCTATTTTAAATAAATAAATAGGCCAGGCATGGTGGCACATGCCTGAAGTCCCAGCTACTCTGTAGTCCCAGCTATTCCGGAGTTTGAGGTGGGAGGATCGCTTGTGCCTGGGAGGTAGAGGTTGCAGTGAGCTGAGATTGCGCCACTGCACTCCAGCCTGGGCAACAGAGTGAGACCCTGCCTCAAAAAAACAAAACAAAACAAAAGACAACAACAACAAATTTAAATGTTAGGGTTAAAATCAAGGTGGTAAGAGTCAATGAAACACACTGTAGATTCCATTTCCTCTCAGAGTCTCATTAAAAATGAGTAGTTACAGTGGTAATAATGATCAAAGCCATTACTACTGAGCACTTACTGTGGGCCACGTATGTGTGTGATCTCATTTAAACAGGAAGGTAGCTTCTATTATTATCCCATTTTACAGAGGAGAAAACTGAGGCCCAGGGAGGTTAAGGAGCATACACAAGTCTGTAGAGTTAGTAAATGGCAGAGTCAGGCTTTGAATCTGGAGACATCTGGAAAGGCAGACCCCTGTCAACTAATTATTTGCCTCCATAAACTTCTCTGTATTCAGGGTTTTATCCTTTTTGCCGAAATCACATTTCATTCCACTGACCTTTTCAAAGGCTTTTGTCTAAAAGGTTAGGTTAGAAGTAATTCCACTTTTGGGAACTGATTTCAGAAATACTCAGAGATATGAACACAGATTTATGTTCAAAGGTATTTACCATGACATTATTTATAGTAGTCTTAAAAAAAAACAGTGTGAGAGAGATTAAACAGTGAACATTATACATTTCTTGTAAGAAAATATTATGCAATCATAAAAATAGAATTGTTGAGGCCTGGCATGGTGGCTTGCACCTGCAATTCCAGCACTGTGGGAGGTTGAGGCGAGATCGCTTGAGGCCAGGGGTTCGAGACCAGCCTGGGCAACATAGCAAGACTTGGTTTCTACAAAAAAATTAAAAAAATCATTCCCGCCTGTAATCCCAGAACTTTGGGAGGCTGAGGTGGGCGGATTGCCTGAGGTCAGGAGTTTGAGACCAGCCTGGTCAACATGGTGAAACCCCATCTCTACTAATAATACAAACATTAGCTGGGCGTGGTGGCATGTGCCTATAATCTCAGCTAGTTGGGAGGCTGAGGTAGGAGAATGTCTTGAACTTGGGGCACGGAGGTTGCAGTGAGCCAAGAACGAAACACCATTTCAAAAAAATTAAAAAAAGGGGGGGGGGATACAAGGTCAGGTATGGTGGCTCATGCCGGTAATCGCAGCACTTTGGGAGGCTGAAGTGGGCAGATCACTTGAGGTCAGGGGTTTGAGACCAGCGTGGCCAACATGGTGAAACCCCGTCTCTACTAAAAATACAAAAATTAGCTGGAGGTGCTCACTTGAATCCAGGAGGTGGAGGTTGCAGTGAGCTGAGATCACGCCACTGCATTCCAGACTGGGTGTCAGAGCAAGACTCTGTTTCAAAAATATAAATAAATAAATAAATAAATAAATAAATGGGATACAAATCTATAGCATTAGCTCTTTTTGGAAATAAAATACATACGTGCACACATGCATATATTAGGAATCAGCAAACCAGACCCCCCTAGCTAAATCAGGGTCCTGTCTGTTTTGGTGCAGTCTGTGAGCTAACTACGGTTTTGCATTTTGAAATGTAAACCATAAAAAAGACAATTCAGGCTGTGCATGGTATCTGAAGCCTGTAATCCCAGCACTTTGGGAGGCTGAGGAAGGTGGATCACCTGACGTCAGGAGTTTGAGACCAGCCTGGCCAACATGGTGAAACCCCACCTCTACTAAAAATATAAAAATTAGCTGGGTGTGGTGTCACCTGTGATCCCAGCTATTCAGAAGGCTGAGGCAGGAGAATCGATTGAATCCAGGAGGTGGAGGTTGCAGTGAGTCAAAATTGCACCACTGCACTCCAGCCTGGCAACAGTGAGACTCTGTCTCGAGAAAGGCAATTCGATCTTTTAGCAAGAATGGTTGCTTGAGGAGTTGAGGACGTGACTTTTGGCCCACAAAGTCTAAAATATTTACTCTATGGGCCTTGATGGAAAAAAGTTTGCTGACCCCTGGTATATCACAAACAAACTAAACACCTCTTGCGGCTACACCGGGCCCACTCAAATAACCCAGGCTATTTCATGCACTGATTAGCAATCTTAATCCCAGCTGCAACCTCAATCCCTCCTCCTGTGTAACATAACCCTGTCCCAGGTTCCTTAGACATGGGAGAGGAAGGGAGGGGGAGTCCGTGTCCGTGTCAGAGGGATGGGGCCTGAGAGATTCCACCATTTTTGCTGGCCCTGAAGGTGGACAGGGCCATGAGCTGGGGCAGGCAGGCAGCTGCTAACGGCCAGAAAAGGGAAAGAAACGAATTCTCCACTACAGCCTTCACGAGGGCCACGTCCTGCTATGATTGTAGTCTGTGAGACCCCTTTGGACTTTTGATCTTCAGAAGTGGTAAAATAATAAATTTATGGTGTTGGAAGCCATCCCTTTGTGGTAATTTGTGACAAAGGCAACAGGAAGCAGATACAGCTCTGGTGAATTCAGGGAGTGAGTAATGGCAGGGAGTGGGGAAATCAGGAAGGAAATAAGAAAAGGAAAGACACATCTAACCTAACAAACAAAGACTTGGATACATGTTGCTTACATCTGATACATACTCCATCTATGTTGACCACATAGACTTTACCCCAGTTTTGAGAACTCCGGTCTCCAGGGTAAGCCGTCCCCGCCCACAGTCTGTGAGCCTCAGCCTTAAGGGGAGATGCTCACTGCACCTTTCTCGCCTTCCCATGACATAGAGCCCTCTATAAGAAGGGGCATGCAGCGATCAGAATGCCTCATCACTACCATTAGTCATATTTCAGATCTGCTATTCTATGAAATGCCCAGAAAAAGCAAATCTTTTTTTTTTAGACAGGGTCTCATTCTATCACCCAAATTGGAGTGCACTGGTGCGATCACAGCTCACTGCAGCCTGAGCCTCTCAAGCTCAAGCACTCCTTTCACCCCAGCCTTCCCTGCCTACCCCAGTAGCTGGGAGGACAGGTGTGTGCCACCATGCCCGGCTAATTTTCCTATTTTTCCTAGAGATGGGGTTTCACCGTGTTGCCCTGGCTGGTCTAGAACGCCTCGATTCAAAATCTGTCCACCTTGGTCGCCCAAAGTGCTGGGATTACAGGCATAATCCACCAGCCTGGCTGAAAAGGCAAATCCATAAAGACAGAAAGTGGCTTAGCCGTTGCCAGGGGCTGGGGGTGGGAACAGGAAGGACAGGAACGAGGGAACTTTATAAGGATGATGAAAATGTTTCCAAAACTGAGTTATGAAACTAATTGCATGATTCAGTGCATATACTTAAAAAAATCATTGACCTATGCACAAAAAATGGGTGAATTTTATGGTATGCAAATTATACCGCAATAATTTTTTTTTTCTGAGACGGAGTTTTGCTCTTGTTGCCCAGGCTGGAGTGCAATGGTGAGCTCTCAGCTTATCACAACCTCTACCTCCTGGGTCAAGTGATTCTCCTGCCTCAGCCTCCTGAGTAGCTGGGATTACAGGCATGCACCACCACACCCAGCTAATTTTGTATTTTTAGTAGAGATGGAGTTTCTCCATGTTCGTCAGGCTGGTTTCGAACTCCCGATCTCAGGTGATACACCTGCCTCGGCCTCTCAAAGTGCTGGGATTACAGGCGTGAGCCACCGCACCCCGGCTTTGTTTTTAAAAATTCAATTTAAACACAAAATTTCCTGGTTTGCCTAACCCAAAATTCAGTTTCTTTTCTTTTTTTTTTTAAGACTACAATCATAGCTCACAGCAGGCTTGACCTCGCGGGCTCAAGCAATCCTCCCACATCAGCCTCCCAAGTAGCTGAGACTACAAGTGCCTGCCACCACGCTCGGCTAATTTTTGTATTTTTTGTAGAGACAGGGTTTCGCCATGCTGCCCAGGCTGGTCTCAAACTCCTGGGCTCAAGCGATCCTTCTGCCTCAGCCTCCCAAAGTGCTGGGATGACAGGTGTGTGCCAACATGCCTGGCAAATTTAGTTTCTAAAATGGTCACAGGAATGATCTGAGTTAGCTGTGCATTCATTCATTCATTCATTCAGTCAGTGGTTCACGCCACAAATATTTATTGAGCATCAACTATGTGCCACACTTGGTTCTAAGTACCAGAGAACAGCAGAGAAAAAACAGCCAACAATCTGCCACTCTGCTGCTGCCTTTCTGTACTGACAGGACTCTTGTGATTACACTGGACCTGCTCCGACCATCCGTGATAAACTCTACATTTTAAGGTCAGCTGATTCACAGTCTTAATTCTGTTGGCTTCCTTAATTTCCCTTTACCACGTAATATAACTTTTTTTTTTTTTTTGAGATGGAATCATGCTCTGTCACCCAGGCTGAAGTGCAGTGGTTCAATCTCGACTCACTGTAAACTCTGCCTTCTGGCTTCAAGCAATTCTCGGCCTCAGCCTCCCCCGGTAGCTGGGATTACAGGCACCCACCACTGTGTCCAGCTAATTTTGGTATTTTTAGTAGAGACGGGGTTTCACCATCTTGGCCAGGCTGGTCTTGAACTTCCGACCTTGTGATCCACCCGCCACGGCCTCTCAAAGTGCGTGAGCCACTGTGCCGGCCTACGTAATACAATATATTTATAGTTGCCAGGGATGAGGATGTGCACAATCTCTAGGGGGTCATTGTTCTGTCTACCTCACTGGCTCTTTTGACAGCTGATAAAGACAGCTGTGTCTCCACATTCCATTGAATGTAAATTCTTTACAGATATTATTTTATTTAGTCTCATAAGGATCCTGAAAACGTGTATGTCATTATCTCCGCTTTGCATACGGAGAGCATGAGGCTCAGATAAGTAAACTGATTTTCCCAGGATCACACAGCTACAGTGTCAGGGTTGGGGATTAAGCTCAAGTCTGTGAGGCCCCAAAATCTGTGAGTTTCCAACCAGGCTAAGCTTGGCTACAGCTGATATTTGCAGAATTGTCTCTTTCATATACTGGCTGCACTAGAAGAGACAGAAACCCCAGTTAATCCAATGGCTCAGCCACGTACGCGTTCTCGTGCAGAAAAGTATAAAGGCAGGGCAACCCTCCAGAGACTGGGTTCAAATCCCACATCAGGGAAATGACATAAGCTCTGTGAGCCTCGGCCAGCTTCTCATGGGGATGCTAAATCATCCAGGAGAGCTCTGAGTCATTTGCACAGGAAAGATTTTGAGCTCCTCTATGTGCTAGACTCCATTCTAGAAATTTCTAGAGCACTCCATAAAAGCAGGACAAGATCACTCTTTTTTTATTTGAACCATGTGGATAATTTTGCCATCAAGTTATGTTAATGATAAAAATCATAGGCCAGGTGTTGTGGCTCACGCCTGTAATCCAACACTATGGGAGGTTGGGGCAGGTGGATCACGAGGTCAGGAGTTCAAGACCAGCCTGGGCAAGATGGTGAAACCCCTCCGTCTCTACTAAAAATACAAAAAAATTAGCTGGGCGTGATGGTGGGCACCTGTATTCCCAGCTACTTGAGAGGCTGAGGCAAAGAACTGATTGAACCTGGGAGGCGGAGGTTGCAATGAGCCGAGGATCGCACCGCTGCACTCTAGCCTAGGCGACAGACTGAGACTCTATCTCAAAAACAAAAACAAAACAAACATGGCCAAAGCTACGACGGGTTTACTGTGTGCCAGGGACCCAGCGCTGGGCTTTGCAAATATGGACAGTTCTGAATCACAATTCACTCTAACAGCTGGGCTTCAAAAGAAACAGGAAACTTCATTCCTCTTATTCAAGTGTGGATATTCCCTAATGAAACCCCAAATTAAGACCCAAATAGCTGGTGATCATAAGAAGACCCACCGTCCTTACTGTGGGGCGAGAGGCTCCTGGCGGGACACTAATTCCCCTCATTTCCCTTCCTGAGGCTGAATCTTTGATCTTCAGCTCACAGATGACAGGGCTGCCTACGAGCCACCAGGAATTGCTGAAATGCGTTCCTGTCTCGCTGAGTATGAAGGTGTGCAGACACTCAGCGCCGCCTTGCTCACGATTAGATTTTATGAGCGTTGAACTGCGAGTTTGGAGGCAGATGGATCTGCTTTTTTGAAGTAAAAGCTGTTTGCCTTTGCTGTGTACTCATTGCAAAGGGAGAAACGGAACCAGGAATGCTGATGCCTGAGTGTTTTTTCTGGGGAGTGACTCCTGCCTAAAACCGAGGAAGTCTCGTTGCACCTAGGAGGTCACTGCTGGGACTCACCATCTGGTGTGTGCGTTACTTCTCAGAATGAATTTTATGACAAAAACAACAACTGATTTTTAGAAGTTTGGGGAACTTGATAACTAAGTGGAGATGAAAGGAAAAAGCTGAGATTTGTGTCCAGCAAATAGCTTTTCCATGATTTTTGGAAAATGATCTCAGTCTTTGAGAGCAGCCTCTACATTTGGTGGTGATGGGAGGGACAGCTAGCATGAAAAGCTATTAACTCAAGGACACTTAGAAAATGAATTCGAAGGCTGGGTGCAGTGGTTCACGCCTGTAATCCCAGAATTTTGGGAGGCTGAGGTGGGCTGATCACAAGGTCAGGAGTTCGAGACCAGCCTGGCCAACATGGTGAAACCCCCGTCTCTACTAAAAATACAAAAGTTAGCTGGACATGGTGGTGCGTACCTGTAGTCCCAGCTACTCAGGAGGCTGAGGCAGGAGAATTGCTTGAACCTGGGAGGCAGAGGTTGTTGTGAGCCAAGATTGTGCCACTGCACTCCAGCCTGGGCAACAGAGCGAGATTCCGTCTCAAAAAAAGAAAAAGAAAATAAATGAATTCTAGCTATCTGACAGTCCGTCCGAATGTCCATCCATGAATCCATCCATCCATCCATCCATGAATCCATCCGCCATCCATCCATCCGTCCATCCATCCATCCATCTATCTATCAAGTCTCTTAAAAAGAATGACTTGGCCAGGCATGGTGGCTCATGCCTGTAATCCCAGCACTTTGGGAGGCCAAGGTGGGCAGATCACAAGGTTAGGAGTTCGAGACCAGCCTGACCAACATGGCGAAACCCGGTCTCTACTAAAAAAAAAAATACAAGAATTAGCTGGGTGTGGTGGTGCATGCCATCCAGCCTTTGGAGGCCAAGGGGCAGATCACAGAGGGGGTCGGGGCCGCCGGCAAGGGAACCCGGGCCCCAACAAAAAAAAATGCCGCCTGTAGTCCCAGCTACCTCGGAGGATAAGGCAGAAGAATTACTCGAACCCAGGAGGCAGAGGCTGCATGAGCCGAGATCATGCCACTGCACTCTAGCCTGGGCAACAGAGTGAGATTCTGTCTCAAAAAGAAAAAAAAAAGAAAGAAAGAAAGAAAAAGAAAAACTGGAAACTGTCCATTAATACGTCCGTCATTAATTAGCTGACTTAGTTCTTCAGTATCCCCCATCTATAGAACAAAGATATTCAGAACGCTCATTGGCTGATGATGACTAATGTAGTTAATGCACAGACAGCGTTTAGAGCAAGGCTGGCAAAGTAAGTTCTGAATACTCTGTGCCATTATATATTACAGCTAAATATTAGAAATGAACAGTAAAAAAGGTTAAAGTTGATCTATATGTACTGAAATGTTCGTATTTATGGTTCAGTTAAGAAAAAAAAACAACAAAGGACAGAATATGTTGAATACGGTTGATCACATTTGTGCTTCTCAAGCAAGGATATGCCTTGTATTTAATATATAGGTTTATTTGTATATAGAACATTTCAGGAAGGATACACAAAAATTGGTGGTTATAGAGGAATTTCTGTCTAGACTCTAGAGAGTTAATGTTAAAACACATCAATCTGTCTGTGTTATTTTAAAAGACATCTGCTGACTGCCAACAATTCTAATTTATGGTTTATGGCACTTATAGAAATGGAGCAATCTGAGTCACAACTGTCTAATATGGCTTTGTTTGAAACTAGGGGGTACAATTAATCTGTGATTTGAACTAGTGACAAAAAAGCACTCCTAATATATGTTTTAAGTATATATGGCTCTGCTAGCCAAAAACCTTTAATTTTTTTTTTTTTTTTTTTTTTTGAGACAGAGTCTCACTCTGTTGCCCATGCTGGAGTGCAGTGGCATGATCTCGGCTCACTGCAATCTCCGCCTCCTGGGTTCAAGTAATTCTTGTGCCTCAGCCTTCCGAGTAGCTGGGACTACAGGCACATGCCGCTATGCCCAGTCAATTTTTGTGTGTGTGTGTGTATTTTAGTAGAGATGGCGTTTCACCATGATGCCCAGGCTGGTCTCCTACACCTGGGCTCCTACACCTGGGCTCCGGCAATCGGCTCACCTTGACCTCCCAAAGTGTTGAGATTACATGCGTGAGCCACGTGCCCGATCAGAAAACCATTAATTTTGAAAACGATTGCCATCAATAAAGCTGTGTAAAGTGTCACTTTTCGGAATAAAAAGCTATGAAACCTTCAGCCTTCATTTTAAATTATCTTCAGAATCAAATACCAGAAACAAATTAATTTCAGAAATTCAGGGAAATATTTTGGTAGAAGATTCTATAGGATTAATTACAAGTTGATATCAGGCAGTTATTGCTTAAATGTCTTCTTTTATGCAAACAACATGATTGCAAAAATGAGCAGAGCCTTACGTTTGATTTTCACTGCACAGACTGTCATTCAGGCTCATACTTGGCAAGCGTTCATCCATGCTTACTTACATATTTTTTAATTGGGTGAAATCTGGGTCACTTTACAGATCTAACTATTTCTGGGTCTCTCTGAGTGGTTAGTGTGTCACCACAGAGCTTTCTCTCCCTGACCAAATTCTGCTACTTTCCTGAAATGTCTTTTAAATGTTGTTCATTGCAAGGTTATTATCTTTAATGAAAAAATGCCTGCTGAGGGGACTACAAGCCATTTGGTTCCCTCCTGTCAGGGGAGGAAAAGAATAACATTGAACAAGGCTGAAGGTTTTTATTATCACATCGTAAATGAGCAAATGGCATCTGTCAATACAAAGCGACTCAGAGGGTCATGCAAAAGAAGCTGTACAGGGAGGCTGGCGAGTGACAACACGGCTTTTTATTAACCTCCTGGTCCAGCATCTCTTCCTATTTTACTTTGCCTCATTCACTTTGCAACATAATAATGCTATAAAAACACTCAAACAGGAAGCTGATAACCATTAAGAACTGCAGGACCGCCCTGTGACGGAGCAATGGCAAAGAGTTTGAATCATAGACTATCTGCAGGGTTTTAAACGTAGGTGTGCCCACACGGGTGTATTTTCACATGTAGCCCCTTCCCGCTTTGGGGTCTTTTTGAGAAGGTATTTCTCTCCAAGAATAACACAGCCGGTTTGCCTAAGTGTTAATTCTCACAAAGTTTTCATATTTGGGCCATAAACATCCTTCACGACACTGGTAAAATGGCCAAGGCGTTTATGGGCTGCAAGAAATGTTTATGCCGATGCATAAAGCAGAAATGGAACCGTTCACATCGGACCTGAAATGAGCAGCCCTGGAGTGGGGGGAAAAGCAGCCAGAAGCCCACCCCACTCCCCACAGCCCCCCAGGGATTTCGCTGGAAGCTGTTAAGGTGGATGCCTCTTAAAATTTTTTGTAAATGTGAACAGTGATTCAAGCTTTAGCAGGTGTGGTGGCCGTGAACCCTGGGAGGACAATGGGACGAGGGATGGGAGGTCCTGCCCACTCTGAGGGGGAAGCAAGTGCTTTTCTTTGTGCCCAGGGCAGGGCATGAAGGAGGCCTGGGCACAGAGTGGCAGAAATTGCCAAGGCTCTGAAATTCTGACAGTTGGGACCCACCATGTTGTTCAATGAGCTTTAAAGGCTGGGTATGAATTGGGTGACGACTTCCTTGCAGATGCTTTAATGTCCTGAAGACAGTGACGTATGGTAGATCTAAATTTGTTTTGACACAGAAATATTTCCCCACTTTTTTTTTTTTTTTTTGAGACGGAGTCTTGCTCTGTTGCCCAGGCTGGAGTGCGGTGGCTGGATCTCAGCTCACTGTGACCTCTACCACCTGGGTTCAAGTGATTCCCTGCCTTAGCCTCCTGAGTAGCTGGGACTACAGGCGCCTGCCACCATACCTGGCTAATTTTTTTTGTGTTTTTAGTAGAGACAGGGTTTCACCATGTTGGCCAGGCTGGTCTTGAACACCTGACCTCAGGTGATCTGCCCGCCTTGGTCTTCCAAAGTGCTGGGATTACAGACATGAGCCACCACGCCTGGCCCTTAATTTTTTTTTCTTTTTTTGATACGGAGTCTTGCTCTATCGCCTAGGCGGAGTGCAGTGGGGCGATCTTGGCTTACTGCGACCTCCACCTCCGGGTTCAAGTGATTCTCCTGCCTCAGCCTCCCAAGTAGCTGGGATTACAGGCACGCACCAACACGCCTGGCTAATTTTTTTTTTTTTTTTAAAGACGGGGTTTCACCATGTTGGTCAGGCTGGTCTTGAACTCCCGACCTCAGGTGATCCGCCTGCCTTGGCCTCCAAAGTGCTTGGATTACAGGCGTGAGCCACCATGCCTGGCCACGCCTGGCTAATTTTTATATTTTTAGTAGAGACGGGATTTTACCATGTTGGCCAGGCTTGTCTTGAACTCTTGACTTGGTGATCCCCCTGCCTCGGCCTCCCAAAGTGTTGCCATTACAGGCGTGAGCCACCGCGCCTGACCTAATTTTTTTGAAAAAGAAATTATGACCATATAAACACATGCATAGTCAGTTTTTTAAAAAAATTAAGTACATGTAAATGATCTGGGCTTGGTGGTGGGCACCTGTAATCCCACCTACTCGGGAGGCTGAGGCAGGAGAATCACTTGAACCCAGGAGGCAGGGGTTGCAGTGAGCCGAGATGGCGCCACTGCCTGGGCGACAAAAGGAGACTCCGTTTCAAAAAAAAAAAAAGCTACATGTGTAAATATGTGTGTGTGTACACAAATTTGGGGAAAAAATAAATCTCAGAAAAGCACAGTGTTTGCAGTAACAAACACTGTTAAACCCATCAGCTAATTTTGTTTTTTTTTTTTTAATAAAGGGAAAAGTCATCAATAATAAACTGGAAATCTCTTTGGTAGGCCTTCCAAATTCTACTTTCCATCTTCCCTCTTCAGAGACAACCATTATCAAGACAGTATATGTACCTTTCAATCTGTTCCTTGTTATTTTATTATGCATATAAAACTTCAAATTCATACATACTATTTTTAATTGTATGATTGGTATTATACATATTGTTCTTCAACTTGCATTCCAAATTTGCCATCGTATTTTTGAAATCTATGTATGTTGATCCATATATCTCCTGTTCAGGGCTCTTTTTCTGTAAATGGCCAGAGTAAATATTTTGGGCTTTGTGAGCCATATGGTTCCTGCTTACTCTGCCAGACCCTAATGCTATAGCAGAGAGGTGGTCATAGTGATACATAAATGAATAGATGTGTCTGCGCTCCGGTAAAATTTTACTTATGAACACTCAAGTTTGATTTTCATATAATTTGACATGTCATGAATATTCTTCTTTTGTCCTTTTAATATTATTCAAAAATGTAAAAATCATTCCTAGTCCGTCGGCTGCACGAAATCAGGCACTGGGTCACTTTTGGCTCACTGTTGGCTGACCCCTGCTCTAAGTCATTAATTTTAACAGCTGTAGAGGGTTCCACTATGTCTACACCCATTTCATGTATCCATTCTCCTGCAGAGAAATAGTTAGGCTGTATTTTATTGCTGTTGTGAAATGGAGCTCTCAAGCAAGTCTCCTTACATCATATGTCTTGTTTAATAGAAGCAATGCATGTATTTCATGAACGAGTGAAAAGGCAATACTGTATCAATACAATCTGTGTCCTTTCGAAATAGAGATGCTTGTTTTTCATGATATCCTCCTATTGCCAAAGTTACCTATGGAAGAATAATTGGCACAAGAATTAATGCTCTTTTTTTTTTTTTTTT
This sequence comes from Ateles fusciceps, assembly GCA_036589455.1. Classification (NCBI taxonomy): domain Eukaryota; kingdom Metazoa; phylum Chordata; class Mammalia; order Primates; family Atelidae; genus Ateles; species Ateles fusciceps. The sequence goes on from JAZHEH010000847.1 coordinate 7,635,701, forward strand.
TAATTGGAGATGAAGTCTTGCTCTGTCCCCCCAGGCTGGAATGCAGTGGCACAAATTGGCTCACTGCAACTTCCGCCTCCCGGGTTCAAACAATTCTCCTATCTCAGCCTTCCAAGTAGTTAGGATTACAGTCACACACCTGGCTGATTTTTTGTTGTTGTTTTATTTAGTACAGATGGGGTTTCACCATGTTGGCCAGGCTGGTCTGATCTGCCTGCCTCAGCCTCCCAAAGTGCTGGGATTATAGGCATGAGCCATCGCAATCGGCCAAATTAATGCTCTAAAAAGCTGCAGATGAATGAAATTATTGTTGACAGTATTGCATTTTCTTCCTCTCTAGCAAGTGTTTAGGGGTTGCAGTTTAATGAGGTTTGGGTGCGGTAGGAGTGCTGGCTCCAGGCTGGGGCCAGCAGTAGATGGCAGTTGATCATAGCGTCACGTGCTTTAAATACAAGTCTCATCACAGCCCTGCCAAATCAGGGCAGTTATTAGCCCCCTTTTTCAGATGAGCAAGATCGACGGGCAGGAGAAGTCTCAGTGGCTAAGCGTGGCAAGAAAGAGAAACGGACTAGAAAAGTTTACAACACCTGGTAGAGCAAGAGGCTCTCATGAAATTAGACGGACTGTGGGCCAGGCGCCGTGGCTCACTCACACCTGTAATCTCAGCACTGTGGGAGGCTGAGGTGGGAGGATCACAAGGTCAGGAGTTTGAGACCAGCCTGGCCAATATGGTGAAACCCTGTCTCTATTAAGAAATAAAAAAAAAATCGGCCAGGCATGGTGGCTCACGCCTGTAATCCTAGCACTTTGGGAGGCTGAGGTGGGTAGATCACCTGAGGTCAGGAGTTCAAGACTAGCCTGGCCATTATGGTGAAACCCCATCTTATAAAAAAAAAAAAAAAAAAGAAATACAAAAAATCATCTGGGCGTACTGGTGCATGCCTGTATTCCCGCTACTCAGGAGGCTGAGGCAGGAAAATCACTTGAACCCAGAAGGTGGAGGTTGCAGTGAGCCAAGATCGTACCACGGCACTCCAGCCTGGGCGACAGTGTGAGACTCTGTCCTCACAAACAAAAAAAAAAAGAAATTATACCGACTGCGGTCAGTTGAATAATGGCCCCCAAAGATATCTGTGCCTTAGTCCGTGAAACCTGTGAATATGTTATTTTACAAGGCCAAAGGGACTTTGTAGATATGATTAAATTAAGGCTGGGTTTTTATTTTTATTTTTTGGAGATGGAGTCTTGTTCTGTTACCCAGGCTGGAGTACAGTGATACGATCTGAGCTCACTGCAACCTCCGCCTCCCAAGTTGAAGTGATTCTCCTGCCTCAGCCTTTTGAGTAGCTGGGATTACAAGTGTGTGCCACCATGCCTGGCTAATTTTTTGTATTTTTACTAGAGATAGGGTTTTACATATTGGCCAGGCTGGTCTTGAACTCCTGACCTCAAGTGATCCACCTGCCTTGGTCTTCCAAAATGCTGGAATTATAGGTGTTAGCCATTGTACCCAGCCAAATGAAGGCTCTTGGGATGGAAAGATCACCCTGGATTATACAGATGGACCCAAGGTAATCACAGGTACTTACTTATAAGAGGGAGGCAGGTAGGTCAAAGGAGGAGATGGGGGGGTGCACCAACAGGAGAGGTTGGGTGATGTGAGAAGGGTTTCAGGAGCAAGGGATGCAGCTGGAAAGCCAGGAGAGGCAAAGGGAATGGACTTTCCATTCGAGACTCCCCAAGGAACCAGCCCTGCCGACACCTTGACATGCGTCCCCTGATACTAATTTAGGGCGTCTGTCCTTCAGAACTGTAAGAAGATAAATTTGGGTTGCTAGCTGTTCAGTTTTAAGTTTGTGGTAACGTTACAGCAGCAGGGGGAACTAACTCAGGAGCTGTGAGGTAGCTAGGGAGAAAAGTGAAAGGGATTTTAATAAACAATGCTACTGGGCCGGGGAGGGGCGGTGGCTGACACCTGTAATTCCAGCACTTTGGGAGGCCAAGGCAGGAGGATTGCTTGGGCCCAGGAGTTTGAGACCAGCCTGGGCAACATAGTGGCTGGGACTCCCGTCGCTGTAAAGAATTATTTAAAAATTAGCTGGGTGTGGTGGCACACACCTGTAGTCCCAGCTACTTGGGAGGCTGAGGTGGGAGGATTGTAGATCTCAGAAGTTCAAGGCTGAAGTGAGGTATGATTGTACCACTGCACTCCAGCCTGGGTGACAGCACAAGATCTCATCTATAAAAATAAAACAATAAAAATAGTCCTAATCACTTTATTTTTAATTTTTTTTTTTGAGACTGAGTCTTGCTCAGTTGCCCAGGCTGGAGTGCAGTGGTGAGAACTTGGCTCACGGCAACCTCCACCTCCCGGGTTCAAGCAATTCTGTTGCCCCCGCCTCCTGGGTAGCTGGGACTATAGGCGCCCACCACCATGCCCAGCTAATTTTTGTATTTTTAATAGAGACCAGGTTTCACCATATTGGTCAAGCTGGTCTTGAACTGACCTCGTGATCTGCCCACCTCGGCCTCCCAAAGTGTTGGGATTACAGATATGAGCCACGGCGCCCAGCCACTAATCACTTTAAATGGACTCCTCTTAATTTTGTTTACATAGAGGAAAAAATCAGAATTCCTTGTGTTGCTTGATCGTGCTTTTTAAATATATCTCCTTGCATTGCCTGGGCTGCACAGAGCCACTGTTTTTTCCCCGGATTTTGCAATTGTTGATGGACTGTGACTGCAAGAACAGAGGAGCTGAATCCACTCACAGAATGGGAAATTATGGCACAGGCAGATCCATGCTTTCCTAAGGAACCACAGTCTGAAGCTATGTTCATTCATATCCTGAAATCTCATCGTCGGATGGGTGCGGTGGCTCATGCCTATAATCTCAGCACTTTGAGAGGCTGACAGGTGGATCACCTGAGGTCAGGGGTTTGAGACCACCTTGGCCAACTTGGCAAGACCTTGTATCTACTAAAAACACAAAAATTAGCTGGGTGTGGTGGCATCTGCCTGTAGTCCCAGCTACTCAGGAGGCTGAGGCAGGAGGATCGCTTAAACCCGGGAGGCAGAGGTTACAGTGAGCCAAGATTGAGCCACTACAGTCCAGCCTGGGCAACAGCGGGGGGAAAAAAGAAAAAAGGAAATGTCACCCTCACTGTTATGTTAATGAATACAGAGTCCAATTTATAGTTTGTAATGAGACAAGAACAAAAATTGGGAAATGGTGTAGCTAGAACATGGCAAACATAAAATATAAAAGGAACATAAATATAAATATGTATACTTTTATTTTTTCAAAATAATTTTACCCAAGTAACTCTTCTAGACAAATTTCTTTCTTTCTTTCTTTTTTTATAAAAAAAAGACAGGGTTTCGGCTGGGTGCGGTGGCTCATGCCTGTAATCCCAGCACTTTGGGAGGCCGAGGTGGGTGGATCACCTGAGGTCAGGAGTTCAAGACCAGCCTGGCCATCATGGTGAAACCCCATCTTTAAATTAAAAAAAAAAAAAAAAAAAAAGACAGGGTTTTACCATGTTGGTCAGGCTGGTCTCGAACTCCTGGCCTCAGGTGATCTACCCGCCTCGGCCTCCCAAAGTGCTGGGATTACAGGCATGAGCCACGGCGCCCAGCTGACAAATTTCAAAGTACAGATTTTAAAAAAGAAAAATAAATTTTCTTGTTACAGTATGGAACAAATAACTACTGTTGGCCTAAATACACAAGTATTTTCACACAAAAAAAGAGATCATACTGCATAAACCATCTTGTGACTACTTAGTATACTAAATCACCATATACATCTTTCTATGCCAATAAGCAAGTTTTCTCAAAGGTATTTCCCAGAGTGGTTTCCAAAGAATGTTAACAGGTATTTCAATAAGTTCTAGGATGAGATTATCTTGAAGATCCTACGGAAGAGGCAGTTGGGGGAACTTCGCTGTAAGATTTCTCAGACACTTTGACAATGACAGACAAATGGGCAGATCTAAGAGGGGAGGAACAATAGAAAGGTCCAGTTGATCTGGCCACGGAAACCCTCTCCCACTTTCTTTTTATTTTTTGAGACAGGGTCTTGCTCTGTTGCCCAAGCTGGAGTGCACGATCACAGCTCACTGCAGCCTTGGCCTCTTGGGCTCAAGCCGTCCTCCCACCTCAGCCTCCCTAGTAGCTGGGACTGCAGGTGTGCATCACCACGCCTGACTAATTTTTTTTTTTGTTTTTTGAGATTTTTCGAGTTTTGCTCTTGTCATCCAGGCTGGAGTGCAATGGCGGGATCTCTGCTCACTGCAACCTCTGCCTCCTGAGTTCAAGTGATTCTCTTGCCTCAGCCTCCTGAGTAGCTGAGATTGCAGCTAATTTTTGTATTTTTAGTAGCGATGGGGTTTCACCATGTTGGTCGGGCTGGTCTCCAACTCCTGACCTCTCGTGATCCACTTGCCTCAGCCTCCCAAAGTTCTAGGATGACAGGCGTGAGCCACCCCACCCGGACCTGGCTAATTTTTGTATTTTGTGTAGAGACAGTGTTTTACTATGTAGCCCAGACTGGTCTCAAACTCTTGGGAGGCGAGTGGATCACGAGGTCAGGAGTTCAAGACCAGCCTGGCCAAGATGGTGAAACCTGTTTCTACTAAAAATACAGAAATTAGCCAGGCGTGGTAGCGGGTGCCTGTAATCCCAGTTACTCGGGAGGCTGAGGCAGAATTGCTTGAACCCGGGAGGCGGAGGTTGCAGTGAGCCGACATTGTGGCACTGCACTCCAGCATGGGTGACAGAGCGAGACTCCATCTCAAACAACAATAACAACAAACAAAACAAAACAACGACGACAAAAAACCCAAAAACTTAAGGCAAAGTACCACACAATTAAAATAAAATAATACGTATTTGGGGACCTTTAAAAAGAAATCCTGGTCTTAGGCCACACCTTGGACCAATAAAATCTGAATCTCTGGGGATGAGATGCAGCCATTAGTAAAACTTCTTAAAGTTCTCCAGATGACTGAAAAGTCATCTGGTTGAAAACCAGCATTTTAGAGACCCTGGAAGGTTTCTCTTAGCTTTAACTTTCTGTAGTCTACAGAGTAATTTCCTGTCTCTGCAAAAATAGCTCCAAGGCATTTGGGGGTGCTTTCGATCCTATTTTCTAAATACTCTTTAAAGTAATGAGAAAAAAATAATACAATATCACATGAGAATTCAAGAAATATCATTTGTCATAAGGAAACCAAGAGCTTTTCCGTGAATCCACGTGAAGGCATCACATATTTGGGTTGTAAGTGATCATTAGCAGCCTGTATTTTTTTTTGTTTGTTTTGTTTTTGTTTGAGACAAGAGTCTCATTCTGTTGCCCAGGCTGGAGTGTGGTGGTGCAATCTCAGCAAACTGCAACATCGACCTCCTAGGCTCAAGAGATCCTCCCACCTCAGTACCCCGTCCCCCACTGTATTTTTTGTAGAGACAGAGTTTCATTACGTTGCCCAGTCTGGATAGCCTGTGTTTTTATAATTTTATTTGACCTATTGAGTTTAATTAAAGTCCCTCTCATCCTACTTCACACTCCATGACTTCAAAGAGAGAGTAGGGTCAGTTCACCTCTACTGAGGAGAAGGCAACGTTCTGAAATTTGCAACATCTTGGGGAAGCTGGAATGTTAGGATATTTTAGCTACAAATTACAGAAACCCAACTCAGCAGGGCTTAAACAATAAGGTCATTGATTAACCGTCTCTCACGGAGTATGGTGTTAGGATGTCTCCAGGGGTGGTGATTGAGTAGTTAATTTGGAAGCCAAGATTTTTTGTTTGTTTTTGGGTGTTTTTGATTACAGGCACATCCCCACCACGCCCGGCCAACTTTTTGTATTTTAGTAGAGATGGGATTTCACTATGTTGGCCAGGATGGTCTCTATCTCCTGACCTCGTGATCTGCCTGCCTCGGCCTCCCAAAGTGCTGGGATTACAGGTGTAAGCCACCATGCCTGGCATTTTTTTTTTTTTTTTTTTTTTTTTTGAGACAATGTCTTGTTCTGTCACTAAGGTTGGAGTGCAGTGGTGTGATCTCGGCTCACTGCAACCTCCACCTCTTGGGTTCAGGTCATTCTCGTGCCTTAGCCTCTCTAATAGCTGGGATTACAGGTGTTCGCTACCATGCCTGGCTAATTTTTGTATTTTTAGTAGAGCTGAGTTTCACCATGTTGGCCAGGCTGGTCTTGAACTCCTGACCTCAAGTGATCGGCCCACCTCGGCCTCCCAAAGTGCTGGGATTACAGGTGTGAGTCACCTCGCCCTGCAGAAGAGCCAGGTTTTTTTCCTTTCTTCCATTCTCCTGTGCTTAGCTTGTTTTCTCAGGCTGCCTCTCACCATGGCCCCAAGATGGGTGCAAGAAGTCACAGGAGATGGCAATATCCAGAGGCAAAAAGAAAAATCCCTGCCTTCTGTTCCTTTTTAAGGGTGAAGAAAACCCCAAAGCCCTCTCAGCCACTTTCCCTCATATCTTGTTTGGTCAAAGTTGCATCACATACCTATTCTGAACTCACAACTTGGCAAGACATTGAGAATGCCCTGGTGGGCTCACACCCAAGGGAACATGTGTGTGTGTGTGTGTGTGTGTATTGTGTGTGTGTGTCTGTGACATACACACGGACACAGAGCTAACATTAATATAAAATATATTTTATTCCAATGTATTCTGATTTGATTAGTTCCTGTTTCCTTTGGCAATCTTACATTAGTGAGCAAACCTCAAAGTGTACACATACATATACTTCTGTGTGGCTGTATAAATTTATAAAATAATAATTTAAAAATTATATACAATGAAGCCAAGTAAATTTGAGCATTTGGCATATGATAAAAATAGCCTTTTGGCCGGGCGCGGTGGCTCATGCCTGTAATCCTAGCACTTTGGGAGGCCGAGGTAGGTGGATCACCTGAGGTCAGGAGTTCAAGACCAGCCTGGCCATCATGGTGAAACCCCATCTTAAAAAAAAAAAATTGCCTTTTAAAATGAGTAGGGGGTGGCCGGGTTTGGTGGCTCACGCCTGTAATCCCAGCACTTTGGGAGGCTGAGGCGGGCAGATCACTTGAGGTCAGGAGTTCAAGACCTAGCTTTCTTCTTTTATAAATAAAATTAACAAATTCATGTCATCCTTGCGCAGGGGCCTTGCTAATCTTTTTCTGTATCATTCCAATTTTTATATATGTGCTACCAAAACAAGCATTGTCTTATTTTTATTTTTTAGACAGAGTTTTTTTGTTCTTGTTGCCCAGGCTGGAGTGCAATGGTATGATCTTGGCTCAATAAAAACTCAGCCTCCCAGGTTCAAGCAATTCTCCTGCCTCAGCCTCCCGAGTAGCTGGGACTACAGGCATGGGCCAACATGCCCAGCTAATTTTTGTATTTTTAGTAGAGATGGGGTTTCACCATGTTGGTCAGGGTGGTCTCAATCTCTTGACCTTGTGATCCGCCCACCTCAGCCTCTCAAAGTGCTGGGATTACAGGCGTGAGTTTATTTTTTTAAAAAATAGAAATATAAAACCAGGGCAAGGTGAGGTGGCTCATGCTTGTAATTCCAGCACTTTGGGAGGCTGAGGCAGGTAGATCACAAGGTCAGGAGTTCCAGATCAGCCTGTCCAATATGGTGAAACCCCGTTTCTACCAAAATATGCAAAAATCAGCTGGGAGTGGTGGCCCATGCTTGTAGTCCCAGCTACTTGGGAGGCTGAGGCAGGAGAATTGCTTGAACCCAGGAGGCAGAGGTTTCAGTGAGCCAAGATCGCACCACTGCACCCCAGCCTGGGCGACAGAGTGAGACTCCGTCTCAAAAAAAAAGAAAGAAATACAAAACCACAACTTTTTTGATGTGCAGTTCTTTTGGATATAAAAGTTGATAAAGCCAAAATGTATACTTAAGCCTACGTAGAAAAAACTACTCCTACAGTAGTGAGGCTTTTTCCTGGACTTTTCAGCTTTAATCCAGTGGTTGTTCGTTTTCTTGCATATGTTTTATTTTGAGGGGACAGAAGTAACTAAAATTTTAACAAAATCAATTCTTTGTGTTGCTCCCTCACTTCTTTCTATTGACCTAATAATCATCACACAGCACAGGGACGGCTGAAGACCAGCAGAAAGAGAGAACGTGACAACTTAGCAGGATTTCTTACTTGCACAATTTTTATGTTTGCAAAGATGTGATATGAAATTCCATTTATCGCTGTCAAATATTGACATCTATCTGTGGACACAAAATAATCTTTTTTTTTCCTCCTCCACTGTCTGTACTCCCCTACCCAACCTTGCATTAACAAAGCAATTGACAAACTAATGTATGGAAAGCAAATCTTTTGTGCTGCCTATAATGATCAATTTTTCCTTTGGGTTCACCAAAGCTGTTCTAACAAGAGCTCCATTGTCCCTTTCAGAAGAGAAGAATAGAAAACTTAAATGAAATCTGGAGGTCATTTGACCTCTTAGGAAACGTGGAGGTAGACATCACAGCTCAAAAACCCAGAGCCTGTTAACATGTGACACATTATACACACTCATATTTTTAGAGGAAAAGATGAGGATTTCTGCTGCCCTGGGAGATTCTGGAATAGTGCTTTCCTCATTTCAGGATTCTGAGCCTGTGCCACATCAGAGAACTCATCAAGTATATTTTATCCAAAACAAAGATAAAAGTCAAATAAAAATAATGATGATCAAGCTGGGCATGGTGGCTCATGCCTGTAATCTCAGCACATTGGGAGGCTGAGGCAGGTGGATTGTCCGAGGTCAGGAGTTTGAGACCAGCCTGGCGAACATAGTGAAACCCTGTCTCTACTAAAAATACAAAAAATTAGCCAGGCGTGGTGACACGTGCCTATAATCCCAGCTACTCGGGAGGCTGAGGCAGGAGAATTGCTTGAACCTGTGAGGCAGAGGTTGCAGTGAGCCAAGATTGCGCCGCTGCACTCCAGCCTGGGCAACAAGAGAGAAACTCCATCTCAATAACAATAGTGATGATTATTATAACAGTAAGCATACTAGCAGCTACCATTTATTGAATGCTTAATATTTCACGCCCATTATGACCCTTTGAGGTGGACACAATGATTGTATCCATTCTATAGTTGAACGAACTGAGGTTCAAAAAGGAAAAGTAGCTAAGCCAGGAAGTCTTAAAGCTGGTGTGTAGATGTAGACTATTTTGGAAGCTTCTTTTCTAAACATTGTGTTATTCTGTTTCTTTCTTTTTTTTTTTTTTTTTTTGAGACAGAGTCTTGCTCTGTCGCCCAGGCTGGAGTGCAGTGGTGTGATCTCAGCTCACTGCAACCTCGACCTCCCAGGTAGCTGGGATTATAGGTGCCCCCTACCCTGCCTGGCTAATTGTTATATTTTTAGTAGAGACAGGGTTTCACCGTGTTGGCCAGGCTGGTCTCGAACTCCTGACCTCAGATGTTCTGCCCGCCTTGGCCTCCCAAAGTGTTGGGATTACAGGCGTGAGCCACTGCGCCCAGCCTCTGTTTCTTATCTCTTATAAAATCTTCTGTTGCCTTAAAAAGTCAGAAAATTCAGCATGTAGCTAGGTATGGTGTCTCAAACCCATAATATCAGCATTTTGGGAGGCTAAGGCAGGAGGATCACTTGAGTTCAGAAGTGTCGGACAAGTTTGGGAAACATGGTGAGACCCTGTCTCTACAAAAAATTAGCCAGGTGTGGTGGTGTGTGCACATGTAGTCCCAACTATTTGGGAAGCTGAGGTGGGAAAATTGCTCGAGCCCATGAGTTTGAAATTATAGTGAGCTATGATTGCACCAGTACACTCAACCAGCCAAAATAACCATAATAAATTGTACCAGTACACTCAAGCCCAGCCAAAACAACATAATAAATGTTACTGAAATTTATATACAGGGACATAATTTTCACAACTTAACCAGGGAGGTGAAAGATCTGTGTACTATAAAATTATAAAACATTGATGAAAGAAATTAAAGAAGATACAAATAAATGGAATGATAGCCTATGTTCATGGATTGAAATAATTAACTTCTAGGAATTGATTCAGCAAATATACCCCACCAGTGAGAACATCAAACATCTCACAGAAGTGAGAATATCTGCTGGATCAATTCCTAGAAATAAAATAGCTGCATCAAAATAAAATATGTATGGTTAATTTTGGCAAATATTGCCAAGTTGCTTGTTCATAAACAGTAGACTGGACAAAGAAATTATGGTACCTCCTTACTGAAGAACATTATGCAGCCATTGTAAGAATGAGGAGGTATTAAAAGTAATTGCAAAAACCACAATTACTTTTGCACCAACCTAGTATAAGCTGATATGAATGCCCCGTCCTATGCAGGTGAATTAAAAAGCAAGGCACAAACTGGTGTTATGGTATTTATCATTAAGGTTTTATAAACATGTATTTTATTTATTTATCTATTTATTTATTTCTCCACCCACCCTCTAATTTATAAATGTGCATTATTGTGCAAGGAATTGCTCTGGAAAGATAAACAAGAAAATGATTAACCCATTGGCTTCAGGGAGGAAAACTGGCTGGCTGGTGGGTAATGAGGAAAGAAGATAGTCTGCTCTTTGGCACTTCTTAAATTTTGTAGCTTGTGAATGTATAACTTGTTCAAATGAAAAATTCACCCTACAGATCTGCAAAATATCAGAACTATCATCTTGCCACCAGTCCAGTTATACAGATGGGAAAACTGAGGCCCAGTAGAGTCAGCTGATGCAGGCCTGGCCCAGTGCTCTGCACACCCTGCATCCTGTCCCTACACATCTTCACACTTTCTCCTTTGAGCCTCTCAGGGGCTGGGGAGCAGACAGTGTGGCACTGAATGCCAGGAAGAAGTGCATCCCAAAGGCCATAGAAATCTTTTCTGGAGGCTAGGCACGGTGGCTCATGCCTGTAATCCAGGCGCTTTGGGAGGCCGAGGTGGGCAGATCACTTGAGGCCAGGAGTTCAAGACCAGCCTGGCCAACGTGGTGAAACTCCGTCTCTACTAAAAATACAAAAAATTAGCTGGGCGTGTCAGCGGGTGCCTGTAATCCCAGCTACTCAGGAGGCTGAGGCAGGAGAACTGCTTGATCCTGGGAGGCAGAGGCTGCAATGAGCCGAGATTTTGCCACTGTACTCCAGCCTGGGCAACAAGAGCAAAACTCTGTCTCAAAAAAAAAAAAAAAAAAAATTCTGGAGAGCTGGCTAGAAAGGCAAGGACTATTTGAATGGCACCAGTGATCACATGGTCAGAAACATCACCCAGAACACAAACAGCCATGGCACCTTTGTTGGCTAACACTCGTGTCACATTTACCTCCCTTAATCCTGAATTCAGCTCCTTGAGTCAAAATTTATGACCACTTCCATAGGCTATGCCACCATTGACTCATGCCTTGAAAGCTAACAGCTATGGTCTCCCACCATGCTCAGCTATCTTTCTCTCTTTAAAAGTCATTGATTGATTGGGTCCAGGCGAGGTGGCTCATGCCTCTAATTCAGCACTTTGGGAGGCTGAGGTGGGTGGATCACTTGAGATCAGGAGTTCGAGACCAGCCTGACCAACAGGGTGAAACCCTGTTTCTACTAAAAATACAAAATTAGCTGGGCGTGGTGAGAGAGGCTACTTGGGAGGCTGAGGCAGAAGAATTGCTTGAACCTGGGAGGCGGAGATTGCAGTGAGCTGAGATCATGCCATTGCACTCCAGCCTAGGCAAAAAGAGTAAAACGCCGTCTCAAAAAAAAAAAAGTCATTGATCTCTTTCTAGTTTAATTGTTATTATTTAGTTGATGCCATAAGTGCTCATATTCAAGTCTGTATAGCATCACAATGCCTAGATTCTATTTTCATATATAGATTTTTTAAATATAATTTTTATGAAGACATTATTTCCCCATCATTAGGCTCTCTAGAATTAGATCGCAAAAGTACTGTAAGTACCGTATTTATTTATTTTTCTAAGATGGAGTTTCATTTTTGTTGCCCAGGCTGGAGTGCAATGGCATGATCTTAGCTCAATGCAACCTCTGCCTCCCAGGTTCAAGTGATTCTCCTACCTCAGCCTCCTGAATAGCTGGGATTACAGGCATGCACCACCATGCCTGGCTAATTTTTTTGTATTTTTAGTAGAGACAGGGTTTCTCCGTGTTGGTCAAGCTGGTCTTGAACCCCCTGACCTCAGGTGATCTGCCCACCTCAGCCTCTCAAAGTGCTGGGATTACAGGTGTGTGTCACTGTACCCAGCAAGTACTGTGTTTTCATTTCAATAAAAAGTCCATTGTTATTTAAACCATGACTAAAGATTGACATGAATAGAGACTTTAAAACAATAAACATTGCCAGGCATTCTGGCACATGCCTGTAATCCCAGCTACTCAAGAGGCTGAGGCAGGAGGATCTCCTGAGCCAAGGAGTTCCAGTCCAGCCTGGGCAACATAGTGAGATCCCGTTTCTTAGGAAAAACGAACAAACAAACATGACTTTTGTATGCTGAGTTGTTAGAAAATTGTAAAAATAGGCCAGGCGTGGTGGCTCACGCCTGTAATCCCAGCACTTTGGGAGGCTGAGGCAGGTGGATCAAGAGGTCATGAGATCAAGACCATCCTGGCCAACATAGTGAAACCTGGTCTCTACTAAAAAATACAAAAATTAGCTGGGCATGGTGGCGCGCATCTGTAGTCCCAGCTACTTGGGAGGCTGAGGCAGGAGAATTGCTTGAAGCCAGGAGGCGGAGGTTGCAGTGAGCCGAGATCACGCCATTGTACTTCCAGCCTGGCGCCTGGCGAAGAGCAAGACTCTGTCTCCAAAGGAAAAAAAAAAAAGAAAAAGAAAATTGTAAAAGTAAAGAAGACATACATGTGGCCAAGAAACAGATGAACAAAGCTCAATATCACTGATCATTAGATAAATGCAAATCAAAGGCCAGGCCAGTGGTTCATGCCTGTAATCCCAGCACTTTGGGAGGCCAAGGCGGGCAGATCATAAGGTCAGGAGATTGAGACCATCCTGGCTAACATGGTGAAACCCGGTCTCAACTAAAAATACAAAAATTAGCTGGGTGTGGTGGCACGTGCCTGTAGTCCCAGTTCTCAGGAGGCTAAGGCAGGAGAATTGCTTGAACCCGGGAGGCAGAGGTTTCAGTGAGCCAAGATCGTGTCACTGCACTCCAGCCTGGGGTGATGAGCACGAGACTCCGTCTCAAAAAAAAAAAAAGAGAGAGAAATGCAAATCAAAACCACAATGTGATACCATCTCATGCCAGTCAGAATGGCGATTATTAAAAAGTCAAGAAACAACAGATGCTGGTGAGGTTGTGGAGAAACAGGAATGCTTTCACACTCTTGGTGGGAATGTAAATTAGTTAACTGTTGTGGAAGACAGCGTGGGGATTCCTCAAAGATTTAGAACTGGAAATATCATTTGACCCAGCAATCCCATTACCGGATATATACCCAAAGGAATAGAAATCATTCTGTTACAAGAGACACATGCACATATTTGTTCATTGCAGCTCTAGTCACAGGAACAAAGACGTGGACTCAACCCCAAATGCGCATCAATGATAGACTAGATAAAGAAGATGTGCTACATACACACCATGGAATAATTTGCAGGGACGTGGATGAAGCTGGAAGCCATTATCCTCAGCAAACTAACACAGGAACAGAAAACTGAACACCGCATGTTCTCATTTAAAGGTGGGAGCTGAACAATAAGAACACATGGACACAGGGAGGGGAACAGCACTCACTGAGGCCTCTTCGGGGCTGTCGGAGGCTAGGGAGAGCATCAGGAGAAATAGCTAATACGTGGCAGGCTTGATACGTAGGTGATGAGTTGATAGGTGCAACAAACCACCATCGCACACGATTAACTATGTAACAAACCTGCACATCCTGCACATGTACCCTGGAACTTAAAATAATTTTTGTTTTTTGAGACGTAGTTTCGCTCTTGTTGCCCAGGCTGGAGTGCGATGGCGCGATCTCAGCTCACTGCAACCTCCCCGCCCACTCCCCGGGTTCAAGCGATTCTCCTGCCTCAGCCTCCCAAGTAGTTGGGATTACAGGCATGTGTCACCACGCCGGGCTAATTTTTTATTTTTAGTAGAGACAGGGTTTCTCCATATTGGTCAGGCTGGTCTCAAACTCCCGACCTCAGGTGATCTGCCCGCCTTGGCCTCCCAAAATGTTGGGATTACAGGAGTGAGCCACTGCCCCTAGCTGTTAAAGTAAAATTTTTTTAAAAAAAGAAAGAAAATTGTAAATAACATTTTTTTTTTCCTGAGACAGAACCTCGCTCTGTTGCCCAGGCTGGAGTGCAGTGTCACAGTCTCAGCTCACTGCAGCCTTTGCCTCCTAGGCTCAAGTGATTGTCATGCCTCAGCCTCCTGAGTAGCTGGGATTACAGATGTGTGCCACCATGCCATCTAATTTTTGTATTTTTAGTAGAGATGGGGTTTCACCATGTTGACCAGGCTGCTCTCAAACTCCTGGCCTCAAGTGTTCTGCCTGCCTCAGCTTCACACAGTGCTGGGATTACAGGTGTGAGCCATTGCACCTGGCCCAAAAATTAACTGAATACCAAGAAAATACTCTGCTGGATTTCATGATAAATCAGCTAGTACTGAAATTGCTCAGATATACAATTTGAATGAAATCCATGGTCTCAGTCAAATTACCTATGATAGTCCATTCATGCTATGAACCTAATTTGGAGAAACAACTGGTATTCAGCATTCCATGACTCATTATGAAAAAGATAAAATAATCCAAATTAAATATATCGATATGGTAACTTACAAATTGCTAAAATAGTTTATAACCAATGTTTGGTTTGTCAAACCCATATTCCTGGGAAAATAATCAAAGCCTCAGGTACATTTGATTACCCAATGGACCATTTAAACGTTAAAATATTTTATAAAGGGATTTTATTCAATTGTCTTTTTTTTTTTTTTTTTTTGAGATGGAGTTTCGCTCTTGTCGCCCAGGCTGGAGTGCAGTGATGCGATCTCGGCTCAATGCAACCTTCACCTCTTGGGTTCAAGTGATTCTCCTGCCTCAGTCTCCTTAGTAGCTGAGACTACAGGCATGCATCACCATCCCCGGCTAATATTTGTATTTTTTGGTAGAGATGGGATTTCACCATGTTGGCCAGGCTGGACTTGAACTCCTGACCTCAGGTGATCCACCCACCTTGGTCTCCCAAAATGCTGGGATTACGATCGTGAGCCACCGTACCTGGCCCAATTGTCATTTTCAATGCATGTTTTCTGGTTGCATCAAAGCTCTCCCACGCAACAGGACTGATGTTATAACAGCAGATTACTATGCTATCCTGTGTTTCCATCAGGTAAAGAAAGCTTTTACGGTTCACTGAGAATAGTCAACCCCTTCACAATCTAGAACCCAAAGACTGGATCTTCTGAGAAAAACAGAGAAAGACTGTCCTTGCCATCCACACTGCAAGAGAACTTCAGGATCTTGAACCTTGGGCTCATAATCTCACAACTGAGAAGGGTCCCTCCACACTCTTGGAATCGTACACCTTTGGACCCCTAAGGTAAAGCTTAACCAAGGAAGTCTCTCCCCAGAAGAAGACGGCATCCTTGATGTGGACAGCTTAGAATATTTTTTCTTTGTTTATGTCTATTTTTTTTTTATTTGCTTGAACTCCGGAGGTGGAGGTTGCTGTGAGCCGAGATGGTGCCATTGCACTCCAGCCTGGGCAACAAGAGCAAAACTCGGTCTCAGAAACAAAAAGTTAAATATTAAGGATATAAGATAATTGTATACTGTTTTATAACTATTCTTCAAAAAAAAAAAAGGTTAAATTTTTATAAGAAGCCTATCTTTCCAATCTTTGAGACAACTGACAATAATGACTTAAAAAAGGCCGGACATGGTGGCTCATGCCTGTAATCCTAGCACTTTGGGAGGCCAAGGTGGGTGGATCACCTGAGGTCAGGAGTTCAAAAACCAGCCTGGCCATCATGGTGAAATCCCACCTTAAAATAAATAAATAAATAAATAAAGTAAAGTTAAAAAAAAAAAGAAAAGAAAAGAATGACTTAAAAAAAATTTTTTTTTTTTTTGAGAGAGTGTTGCTCCATCGCTAGGCGCCAGGCTGGAGCGCAGTGGCGCGATCCTGGCTCACTGCAACCTCCGCCTCCCGGGTTCAAGCAATTCTCCTGCCTCAGCCTCCCGAGTAGCTGGGACTACAGGTGCGCGTCACCACACCCAGCTAATTTTTGTATTTTTAGTAGAGACGGGATTTTACCATGTTGGCCAGGATGGTCTCGATATCTTGACCTCGTGATCTGCCCACCTCGGCCTCCCAAAGTGCTGGGATTACAGGCGTGAGCCACCGCACCCGGCCAAAAAAATTTTTTTTAAGAGACAGAGTCTCTCATCTGAAAGCTCTAGAAGATGTTTGAAAAAAAAAAAAAAAAGAGACGGGGTCTTGCTATATTGCCCAGGCTGGAGTGCAGTGGCTATTCACAGGCACGATCCCACTACTGATCAGCACGGGAGTTTTGACCTGCTCCGTTTCCTACTTGGGCTGGTTCACCCCCTCCTTAGGCAATGTGGTGGTCCCCCGCTCCCAGGAAGTCACCATATTGATGCCGAACTTAGTGCGGACACCTGATCGGCATAGTGCACTACAGCCCAGAACTCCTGGGCTCAAGTGATCCTCCCACCTCAGTCTCCCGAGTAGCTGGGACTACAGGCATGCACCACTGCACCTGGCAATAATGACTTTTTAATGGGAAAATACTTACATGCCACTGTAAATAAGTTAACTAGGGGACTGGGATGAAGAGAGGATGGTTAATGGGCACGAGCACAAAACCAGGTAGCAGGAGTAAGTTCTAGTGCTCTATAGCACGGCAGGGTGACTGTAGTTAACAAGAATGTATTGTATATTTCAAAACAGCTAGAAGAAAAGCTTTGAAATGTTTTCAGCTCACACACATACAAATAAGTTAACTAGTATGAAAATACTGAAATACCTAACATCTCTTTTTCTTTTTTTTTTTCCAGACGGGGTCTCACCATGTTGGTCAGGCTGGTCTTGAACTCCCGACCTCAGGTGATCCGCCCCCCTTGGCCTCCAAAGTGCTTGGATTACAGGTGTGAGCCACCACGCCCGGCCCCTCTTTTTTCTTTTAAGTCTTCCTCTGTTGCCCAGGCTGGAGGGCAGTGACATGATCTCAGCTCTCTGCAACCTCCACCTTCCTGGTTCAAGTAATTCTGCCTCAGTCTCCCGAGTAGCTGGGATTACAGGCCCACACCACCATGCCCAGCTAATTTTTGTAATTTTAGTAGAGACAGTGTTTCACCATTTTGGTCAGGCTGGTCTCGAACTCCTGACCTTGTAAGCGGCCTGCCTCCACCTCCCAAAGTGCGGTTATTACAGGCATGAGCCACCGTGCTCCACCATGTACCACAAAATTTTAAGGAAACCTCTCATGGTGAATATTTAGGCATTTGTATTTTTTCTATTATAAATCATGTCATAGTGTAGATCCCTCTGTATATGTTGACAGGATTTAGACCACTATTTTGTTTTTTGGTGTTTTTTTTTTTTTTTTTCCTTAGATAGAGTCTCAGTCTGTCACCAGGCTGGAGTTCAATGGTGCTATCTCGGCTCAGTGCAACCTCTGCCTCCCTGGTTCAAATCATTCTTCTGCCGCAGCCTCCTGAGTAGCTGGGATTACAGGCGCACACCACCATGCCCATCTAAGTTTTGTATTTTTAGTAGAGACCAGGTTTCACCATATTGGCCAGGCTGGTCTCGAACTCCTGACCTCAGGAGATTCGCCCACTTGGCCTCCCAAAGTGCTGGGATTACAGGTGTGAACCACTGTGCCTGTCTCATTTTTAAAGTTTTATTTCTTTATTAATTTTTTGAGACAGAGTCTCGCTCTGTCGTCTAGGCTGGAGTGCAGTGGCGCGATCTTGGCTCACTGCAACCTCTGCCTCCCGGGTTCAGGCAATTCTGCCTCAGCCTCCTGAGTAGCTGGGATTACAGGTGCGCACCACCAAGCCTGGCTAATTTTTGTATTTTTAGTAGAATGGGGGGTTTCACCATATTGGCCAGGCTGGTCTCAAACTCCTGATCTCAGGAGATCCGCCCACTTCTGCCTCCCAAAGTGCTAGGATTACAGGTGTGAGCCACTGTGCCTGGCCTACCACTATCATTTTTATGGTAAAATTAATTTAGTAGGTGTATGCCCTGGGCAAATTTTCTTCACTTCATTGTTGCTCATTTACCAAAAGGGAAGGCTAATCATGTGTTTTACTTATTTTTAAATTTTTCTTTATTGTTTAACTTTTTTCTTTTGTTGCTAATTATTTTTTTTTTTAAAACTCCAGTGATAGCTTGACAGACTTAAGATTCAGATAACTAACCTTTAAAAGAATCCTTTTAAGAAATTACTTCAGTCCAAGTCATTTTTTAGTCAATGATAGAACTCAAGTTTAGCAACCCAAGAACAAGGGTAGAGCCTTCAAATGAATTCACATGTCACCATTTTCTGAAATCTTATGTCTAAAGAAAAAGTAAGAGAATATTTCCAAATCTAATTTATTTTAGGCTTAAGAATATAGATGCATAAGTTTTCCCAGAGACTTAAAGAAACCTTTGTTGGACAACAGAGAGAATGAACCAAATGTAAAACATCCTAAGAGAGGACCATTCATGAAAATACCTGAATGAAGCCACGAATTGCATCGTTGTTGGCAATCATGAAAAACTTGAAAAAACTTAAATGGTCCTAAAAGAGAAGTGGTTATATATATCGTGGTATATCCATCCATGGACTACTATGTATAAATAAAAAAGAATGAGGTGGACTTAGACGTACCAATTTGGAAAGACTGGCAAATCTAATAGCTGAGTGAGATAAAAGAAGTACCTGATTGTCATAGTGTGACAGCATTAATTTTTTTAAAAAGGCAATATATGCGTATAGATAGGCGTTTATGCGTGTATGTGTGTAGTTCTGTGTATTTATGTGTGTAAATTCCTGCAAAAGATACAGAGACACACAACCTAGCAGGAGAGGATGACCTAATGTTAGGAACAGAGAAACAGTGAAAGAGACATTTAGATTTACTTTGCAAACTCTCACTGTGTTGGACTCTGACAGATATGCACGGACGGTGCTATTAAGTATATTTTCAAGCACAAAGGAACCAGAGGTCGATGGTGAAATCAGATGCTTTAAATGGAAACATATTTCATTCTTCTAAAAATAATTTTGGTGATTTGAAATCCATCCTTAATCGCAACAGCCAGCCCATTTCGTGGCTCTTTCATTTCCCCCAGAAAAAAAAAAGTGTATAAACACAGCAGGATAAAAATGCATGCATCTGGAGAAGATGAACTTTTACACTAGTTCTGCCTTTTCAGCTTTCTAAAATGTGGACCTTACCAATTTCTTTGACCTCCCCCTCCTTTTTTCCATTCCAATGCATGGCGGTGACAAGGCATTGAATTACCAGTTTGTCACTAACGCCATAGGCTTTATTATTCCTTTGAACAGAAGCTCGGCTTAAAAAGAAAAGTTTTTCTTAATAAGTAGCTGTTCATCCTTTGATATGCACATCTGGATCTGCGGTCTTATCTGCGCATGTTAATGCTGCTTCCTGCAGATAATGATAAAAGAACAACTCAAAATAACAAAAAAGGAATAAAATGTGCCAGATGCCTCAAAAATAAGGAGGACAATGCAAATAAAAGCAACTGGTTTTTCTATTCTGGAGAATAAACTCTACCCACAATTGAAGTAATCATTCTGGTGGTCACTTGAGCCACACATTTTTTTTAAAGAGATTAGGAAGGAAAAAAAAAATAAGCAAACATCAGCTGACAAGTACTGCCACATTCTGTTAGAAATTAAGAGGGGAAGTAAACCTAAGTACACTATAAATCACCTCGGGGTTTAATTTTGCTTCTCTCTGCTACATTGTTTCTTCTTTTTCCTCATTTGGCTTCAACATTGTTGATTAAAGGCCAAACTGAAAGATTTGGACTCATACATTTTTTAGGAATGATAAAATATTTCAAATATACAGAAAAATACCAAGAATAACGTAAGGAACATTCGTGTATCTATCATCAGAGTTTAACGATTTTCCAATTTTTCCTTCCTGTTCTTTTTTAAAGAACACATTTCCTTCCTTCTGAGTCTTTTCAAATGTGATTTTTCTTGATTTCTGTATCACCTTTGTTCACTAAAAGAAGGTGTTCTTCTTATAAAAATATTATGATTTTCTCTGTTTTAGTTAAGTTTCTCAAAGGAGCTTTCTTTCCCTGCTCTGTGTAAATGGTTCTTGTTTTGAAAGTGAGGTTAGCGTTAAGACGTAAGAGTGAAATTGTTATGTAATACATATATGATTTCTAGATATTATGTATGATTTCTGTCTAGGCGATCTTTGTTCTTTATGACTTCTTTTCACAGGAGGCAACTGTCAACCTGCTTTGTCAATACGTGCATAGATCATCAGTAGTTCTGAGGCTGATTGTAACTGATATTTTAACAGGCAAATAAAAACTTCTGCTTTACATAAATTGCTCCATCAACTGGGAGCCGAGGATTGTGGGGAGGGTGGAAAGGCCATGGCGCCCTCTACCAAAGCACAAACCCGGATTGTGTGTGGTTGGGATCCCTGGTAGCCCAGCAGATAACAGTCATGAATTGATTCCACATTAACATGCAGCAGGCATGGGAAAATGATAAACTCCTATTACCACTGTCATGGCAACTGAAAAAATGGCTGCTTTGGGGGGGAACAAGGTCCACAGGAGAAGAAAAGCGAAGCCCTGTCTCTTTCTTCTGTTTGACATCTGTTGTTTAACATACAAAATTGTATTATCGTGATGGAAGCGAGTCAGCCAGGGCTAAAGCCTGGCTAGGAATTGTGAAAACC
Source organism: Ateles fusciceps (assembly GCA_036589455.1). Classification (NCBI taxonomy): domain Eukaryota; kingdom Metazoa; phylum Chordata; class Mammalia; order Primates; family Atelidae; genus Ateles; species Ateles fusciceps. The sequence continues at coordinate 7,656,653 of JAZHEH010000847.1, forward strand.
ATACTGCCCCGACTCCCCCGCTCTCTACCGTGAGAGTATATAATTTGACCCTGGACATTTTCACGGACGGCAGTAAATTCCCCTCCCTTTTCAGCCCAGGTACAAAAAGTGTGAAGTGTCTTGGGAAGGTGGGATAGAGGGAGGAGGGTCTTTTGGGGGGGGAGGTGGAGCTGGGAGACACGCTATCAATTATGAAGCAAAAATAAGGCTCTTCTCCGTTTGCGGTTGCTTTTCTAAATGATTTATTCCTCTGTCCTCCCTATCCCCAGCCTTCCCTCAAGAACATTTAAAATTTTTCTTTTTCTTTCTTTTTTGAGATGGAGTTTTGCTCTCGTTGCCCAGGCTGGAGTGCAATGGCGCGATCTTGGCTCACTGTAACCTCCGCCTCCTGGGTTCAAGTGATTCTCCTGCCTCAGCCTCTGAACAGCTGGGATTACAGGCATCCGTCACCACACCTGGCTAATTTTTGTATTTTCAGTAGAGACGGGGTTTCACTATGTTGGCCAGATGGTCTCGACCTCCTAACCTAGTGATCTGCCTGCCTCGGCCTCCCAAAGTGCTAGGATTACAGGAGTGAGCCACTGTACCCGGCCCTAGATTTTTCTAAAACAGCAATGTGAGTGGGGCTTGTGAACACAGACAAAACATGGGCAGATAGGCTACAAGCAGGGATGGCAGCCATAGGCGCAGGGCTGAAGGTTGAAAATCCTGATAGCAGGTCATTGAGAAAAGGTTGGAAGGAAATATACCTGAGTGCTAACCAGGAATCAAACAAGAGGTGGATTTTTTTTTTTTTTAGACTTGAGTCTCGCTCTTGCTCTGTCACCCAGGCTGGAGTGCAGTGGCTTGATCTCCGCTCACTGCAACCTCTGCCTCCTGGGTTCAAGCAATTCTCCTGCATCAACCTCCCGAGTAGCTGGGACTACAGGCATGTGCCACTACACCCGGCTAATTTTTGTGTTTTTTAGTGGAGATGGGGTTTCACCGTATTGGCCAGGCTGGTCTTGAACTCCTGATTTTGTGATCCACATGGCTTGGCTTCCAAAAGTGCTGGGATTACAGGCATGAGCCACAGCGCCTGGCCCAAGAGGTTAGATTTTTATTTCCTTCTTAATACAGCCCTTTTTGAAATGTTTAATGAAGTACCTATATCAATCACTCTCATACGCAGCAGAAATATCCAATAAGCTTCGCCACTCCAGGAATGGGTCTTTAGGAGGATTGCAGTGTAGATGTTCAGACAAAAATTCTGTTTGGCAAAAATTCCATATGATCCAAACCTATCACTTGAAGCAAATCCTTTACACACCCCCACACACACATATACACATATTTTATGAGGACATTTAAATGAAGTGACCTTCAGACAGGTTTTGCCTCCCACCTGCCCACCGTTGTGTAAACAGAACAAACCCAGTACCATTTTGGGTTGTTTTCACAAATAGCCTAGAAACAGCTGTGAAAGATTGGGGGCCATCCTAAAATGGACCAAATTGTAATTTTCAGTAAGAGTGAGATTAAGCCCTTGATAGGACAAAGATCAGATAAGTGCAAACAAAAGAAAGAACATTTATATAATGGACCTCGGTCATTCGCAAAGTTAGCATTTTAAGGTGGTAAAACAAAAAAGCAACATCTTGGCCAAACCCGTGCCCCTTGTGCAGTTCGGAACTTCCCAGTTTAATGACGATGGGATCCTACTGAATGGGCAGGCTTTGAGGAGATGCAAAAGCAAAAGCAGTCAAAAAGGTCAGATCTGCTCTGTTTGTTTTTCCAAATTGTCGGAGTAAAGTTACAATATGCCACCTGGGTAAGCCCACTAGCTAAATATCCAGATAATGTATACAGTAACCACAGGGATTTCCCGGACAGATTGGAAACGATGAAGGAGGAATTTGCTTGGGGGAAGGGGAAGAGAACGAACCTGGGTTAAGCCCTCCCTAAGCATGGAGGGGTTGCTCAGGGCCCGACATGAAAACGGTCTTACTTTTAATCCTCAGGACATCTCTTCGAGGAAGGTATTATTATTCCCAGAATAATAATAGGGGATGGGGGATGGCTCCGGTGCCTTGCCTCTGGCATTTTCCTTCATGGATAGGCCGGTATCTGATCATTTCTGCTTCTGTTTCAGCTTTCAGTTTCATCAGCATAGCCTTTGTCTGATGGCGGGAGTTTTACATTGGCAATTCTAGATTTTTAATTCTGCTGGCGTTTGGGCAGCCCACTGTTGTTTGTTATATATCTACTTCACATCAAATAAATCAAGCCCTAGAAATAGTCCTAGGAGGTTTCTTGGGGTGGGGGTGTGGGGCCTCTGTGATATTTCTCTTTGCAGTTTAAGATTTTGAAAGGCATAGGGTCTGAGGGGCAAGGAGAGAAAGTTCTCTTTTCTTTTTTTTTTTTGAGACAGAGTTTTGCTTTTGCGCCCAGGTTGGAGTGCAGTGGCGCAATTTCAGTTTGCTGCAACCTCTGCCTCCTGGGTTCAAGTGATTCTCCTGTCTCAGCCCCCCAAGTAGCTGGGATTACATGCATGCACCACCACACACGGCTAAATTTTTGTATTTTTAGTAGAGATGGAGGTTTCACCATGTTGGCCAGGCTGGTCTCAAACTCCTGACCTCAGGTGATCCGCCCATCTCGGCTTCCCAGAGTGCTGGGATTACAGTCATGAGTTACCTTGGCTGGCACAGAGAGCCTTTTCAATTCAAATCCTCACCCACCTTCTCCCTAGGCTTTTCACTGGATGTTTGGAGGCTCACACCTGCCCTCTGACACTCCTATAATAAAGTTATTCCCAAGCCCAACTGTGCATCAGACTCACCTGGTGAATTTTCAGAAAACGGCTATTTGCTTCCAATTTACATACAGGCTCAGACCCTGAAGGTCTAGTAATTAGACTCATTGCCAAAGTGCTCTCTCTTGATTCTCAAAATCAGAAGGAACTATGAATGCATAGGAATATATACAAATTTAAAGTTATGAGAATCACTAATACATAGAAAACAATTTCAGATTTGATTACTGGCCAGGTCCATAGCTCAGCGTAATGTCACCAGTTTAAAGAGATCCTCATCATCATCTTCCAAATTCTAGCCCTTTGTGTATCATTTATCTGTACATTCATCATCTGCTTCTCGCCAACAGAATATCAGCTCCCTGAGAGTCAGAATCTTTTCTACCCTCTTTTAGGTCAAGTTCAAAGTGTCTAGGTTAGTGTCTACATATCACAAGTACTCAGTTTTGCTGTGTGGGTGCACGAGTGAATGAATGATTTTTTTTTTCGAGACTGAGTCTCACTCTATCATCCGGGCTGGAGTGCAGTGGTGTGAACTCTTGACTTCAAGTGATCTGCCTGCCTAGGCCTCTCAAAGTGCTGGGATTAGAGGCGTGAGCCACCATGCTGGCCTGAACGAATGATTTGATTATAAAAAAATTCAGTCAGCTGAGAAATACCCTAGTGCTTATCTGATCTGACCTCCTTGTTTAAGAAATGCTAAGAGGCAGCACAGAAAGCTGCCCTGGTTAGCTGAGGTCACCATTCCTGGGCTTCTCATCATACCTGCCATAGTGGCCGCAGTGGCCGCTATTAACAACTTTCTTCTCCTCTGACGCCTGCAATTTTTTTGTTTCAAATACTCAAAGGTATGTATTGCAGTACTGTTAATGGTAGCAAACACAACAATAACAACAACAAAAAAAAAACAACAGAAAAAACCCTCTAGGAACAAAATAAAAAAATACTGACATATTCACAGCATGGAATATTATAGAGACATTATGTAAAATGAAATAAAACTGGAAAAACTGTCTTAAAGGAATTTCCATTATGTATTGTTGAGGAAGGGGGAGAGGCTGAGTAGGAGGCAGAAGTATTATGGAGGAAGGGGAGAAGTTGTAGAAATTTTTTTAAACAAGAAAATTAAATAATGGTGATATTTTAAAAAATATGTATGAGAGCACCCAGATACATAGGCCAACTTCTTGGTGACTTACAAAGAGACGTGGACTCCCACACAATAATAGTGGGAGACTTTAACACTACATTGTCAATATTGGATAGACCAATGAGACAGAAGGTTAACAAGGGTACCCGGGACTTGAACTTAGACCTTGAACAAGTACACTTAATAAACATTTACAGAACTCTCTACTCCAAATCCACAAAACATACATTTTCTTCAGTAACACATCGTATCTATTCTAAAAGTGACCACATGTTTGGGAGTAAATCACTCCCCCAGCAATTGCATAGCATTTCATAGGTTTAAATGAAATATTGGTTGGCTGTTTGTTATTTTCCTCCCTTATTCCTTCCTGTCTCCATTGTATAACACAATTATTAGTATAAAAGAGCTTTTCAATACCCATTTTTAGACTGCATTCTAGCCTGGGCAATAGAGCAAGATTCCCGTTCTCTCTCCCTCTTTTTCTTTTTTTCCCTTTCATTCTCTTTTTTTTTCCTTCTTTTTCTCTTTCTCTGTTTTTTCTTTTCTCTTTCTTTAAAAAAAAAATTGAGCTATAATTTGCATACAATAAAATGCACATATTTTAAGTGTATAATTTGATTTATTTTGAAAAATACATGGGTCTAACCACAACTGCAATAAAGATATAGAACATTTTGATCACTCTGGAAAGTTTCTTAGTATACCTGTCTACTCCTTTCCCCTCACTCCGTATCCCTGATCACTGCTTTGATTTCTATCATTGTCCATTAGTTTTACCTCTTCTACAAAAAAAAAAGTGTGATATATTCATTTTATATATCTATAAAAATTGCACAATTAAACATGCTTGTACATAAGCGGAAGTTTTCTTTCTTTTTTTTTTTTTTTTAAATAGAGATGGGGTTTCTCCATGTTGTCAGGCGCGTCTTGAACTCCCGACCTCAGGGGATCCACCCGCCTCAGCCTCGGAAAGTGCTGGGATTACAGGCGTGAGCCACAGCACCCGGCCAGAAGTTTTCTTTTTTAAAAAATGTGAGATGGCCAGGTGCAGTGGCTCACACCTGTAATCCCAGCACCTTGGGAGGCCGAGGTGGGTGGATCACCGGAGGTCAGGGGTTCGAGACCAGCCTGACCAACATGGTGAAACCTCATCTCTACTAAAAATACAAAATTAGTTGGGCATGATGGCACTTGCCTGTAATCCCAGCTACTCGGGAGGCTGAGGCAGGAGAATCGCTGGAACTCGGGAGGCAGAGGTTGCAGTGAGCTGAGACTATGCCATTGCACTCCAGTTTGGGCAACAAGAGTGAAACTCGGTCTCAAAAAAAATGTGAATGCACTTGAAGTGATAAAAGAATAATGTGTAGCTTCAAATGTAGGAAATAAGGATTAATAATAAATAAGCTAACATTTAACTCAAAATGCAGTAAGAAGAAAAACAGGGGGCCGGGTGTGGTGGCTCATGCTTGTGATCTCAGCACTTTGGGAGACTAAGGTGAGTGGATCACCTGACACCTGAAGTCGGAAGTTTGAAACCAGCCTGACCAACATGGAGAAACCAGATCTCTACTAAAAATACAAAAAATTAGCTGGGCGTGGTGGCGCATGCCTGTAATCCCAGCTACTCAGGAGGCTGAGGCAGGAGAATTCCTTGAACTTGGGAGGCGGAGGTTGTGGTGAGCTGAGATGGCACCATTGCACTTTAGTCTGGGGAACAAGAGCAAAACTCTGTCTCAATAAATAAATACGTAAGAAAAACTGGGTCAAATATAAAGAAAGATAGACATAAAAGGAAATAACTATCTGAAAAAAAATTTAAACAGAAAATGTCTTAAAGCTAATATGAAACATTTGGCCAGGTGCAGTGGTTCATGCTTGTAATCCCAGCACTTTGGGAGGCTGACACTTTAGGTCAGAAGTTTGAGATCGGCCGAGATGATGAAACCCCATCTCTACTAAAACTACAAAAATTAGCCGGGTGTGGTGGCGCACGCCTTTAATCCCAGCTACTTGGGAGGCTGAGTCAGGAGAATTGCTTGAATCTCGGAGTTGTTGCTTGAACCTGGGAGATTGTCACTCTGCACTCTAGCGTAGGCGACAGGGTGAGACTCTGTCTCATAGAAAGAAGAAAAGCTCATATGAAATGATAACAGTTGTTATTTTGAAAGAAGGGTACAAAGCTGCTCATTTTATTTTTCTACTTTCTGTATTTTTTTCTTTTTTTAAATTTATTTATTTATTTATTTATTTATTTTTAAAGACGGGGTTTCACCATGTTGGTCAGGCTGGTATTGAACTCCCAACCTCAGGTGATCCGCCCGCCTTGGCCTCCAAAGTGCTTGGATTACAGGCATGAGCCACCATGCCCAGCCCTACTTTCTGTATTTTTAAACTTTCCTGTTGTTAGAAAATTATACATCAAAAGTAAAGAGTCCCCATGAGGTCATTCTGTCCCCCAGGAGTGGGAGGCTTGCTTAGCCCCTGGGTGGGTGGGATGACACCCGCTCCTCCCATCCTTGATGGCAGGACTTCCTAACCAGTGGACACCTGATTTGGGTTCGCATCTGCCTGACTTCGCTTCTCTCCTTACTGCCCCCTTATGGTAGGCGTTTGCCAAAGTTTTGTCTTCCTTGGTTATGTCCGTGGCTAAGAGCCTTCTGGAGCCTTGATGTGGCCCTTGTGTACAGGATGAAAGCTGAGAAGTCAGGGACGCACTTAAAGTATCCCTGGCCTGGGGGAAAGGGGCCTTCCTTCTTCCATTTCCCTTGTTAATGATGCCGGCTCCGTGGATTCTACTCCCATACTTGGGTAGATAATTTGGAAGTCTACTCCTAATCTTTTATGCAGATTTTAGTTCTGGGTATTTCTTCAATCCTGTCCACTCCCTCTTCCCACCTGAAACGGTGCACTATGAATGAGCCTTGCAGTAGGCACCCTGCATAGTAAAGGAAAACTCACACGTCCCTTTGTCACAGACTCCCATGGCGGGGGAAGCTGGACTTGACACAGGGTGGAGTACTGGGGAGTAAGTTTTGTTGTTTTTTGTTTTTTTTTTGAGATGGAGTCTCGCTCTGTCACCCAGGCTGGAGTACAGTGGGGCGATCTTGGCTCACTGCAACCTCTGCCTTCCGAGTTCAAACGATTCTCCTGCCTCAGCCTCCTGGGAAGCTGGGACTACAGGCGCGTGCGCCACCATGGCTGGCTAATTTTTGTATTTTTAGTAGAGACAGGGTTTCACCATGTTGGTCAGGCTGGTCTCAAACTCCTGACCTTGTGATCCACCCACCTCAGCCTCCCAAAGTTCTGGGTGTGAGTCACTGCGCCCGGCTTGGACCCAGTACCTTCAGACTTTTAAATGCCAGACTGACTTAGATAGGTTAGATGCTCTGTTTGGAGACAGGGAAAGAAATCTGGAAGTTTATCCCAAACCCAGGATTCTGTGACCATCTCACTGTTTCCCAAACTTTCTTCTATTTTTTTTTTTGAGATGGAGTTTTGCTCTGCCGCCCAGGCTGGAGTGCAGTGGCGCGATCTCGGCTCACTGCAACCTCTACCTCCCAGATTCAAGCAATTCCCCTACCTCAGCCTTCTAAGCAGCTGGAATTACAGGTGTTACCAACACGCCTGGCTAACTTGTATTTTTAGTAGAGATGGGGTTTCACCATTTTGGCCAGACTGGTTTCAAACTCCTGACTTCAGGTGATCCGCCTGCCTCGGCCTCCCAAAGTGCTGGGATTACAAGTATGAGTCACCTCGCCTGGCCTCCCAAACTTTCTTGAGCTCGGAAAACACTCACTAAAAGAACAAAAACAAAAGATAACCACACAATCAAACAAAAACAGTGGTCCCTGGCACATGGTAGGTGCACGATAAATATTTTTTGAATGAATAATTGAGGTAAAGTTGTGAAACTGCAAATCGAAGAATAAAATGTAAAATCTGATTTGTTGCTAACAACTCTCCAAATCTACATGCTTCTGTCTTTCCATGTGTTTATACACAGGCACATCCTTATGCTTTTTAATATGTAAGTCTGTAAAATCATAGGTAAAATCTTTTTTTTTTTTGAGACAGAGTCTCGCTGTGTCGCCCAGGCTGAAGTGCAGTGGCCTGGTCTTGGCCCACTGCACCCTCCGACTCCGGGGTGCAAGCGATTCTCCTGCCTCAGCTTCCCGAGTAGCTGGGGATTACAGGTACCCACCAACACACCCAGCTAATCTTTGTATTTTTAGTAGAGATGGGGTTTCACCACGTTGGCCAGGCTGGTCTTGATCTCCTGACCTCAGGTGATCTGCCTGCCTCGGCCTCCCAAAGTGCTAGGATTACAGGCGTGAGCCACTGCGCCTGACCCATAGGTAAAATCTTAAAAGTGTTTGACAAACTGTTTAAAACAGCCATCTTTGGGTAGAGAAAATCTGTTTTTCTCCTATTATGCTTAAATTTTAATAATTTAGTCACTGAAATACAATAGTATTAATAGTTAATTTTAATAATTGTTAATAATTTGATAATTATAATGATGTGATGCATTTAATCATTTTAATAGCTTGAAAAAATAAGTGTGGCAAGTAAGAGTGGTGATCTCTTTTTTGTAACTATTTACCACTGATTTTCTTTTTCAAAACAAATTTGAGAAACAGTCACGCAATGCCTGTCTGACACAAGGCTCAGTGCTACCTCTGCTCAGGACTCAGGACTCAAGCCCACGTCTGCCCTGGAGCTCTTACATGTTGACTGAGGACATATGCTATTCCTGTGTGACATCTTGACAGTATGAGATGGACATTACAGCTCAGGATGACAACAGAAAGTAAGTCTGGATTACTGCCGCGAGCGATGTGGGGGAAAGGCAGCCAGGTGGTCTACAGAGAGATGTCGGAAAGGCCGGCAGAAAAGACGAGGATTAAAAACAACTTAGCCCAATAATCCAATAGAAAAATGAGCAAAGATTCCCAGGAAAGGAAATCTGAGCAGCCCTTAGACATAGGAAAAGATGCCCATCCTCGCCAAGGGGAGAGAAAGACAAGTGGAAAAACCACGAGGCTATCCTTGTTCATGTGCAATGGCCCGGCAGAGAAAACCCACATGTGGGCGGGGCATGGTGGCTCACGCCTATAATCCCAGCACTTTGGGAGGCCGAGGCGGGCAGATCACCTGAGGTCAGGAGTTCGAGCCCAGCCTGCTCAACATGGAGACACTCCGTCTCTACTAAAAATACAAAATTAGCTGGGGGTGGTGGTGCATGCCTGTCTGTAATCCCAGCTACTTGGGAGGCTGAAGCAGGAGAATCACTTCAACCTGGGAGTTGGAGGTTGTGGTGAGCCGAGATCGCCTCATTGCACTCCAGCCTGGGCAATAAGAGGGAAACTCTGGCTCAAATAAAAAAAACAAAAAAAAAGAAAACCCATACATGGAGCCTGTGAGGGTGAGGCTGTGGGACACAGGCAGGCTCCCTATGCAGCAGGTATGACTGTCAACTGCCATGGTCTCCTGGGAAGGGAATTCGGCAGTGAGACCAAAATGAGACATGCACATATTCTCAGATATAGAAGTTCCAATTCTGGATTTCCCCTCCCATGCACTTGTATGGGGTTGAAATGACATCTGCACAAAGCTAGCCATTGAACATTCTTTGTAAGAGGAAAAAGATTAAGTTGTGAAGCTGGGGACAAACTAAATGTCCATTAAGACAGGACGGTTTCAATCGGTTACAGTAGAGACATACCATGCAATATTCTGTGGCTAACAAAAGTCTAACATTAAAGCCAGGAGCGGTGGCTCATGCCTGTAATCCCAGCACTTTGGGAGGCCGAGGTGGGTGGATCACCTGAGGTCAGGAGTTCAAGACCAGCCTGGCCAACATGGCAAAACCCTGTCTCTACTAAAAATACAAAAAATTAGCCAGGCCTGGTGGTACACGCCTGTAATTCCAGCTACTCGGGAGGCTAAGGCAGGAGAATCGCTTGAACCCGGGAGGCAAGGTTGCAGTGAACCAGCCTGGGAGACAGAGTGAGACTGTCTCAGGGAAAAAGAAAAAAAAGTCTAAGATTGGCTAGGTGCAACAGCTCACGCCTGTAATCCCGGCACTTGGGAGGCTGAATCGAGAGGATCGCTTGAGCCCAGGATTTCCAGACCAGCCTTCCTTGAGACTGAGTCTCACTCTATCAACCAGGCTGGAGTGCAGTGGCATGATCTCGGCTCAGTGCAACCTCTGCCTCCTGGGTTCAAGCAATCCTGGTGCTGCAGCCTCTCGAAGTAGCTGGGATTACAGGTGCCCGCCACCATGTCCGGCTATTTTTTTTTTTTTTTTTTTAAATTTCTAATTGAGACAGGGTTTCACCATGTTGGCCAGGCTGGTCTTGAACTCCTGACCTCAGGTGATCCACCCCACCTCGGCTTCCCAAAGTGCTAGGATTGCAGGCATGAGCCATCCCACCTGGCCTAGTCTTTACATTTTTTAACAGGCTGCAAATATTTAAACCATTTCTTATGGTCTGCCTCTAAATTAAAGGAAACCTTAATGTCCAACAATGCGACCATAATTAAATGAGCTAAAGTACATGAAACAGTCAATAAAGCAGATGCAGCTTCTACAAATGAGAATGAAGAAGACTATACAGCTTGGCTGGGCGTGGTGGCTCATGCCTGTAATCCCAGCACTTTGGGAGGCCAGGGCTGGTGGATCCGGAGGTCAGGAGTTCAAGACCAGCTTGACCAAGATGGTGAAACCCCATCTCTACTAAAAACTACAAAAATTAGCTGGGTGCGGTGGCAGGCACCTGTGATCCCAGCTACTCGGGAGGCTGAGGCAGGAGAATCGCTTTAACCTGGGCGTCGGAGGTTGCAGCGAGCCCAGATCACACCACTGAACTCTAGCCTGGGCTACAGAGTGAGACTTCATCTCAAAAAAAAAAAAAAAAAAAAAAAAGAAAACACTGTGCAGCAACATGGCAAGTGATTATAATGTAACAATAATCAGTGGAATATTATCTAGATTTTGTAGAAATACAGGAAAGCATGTGTATACCTCTAGAGAGAATAAACACGAGAGGGCAATGTTTGCTGGGTGTGGTGGCTCATGCTTGTAATCCTAACACTTTGGGAGGCTGGGGTGGAAGGCTTGCCTGAGGCCAGGAGTCCGAGACCCTCATCTCTACAAAAAAATTAACAATTAGCTTGGTGTAGTGGGTGTGCCTGTAGTTCCAGCTGCTCGGGAGGCTGAGGCAGGAGAATGGCTTGAGCCCAGGAATTTGAGGCTGCAGTGAGCTATGACTGTACCACTGCATGTGCCGCAGCCCCCAGACTGGGCAACAGAGTGAGACCCTGTCTCTAAAAAAGTGATAATGATAAACATTTTTGAAAAGAACGAAATATCCTCCAAAATGTTCACAGAGATCATCTCTGAGTCAAGACATCATTTTCATTTCTTCATTTTATGTTTCTGTATATTTCACTTTTTCTACAACGAATTTAAAAAGTTTTTCTATCAGAAAAAAACATTAAGTTAGGGAAATAATTGTAGGATTCTGTGATTCTGCGAAAACTTAGACTTGAAGCCAGGCGCCACGGCTCTTGCCTGTGATCTCAGTACTTTGAGAGGCCGAGGCGGGAGGGTTGCTTGAGCCATTGGGAGGCCGAGGTGGAAGGATCGCTTGAGCCCAGGAGTTCAAGAATGCAGTGAGCTATAAGATTGTGCCACTACACTCCAGCCTGGGTGACAGAGAACCTATCTCTAAAAAAAAAACCCCAAAACAACAACAACAAAATACACATAAGAAAAAAAGACTATAAATAAATACTTACAACCACAATTGTTTCATATGCAGTGCAATTTAATAGGCCAGGTTGTTAGTTCTTGAGTTTTCAGAAAATTTTTTTGTAGAGACAGGGTCTCACTATGTTGCCCAAGTTGGTCTCAAACTCTTGGCCTAAAGCGATCCTCCTACTTTGGCCTCCCAAAGTGCTGGGATTATAGGCATGAGATACCACACCTGCCTGGTTTTCTATTATAATTTTAAAACATAAAAAGTTTCAAGTTACTAGTTCCATATCTTATTATTATTAGCTTTAAATGATAAATTCTTATATTTTTGCTTATAGAAAAGTTTGTTTACTTAAGGCAATATAGTAAATAGAAATTTAATAAAAATTTAAAATCATGCTTACATTCCATAACCTCCACATTATATTAATAATATCTTTTTTTTTTTTAAGACAGAGTCTTGCTCTTGTCATCCAGGCTGGAGTACAATGGTGTGATTTTTGGCTCACTGCAACCTCCACCCCCCTGAGTTCAAACGATTCTCTGCCTCAGCCAACTGCGTAGCTGGGATTACAGGCACCCACCACCACACCTGGCTAATTTTTGTATTTTTAGTAGAGACAGGGTTTTACCATGTTGGCCAGGCTGGTTTCAAACAACTGACCTCAGTCTCATCCTCCCAAAGTGCTGGGATTACAGGTGTAAGCCACCACACCCGGCCAATAATACCTGTTTTTCATACAAAATTATAATCAACTCATGCTTACCGACTGCATATTAAAAAAAAATCTAACTCGTGCTACTAGTTTGACAAGCATTACTCCATATTGGAAGCAAGAAGTATGCTTTCGAAGTGACCAGGTGTTATTCTTTAGCACTGAATCAAACCTGTTTTTCCAGTTTATGAGCATGCAAATGAAAGTACAACTTAAAAATTAGGTCAAGTAATTAATCCTGGTGAAATAATGTTTTCTTTCCATGTGAGCATGTATTTCACCAACCAGTTGACACCGAGGTTTAAACCAGGTAGGATTATCCATCGGTTTAAGAAACTTAACATCCAGCTGAGCTAACCCGTACAAGGCCAGGCATGAACCACCATACCTGGGCAAAACGATTCATTTTGATCTGGGTTCACAGAGAATTCCGATTTCCTGATGACTCTGTTTTTAGTATAATCACGGATTACTGCTTAAATAAATATTTACATATACGTGTGCACTAATGGCTGGGTGCAGTGTCTCAGGCTTGTAATCCCTGTACTTTGGGAGGCTGAGGAGGATGGATCACTTGAGGCCAGGAGTTCGAGACCAGCCTGGCCAACATGGTAAAACCCCGTCTCTACTAAAAATACAAAAATTAGCTGGTTGTGGTGGTGCGTGCCTGTAGTCCCAGCTACTTGGGAGGCTGAGGCAGGAGAATTGCTTAAACACTGGAGGCGGAGGTTGCAATGAGTTGAAATAACACCACTGCACTCCAGCCCGGGTGACAGAGAGTGAGACTCTGTCTCAAAAAATATACATATATATAAAACTTTTATGAAAAAATAATTTTTCCAAAACAAAAAAATTTGGTGAAAAGAGTAGCATTTTTGATTTTTTTCCTTGCTAATCCCTCTAGTGCCTTGCTTTATAGAAGGTGGCTAGATTCACATAGCCCCTTCTATATTTAATTTGTTGTGATATGTCGCACAGCCTCTGGAAAACCACACTGTACTTGTGATTGACTGTGAGTGAAAATGACAAATAAAGGCTTAGTACTCTTTATTATTATGAAATAATCTTGTGCACTCCCTGAAAGGGATGTTAGACCCCTCTCACCAGGACTCCCTGGACCACACTTTGGAAACTGCTGGGTTGGAGGTAAAAGAAAAAAGACATATATGTGCATTAAAATGTTAATAGTTGTTATTGCTGGGTGCTAGGATCTCAGGCGATTTTTCCATTTTGCTTTTCTATATTTTTCTAGTGTTTTTCTTTTTTTTTTTTTTTTTTTGAGATGGAGTCTTGCTGTGTCGCCCAGGCTGGAGTGCAGTGGCGAGATCTTGGCTCACTGCAAGCTCCGTCTCCCAGGTTCAAGTGATTCTCCTGCCTCAGCCTCCCAAGTAGCTGGGATTTCAGACGTGCACCACCAGGCCCAGCTTATTTTTGTATTTTTAGTAGAGATGGAGTTTCACCATGTTGGCCAGGCTGGTCATGAACTCCTGACCTTGTGATCCACCCTCCTCGGTCTCCCAAAGTGCTGCGATTACAGGCATGAGCCACCATTCTCAGCCTTTTCCCAGCGTTTTTCTGTGAACATGTTCTATGTGTATAATACACTAAATAACATAAAAATAAAATAAACTTAATTAACATATCAGTTAATTCATTCAGCCACTCAGTATCGATCCTGTTGGGGTTATTTCCTTACCACCTTCTTCTCTTTAGAAGAAAAAACCTGAAGTCTAGGTAGCAAAATCAGCCTGGTCCACACCAAGCATTACAAGGAGCATTGCTCAGTGAGCTCATAAATGTGAAAAGCATTTTGCAAAGGATAAAGCCTTAAAAATATGTTAATAGTATCATAGGTCTAAGTGGGTCATTTTCCTTTCCTTGGGTGAATTCCAAGATGTGTGGCACGGCACAGCTTTGCCAATAGCTGGAAATGTGCCCACTGGCAGGCTGCTGCCACTGTCTGCATCTCACCTCTGCCACTACACTGGGGGAGCAACTATATTGATAAGCAATGGACATGGCTTTGTGCCAATACAAATTTGCTTAAAGACACTGGGATTGGAATTTATGCAATTTTCACATGTCACAAAATACTATTTTCCTTTTGATTTTTTTCCAATTATTAAAAAACGAAAACCATTCTTGCCAGGCGCAGTGGCTCACGTCTGTAATCCCAACACTTTGGGAGGCTGAGGTGGGCAGATCACCTGAGGTCACGAGTTCAAGACCAGTCTGGCCAATATAGTGAAACCCCATCTCTACTAAAAATACAAAAATTAGCTGGGCATGGTGATGTGCGCCTGTAATCCCAGTTACTCTGGAGGCTGAGACAGGAGAATGGCTTGAACCTGGGAGGCGGAGGTTGCAGTGAGCCCGGATGGTGCCACTGCACTCCTGTCTGGGTGACAGAGCAAGAAACAAACAAACAAACAAACAAACAAATATTCTTAACTCCTGGGTCATGCAAAGTGGGTAGTTCACAGAAAATTCTGGTTTCCCGATGACTCTGTTTTTAGTATAACTGCAGGTTACTGCTTAAATATTTATACATATATGTGGATTAACGACTGGGTGAGGAGGCTCATGCTTGTAATCCCAGCACTTCAGGAAGCCGAGGCGGGGGGATCACGAGGTCAAGAGTTCAAGACCAGCCTGGCCAACATGGTGAAACCCTGTCTCTATTAATAATACAAGGGCCGGGCGCGGTGGCTCACGCCTGTAATCCCAGCACTTTGGGAGGCCGAGGCGGGCGGATCACGAGGTCAAGAGATCGAGACCGTCCTGGTCAACATGGTGAAACCCCGTCTCTACTAAAAATACAAAAAAATTAGCTGGGCGTGGTGGCGCGCGCCTGTAGTCCCAGCTACTCGGGAGGCTGAGGCAGGAGAATGCTTGAACCCGGGCAGTGGAGGTTGCAGTGAGCCAAGGTCGCGCCACTGCACTCCAGCCTGGCGCCTGGTGACTGAGTGAGACTCTGTCTCAAAAAAAAAAAAAAAAAAAAAAAAAAAAAAATACAAAAATTAGCCAGGCATGGTGGCCTGCACCTGTGACCCCAGCTACTCGGGAGGCTGAGGTGGGAGAATCGCTTGAACCCAGGAGGCAGAGGTTGCAGTGAGCTGAGATGGCATCGCTGCACTCCAGCCTGGGTAACAGAGCGAGACTGGGTCTCAAAAAAAAAAAAAAAAAAAGGAAAAAAAAAGCAAGAAAATAATGTAACTTTTATGAAAAAAATTTTCCAAAACAAAATTTTGTGAAGGGTAACATTTTTTACTTCATTTTTCTTGCTAATCCCTCTCATGCCTTGCTTTATAGAAGATGGCTAGATACACACAGCAGCTTCTACATTTATTTTGTAAATGACAAATAAAGGCTTAGTATTATTTATTTATTTATTTTGAGACGGAGTTTTGCTTTTGTTGCCCAGG
Source organism: Ateles fusciceps (assembly GCA_036589455.1). NCBI lineage: Eukaryota > Metazoa > Chordata > Mammalia > Primates > Atelidae > Ateles > Ateles fusciceps. The sequence continues at coordinate 7,672,503 of JAZHEH010000847.1, forward strand.
CTGGAGTGCAATGGCGTGATCTCGGCTCACCACAACCTCCGCCTCCTGGGTTCACGCGATTCTCCTGCCTCAGCCTCCCAAGTAACTGGGATTACGGGCATATGCCACCATGCCCAGCTAATTTGGTATTTTTAGTGGAGACAGGATTTCTCCTTGTTGGTCAGGCTGCTCTCGAACTCTCAGGTGATCCGCCCGCCTCAGCCTCCCAAGTGCTGGGATTACAGTCATCAGCCACCGCAACCAGCCAGTATTATTTATTATTAAGAAATAGCCTTAATCTTGTGAACTTCCTGAAAGGATGTTCCTGAATAGTTGCCAGATGGCAATTCTAGGGTTCTCTCCTAAAAGATACGGAAAGGGGCCGGACATGTTGGCTCACGCCTGTAATCTCAGCACTTTGGGAGGCCGAGGCGGGTGGATTGCGAGGTCAAGAGATCGAGACCATCCTGGCCAACATGGTGAAACCCCATCTGTACTAAAAATACAAAAATTAGCCGGGCGTTGGCACGCGCCTGCAGTCCCAGCTACTTGGGAGGCTGAGGTGGAAGAATTGCTTGAACCTGGGAGGCAGGGGTTGCAGTGAGCCAAGACTGTGCCACTGTGCTCCAGACTGGTGACAGAGCAAGACTCCGTCTCAAAAAAAAAAAAAAAAGAAAAAAAAAAAAAGATATGGAAAGGATGGCAGAAGACGAAGGGAGGAGATGGATCTCCAATCCAGTGTTTTGCCGTATTCATCGGTTGTGAACCACCTTCACAATTTCTGCCAAATCTAAGGATTCAGTGTTTTACTTACTATGCGTATAGGTAAAACAATTTAACTCATGTCCTTTCCTTTATACAAATTTATTTTCACAGGAAACTTTATATATTACTGTTATGAATGGAGAACTTAGTATTCATTATCATAAATAGAAGGTAACGGCACAAATAAATTACAAACAACAAAATTCTAGGCCAGATATGGTGGCTCATGCCTGTAATCCCAGCACTTTTTTTGGGAGGCTAAGGTGGGAGGATTGTGTGAGCCCAAGAGTTCAAGACCAGTCTGGACAATAAAGTGAGATCCCATCTCTACAACAATGACAAAAAGTTAGCCGGGTGTGGTGGCACACATCTGTAGTCCCAGTTACTTGGGAGGCTGAGGCGAGAGAATCCCTTGACCTCGGGAGTCGGAGGTTGCAGTGAGCTATGATTGCACCACTGTACTCCAGCCTACGAAACAGAGCAAGGCTCTATCTCAAAAAAGCAACAAATAATGACTAGGCACAGTGGCTCACGTCTGTAATCCAGCACTTTGGGAGGCTGAGGCGGGCAGATCATGAGGTCAGTTGTTCGAGACCAGCCTGGCCAACGTAGTGAAATCCCATATCTACTAAAAATACAAAAATTATCTAGGCATGGAGGCAGGCACCTGTAATCCCAGCTACTCGGGAGGTTGAGGCAGGAGAATTGCTTCAACCCAGGAGGTGGAGGTTGCAGTGAGCGTGACAGAGCGAAACACTGTCTCAAAAAAAAAAACACAAAAAACAAAAATTAGCTGGGTGTGGTGGCCTACGCCTGTGATCCCAGTCACTTGGAGGCTGAGCTGGGACAATCACTTGAACCCAGGAGATGGAGGTTGCAGTGAGCCAAGATCACGCCATTGTACTCCAGCCTGGGCAACAGAGTGAGACTCTGTCTCAAAATAATAAATAAATAAATAAATAAATAAAATAAAATTCTAGGTAAGCACACTAACCTGCTACAGGTGCTGCAGCTGAGGCTTGCTGTCTGTCAAACATTGGAAATTAGTAAGTGTCGAGAGGTGATAAAGATCTATTAGCACCAAACAGATTTTCTCCTTAATGTAATCTGAAAGACTGAAGGTGAACCCCTGTAGCATTATTTATCATTATTTTATTTATTTATTTTTAGTTTTCTCAGACAAGGTCTTGCTCTCCTGCCTCAGCCTCCCGAGAAACTGGGATTACTGACACACACCGCCATGCCCAGCTAATTTTTGTATTTTAGTAGAGGTGAGGTTTCACCATTTGCTGAGGCTGGTCTCAAACTCCTGGACTTAAGCGATCCTCCTACCACGGCCTCCCAAAGTGCTGGGATCACAGGCGTGAGCAACCATACCAGGCCCTATAGCGTTATTTTATGCCCCGTCCATGTACCACCTAAATTATCTAGTTTATGAACAATAATAATCTTCAGACCCTGCTTTGGAGCCATTCCTCAGTTTGGGGAAATTGGCACTGCCAGAGCTTCTCAAAGCATTTTTCCGTAATAATAGGCATTAAACTGATCTCCTAATCCAAGATTTTTTTTCAATCCTTATGAATTGAATGAAGAACAGTTTCACTTTTTTACTACCAAAGATTGTTTACCAGTAACTTACCTAAAATTAAAATATGGTTTTAATGCTCATTTGCTTTAGGGCAGATGGGAGGGTTATAAAACCTCTCTGAATGAATCCAAGAGAAGAAAAAAAGGATTGGATTTAGGACAAAATGACAATTCCTAATGAGTTTTTGTTTTGTTTGGGTGACATATCTATCATTAGGCTTAGACAGTTCATTTGCCACCTTATTTCTATGAGTTTTTGAGTTCCTTCCATATTATTTTTCTGCATTGGGTTTTTTTTTTTTGAGATGGAGTTTCACCCTTGTTGCCCAGGCTGGAGTGCAATGGCGTGATCTTGGCTCACTGCAACCTCCGCCTCCTAGGTTCAAGAGATTCTCCTGCCTCAGCCTCCCAAGTAGCTGGGATTACAGGCGTGCGCCACCACACCCAACTAATTTTGTAATTTTAGTAGAGACGGAGTTTCACCATGTTAGCCAGGCTGGTCTCAAACTTCTGACCTTGTGATCCGTCTGCCTCAGCTTCCCAAAGTGCTAGGATTACAGGCGTAAGCCACGGCGCCTGGCCACATTGGGGCTTTTAGAATTGAATGTACTGTCTGAGAGTTCTCCTCTATTTCAATTGTAGGGCTAAAGAATGGGGTTTTTTCTTCCCCCCTCCAGGCAAATGAGATTAAATAAATATTTAAATTTTGTGTGTTTATCCAACATTTTCTACTCCTTATTTTTGCTATTAAGAGCAAAGTTTTGTCTTTTTTTTTAAGCATTATAATTGCTACTTAGAATTCTAATCTGTAATTTTGCTGTTATGTAAATTACATCACTTCAGTAGTAAAACCAAGGAAATAGTATTTATTCCTTCTTCTGCCTTGGAAAACTGATTCCTTCTGAAAATAATTGTGGAAACTAATGAAAGCAAGATCCAGTTCCTGCCTAGATCTAGCTGGTCTGATTTTAAACCACTCTCCAAAGGAAAGAACAGATAACATAATACAATACTAGCTAGTATTCCTGGCTGTTTCTGACAGTCCAGGAGCTATGTGACTAATATATCAAGTGAAAAAAATATTTCCTTGATTAAAGTCATAATAACATGTGTAATAACACAGGGAGTATAGATGACTCAGATTCCAGGAATAATAGAAATTAGTGGCTCAGCAAATTAAACCAGCTAGAGGGGATTGTTATGCCAGATGGGGGTTGGAGACGGGCTTGCCAATTGCACACTGAAGTTAAACAGAAGCCTAACTTAATTTTTATTCCTGGTTAAATAAAGTCTATTATGCACATCCAGCCAAAAAACTAGTGCCTTAAACAAGATAAAAGTGTATTTTCTCTCAATTAAACACTACATAAGTAGTCCAAGGCTTCAGTGACTCTCCTTGGTCCCAAGCTGCTTCTTTCTTGGTTCTCTGCTTTGCAAACTCGACCAACCTCATGGCCCAAGATGGTGGCATCCAAGTTTCAGGCAGCAAGATGGAGGAAGGAACAAAGAAAAAGAAAGCAAAGATACCCACCCGATATGTGACACTTCCATTTACATCCCATGGGCCAGAACATGGTCACCTGACCTTACCTAAACTACAAGGGATGCTTGGAAATGTAGGCTTTTTTTCTGGATGTGAATGAGCCCTGCTGAAAATTCAATTTCATGGAAGAAGAGACACGATCTTGAAAATGTTTAAAAAAAAACAAAACACTTTTTCTTTTTCTTATTAGTTTTTTGAGTCAGAGTCTTGCTCTGTCACCCAGGCTGCAGTGCAGTGGCACTATCTCAGCTCACTGCAACCTCTGCCTCCCATGATCAAGTAGTCCTCCCATGATCAAGTAGTCCTCCCATGATCAAGTAGTCCTCCCATGATCAAGTAGTCCTCCCATCTCAGCCTCCTAAGTAGCTGGAACCATAGGTGAGTACCGTGTCACCTGGGTAATTATTATTATTATTATTTGTATTTTTTTAGAGACAGAGTTTTGCCATGTTGCCGAGGCTGGTCTAGAACTTCTGAGCTCAAGCAATCCTCTCAAAGTGCTGGGATTATCGGTGTGAGCCCCTGGGCCTGGCCAATAACTAGAACTGTGTACCAAAACAGAATTGCCTTTCTGGATTTAGCCCAAAGTTTCATGTGGATGAAGAAATGACTCATTCATTCATTCATTCATTCAGTTGTTTAATTCAATAAATAAATAAATATTTATTTATTTGTGAGACAGAATCACACTCTGTCACCCAGACTGGAGTCCAGTGGTTGATCTTGGCTCACTGCAACCTCTGCCTCCTGGGTCCAGGCAATTCTCCTGCCTCAGCCTCCCGAGTAGCTGGGACTACAGGTTCACCACTGTACCTGGCTAATTTTTGTATATGTAGTAGAGATGGAGTTTTGCCAGGTTAGCCAGGCTGGTCTTGAACTCCTGACCTCAGGTGATCCATTCACCTCAACCTCCCAAAGTGCTGGGATTGCAGGTGTGAGCCACTGTGGTGGCCGACCAATAAATATTTATTGAGCACTTACCATGTGCTAGGCACTGTTCTATGGGCTGAGATATACTGATAAATAAAACAAAATCCCCTGTCCTCTTGGGGCTTACATTCTAGCAGGAAGGGAAAAACAATAAATAATAAATATAAGTAGTTACATTACTGCTATGGACTAAATCCCTCCAAAGTCATATGCTGAAATCCTACTCCCCAGTGTGATGGAATTAGGAGGTGGGCCCTTTGAGAGGTGATTACATCATGAGGGTGGAAGCCTCACAAATGGAACGAGTGCCCTTATTAGAAGAGACACAAGTGCTTGCTCTTGCTTTCTGCTCTCTGCTATGTGAAGGTACCAGAAGGTGGCCAGCTATGAACCAGGAAGTGGGCCCTCAGCAGGCACTGATTTGCCAGTGCCTTGATCTTGGACTTCTCAGCCTTCAGAGCTCTGAGAAATAAATTCTTGTTTTTTAAGCCACCCAGAGGCCAGGCCAGAGGCTCCTGCCTATAATTCCAGTGCTTTGGGAGGCTGAGGCAGGAGGATTGCTTCAGCCTGAGCTTGGGGCAGCAACGAGCTAAGATCATGTCACTGTGCTCCAGCCTGGTGACAGAGTGAGACCCTGTCTCAAAAAAAAGAAAACCAAAAAAGCCACCCATCTATGGTAATTTGTTATAGCAGGCTGAATAAGCTAAAACAATTACATAGTGTATTAGAAAGAGTAAATTATTAGCTACAATAAGTTATCTTTTTTTTTTTTTTTTGAGATTCAGTCTCGCTCTGTTGCCAGGCTGGAGTGCAACGGTGCAATCTTGGCTGACTGCAACCTCCGTCTCCTAGGTTCAAGTGATTCCCCCTGCCTCAGCCTCCTGAGTAGCTGGGACAATAGGTGTGTGTCACCACATCTGGCTAATTTTTTGTATTTTAGTAGAGACGGGATTTCACCATGGCCAGGATGGTTTCGATCTCCTGACCTCGTGATCCGCCTGCCTCGGCCTCCCAAAATGCTGGGATTACAGGCATGAGCCACCTTGCCTGGCCGATACATAAATTATCATAGCAAAAAAGAGAAATGAGGATGTGGAAGTGCATGGAGGTGGTTACAATTTTACACAGGTGGTCAGGGGTTGGCCTCATTGAGAAGGTGACAATTGTGCAAAGACTCAAAGAAAGTAAGGGAGTGAGATGCGCAGAACTCCAGGGGATGAGGCTTCCAGGGAGAGGGGAACAGCCAGAGCGGAGGGCAAAGGTGGGAGCAGGACTGATGTGGGGAAAGCGGCAGGGAGATCAGAGCTGGCTGGGGCAGAATAAATATTGAGGGGGAGTAGCGAGAGATGAAGTCAGAGGAAGCTGGTGCCTGCAGGGTGGGCTCTTATGGCTATCACAAGTACTTTGGCTCTTACTCTGTGTGAAATGAGAGCTATTGCAGTGTTTGGAGACGTAGAACTCTAAATGCATTTGGTTTATAAATAAATAATCGTTTCTCTATTGGGGAAAGGGCTAAAAATTTAATAACTGCTGGGGTATATCACTTTAAAAGTTTGAAGATCACTAGCTGGACCTATTTCCTGTGTCTATGTAACAACAGCTGAGAAATAATGCCATTCTACTTCACTAACTTTTCTTTTCTTTTTTTTTTTTTTGAGATGGAGTCTCCCTCTGCCATCCAGGCTGGAGTGCAGTGGCGAGATCTCAGCTCACTGCAACCTTCACCTCCCGGGTTCAAGCAATTCTCCTGCCTCAGCCTCCCGAGTACCTGGGATTACAGTTGCCCACCCCCACACCCAGCTAATTTTTGTATATTTAGTAGAGATGGGGTTTCACCATCTTGGCTAGGCTGGTTTCGAACTCCTGACCTCAGATGATCCACCCGTCTTGGCCTTCCAAAGTGCTATGAGATCAGGTCTCCCATGCACCCCAACCATCCATCTGCCCATCTATCTGGCAAATATGCATTGACAGCTCTTCCTATGCTGGGCTTTGGGCTAACCTGATGATTCAGCAGAGGAAACAAAGAAACAAACAGGCACAGAAACTGTTCTCCAGGAGCCAGCAGTATAGTAAGACTGAAAGGTATTAATTAAATCATCTCACAAGGCAATACAAATTATATGATGTACTAAGCGCTTTGTGGAAAATGTGCAATTTGCAATGAGATGCTGCCATGGGAGATGAAAGGGATGTGTTTGTGTGTGATGTGTCTGACCACGCCTCGCTAAACTGATACTGCCCAGAGAGGACCACTGGCAAAAGCATGATGCATATTCATCCTGTTTGATTTTTCTGCAATGTACACACTAAGGTTTGTTCTCTTCCAATAACAGAACTATGCTTGGCCAGGTGTGGCGGCTCACGCCTGTAATCCTAGCACTTTGGGAGGCTGAGGCGGGCAGATGATGAGGTCAGGAGTTCGAGACCAGCCTGACCAACGTGGTGAAACCCTGTATCTTCTAAAAATGCAAAAATTAGCCAGGCATGGTGGCATGTGCCTGTAATCCCAGCTACTCATGAGACCGAGGTAGGAGAATTGCTCGAACCCAGGAGGTGGAGGTTGCAGTGAGCTGAGTTCGTACCATTGCACTCCAGCCTGGGTGACAGAGTGAGATTCCGTCTCAAAAAAACCAAAAACCAAAAAACAAAACAGAACCATGCTTATTAATTTGTCTAACACTCACCTTTTGCCTAATAAATTACCCAAGACAGCTTTCCAAGGCCAAACAGCACAGTAGGTAAGATCCTGGCCTCTGGATTCAGATGAGCCTGGGTTCAAATTCTGACTCTGCCTTTCACTAGCTGTGTGACCTTGGGCAAGGTGCCTCATGCTTTCTGCCTTAGTTGCTTCATCTGCAAATGGAAATTACAGAAGAGTCTCTACCCCCTTCAAAGTGTCGTAAAAAGATTAAAAAGAGATGACATATGTAAAATCCTCAGCACTCAGCACGTTAGATACTATTTTAATGGTGGCGTGGTATTTGCTTGTTTAAATCAGTTTCTCGGTCTCTGCAGTATTGAGATTTTGAATCAGATAATTCTCTGTGGTGGGGGCTATTGTGAGCATAGGATGCTTAGCAGCCTCCCTGCTCTGTACTCACTGAATGCCAGTGGCTTCACCCCCACCATGACAACAAAAAATGTCTCCAGACAATGCTAAATGTCCTAGGGAGTGGAGCGGAGGGAGGCAAAAATTGTCCTTGGTTGAGAACCACTGCTTTAAATGTACACATTTTAAATATATACATAGGCTGGGTATGGTGGCTTATGCCTATAAACCCAGCAATTTTGGAGGCCAAGGTGGGAGAACAGCTTGAGGCCAGGAGTTGGAGACCTGCCTGGGCAACATAGTGAGGCCCTTGTCTGCAAAAAAAAAAAAAACAAAAAAAAAACACACACAACAAAAAACAAAAACTAATTAGCATGCTTGTGCATGCTTGTGGTCCCAGCTATTGGAGAGGCTGAGGTGGGAGGATTGCTTGAGCCCAAGTGGTCAAAGCTGCAGTGAGCTGTGATTGTGCCATTATACTCCAGTCTGGTCAACAGAGCAAGACCCTGTCTCTAAATAAATAAATATATACACATATATACATAATATAAAACATGTAATGTTGCCGGGCGTGGTAATTCCAGCACTTTGGGGGCTGAGGCAGGTGGATCACCTGTGGTCAGGAGTTTGAGAACAGCCTGGTCAACATGGTTAAAACTCATCTCTACTTAAAAAAAAAAAAAATTAGCCAGGCATGGTGGTGCACACCTGTAGTCCCAGCTACTCCAAAGGCTGAGGCAGTAGAATTGCTTCAGGCTGGGAGGTGGAGGTTGCAGTGAGCCAAGATTGCACCACTGCACTCCAGCATATGTTTGGAGACACGAATACTCACCCACTGTGGTACCGTTGCCTACAGTAGTCAGAACAGGCACATGCTGTACAGGGTTATAGCCTTGGAGCGGCAGGCATGTCGTCTAGCCTAAGTGTGTGGTAGGCTGCACCAGCTAGGTGTGTGTAAGTACAGTCTAAAATGTTCCCACAACAGTGAATTCGCCAAATGACACATTTCTCAGAACATAAATATTATTCCTTTTTAAGGAAAACATAATGAGGACAGTCAAAAAAGTTTAAGGGATACAAAAAGCCATGTGTGTGGGAAGGAGAAATCTAAGTAAAGAAAGGCAGTCTGAAACGTAAGTAAAAGTGATATGGCTTCTAATTTCCACCAAAGCAAAATGTGGACCAGATGGGCTTAAGGGGTGAGCTGGCCCCATCGAGGAATGCACTTTGCTTTGGGGAAAGTAAGCTATGTTTTGTGTTTGCATCTGTGTTTCTGTGTGGGTGTCTGTGGGAGTATCTGTGTCTGTGTCTGTGTGTGTCTGTGCTGTCTCTGTGTTTCTGTCTCATTTCAGTCAATGATATTGACTGTCAATGTTCATATATCACTATGCAGCACATCACTGTCAATGTTCAGATATCTTTTAGGTTTCAGTTGTTTTTATATCTTATATAATATATTACACTTATATGTGAATATATTATCTTTTTTTTTGCAACGGAGTTTCACTCGTTTGCCCAGGGTGGAGTGCAATGGCGGGATCTTGGCTCATCGCTACCTACACCGCCTGGGCTCAAGCGATTCTCCTGCCTCAGCTTTCTGAGTAGCTGGGATTACAGGCATGTGCCACCATGCCTGGCTAATTTTGTATTTTTAGTAGAGATGGGGTTTCTCCATTTTGGTCAGGCTGATCTTGAACTCCCAACCTTAGGTGATCCGCCCACCTCGGCCTCCCAAAGTGCTGTGGTTATAGGCATGAGCCACCGCACCGGCCTATTATCTTATCTTATCCATTGTAGGGACAGTCTGTGTGTGTGTTTGTGTGTGTTCGTGCGTGTGAGCAACTGAGGTTGGGAAGGAGGAAAGGCGGCCCAAACGATTTTGTGGTCAATGACCCCTTGGTAAAGCACACACAGGCATGTTTGTAAACACTTACTGGAAGAAAACTATACGCTTGGCTACACACCCGCTTTCAGTTCATATAAATCTCACTTTTCCTCTTACACAAAAGATGCAGGAAGCACTTAAGGAGGCTGTCTCCCCAGCCCGAACAATGAGTCTTTTCCTCCTCTTGTTCCTTGTCTGAGTTTCCATTCCCAGGGGCAGAGTCTTGTACTGGGAAGGGCTGCTTGTCAGGGAGCCTGAGGGTGAACCGAAGAGGCTTTGGTCTGTCCTGCTGAAAGAGTCACAGGCAGTGGGGGACGCTGATGGACATCAGTGATAACAGCTGACACCTACCATGTCCAGTCCTAAGCACAACACATCAACTGGCTCCTTTCATCCTCAGAGAAAGCCCAGGAAGACAATATAATTATGTCTATTTTACAGATGAGGAAACTGAGGCACCAAAAGGAGAAATCTCAGGTTCCACGACTTGCAAGGGACACAGCTGAGATTTGAACCTGATCCACAGCCTCCAGACTCCAAGCTTTACCCTAGACCAATGGATCTCAGAGGTGGTAGAGGGTGTGTGGGTATTTGGACCCCTAGAGCAGCAATCCCCAACCTTTTTGGCACCAGGGACTGGTTTTGTGAAAGACAATTTTTCCACGGACTGGGGCAGGGGGTGGGGGGGATTGTTTCTAGATGATTCAAGCACATTACATTGATTATGTACTTTATTTCTGTTATTATTACATAGTGATATATAATGAAATAATTATACATCTCACCATAGTGCAGAATCAGTGGGAGCCCTGAGCTTGTTTTCCTGCAACGCAACACCCTCCCATCTGGGGGTGATGGGAGACGGTGATGGGCATCAGGGATTAGATTCTCATAAGTGGTGTGCAACGTGGATCCCACGCATGCGGGATCACAATAGGGTTCATGCTCCTATGAGAATCTCATGCTGGCAGTAAATACTGTAAAGATGAATCTTTGCTCACTTTCCTGCCACTCACCTCCAGCTGTGTGCCCTGGTTCCCACTGGTCTGTGGCCCCGGGGTTGGGGATGCCTGCGCTAGAGGATGTATGGCAATGTTTGGAGTCATTTTTAGTTGTCACATTTGGAGGATGCTGCTAGGATCTCGCAGGTAGAAGCTGAGGATGCTTCTAAACACACCGTACGAGATGCAGGACGGCGCCCTCCCTACCAAATCATCCGCTGCAAATGCCAACAGTGCTGCTGTTAAAAACTCTGTCCTAGACTATTTTAGGAAAAGGCTGCCTTTCTTCTAGAACTCTCAAAAATTATTTTGCTTGTTTTCTAAATTACAAATCATACATGCTCATTGGAAACATAGAAACAATTAGATGTTTATAAAGGAAGACCTGAAAGATTCTCTCCACAGGTCCACGCCCTGACGTAACGCTATCAACGGTTTGGCATATTCTGCTGCAGCCTTTTTTTTTTCTTTTTGAGACAGAGTCTCGCTTTGTCTCCCAGGCTGGAGTGCAGTGGCGCATTCTCAGCTCACTGCAACCCCCGCCTAGCGGGTTCAAGCGATTCTCCTGCCTCAGCCTCCCGAGTAGCTGTGACTACAGGCACATGCCGCCATGCACAGCTCACTTTTTTTGTATTTTTAGTAGAGACGGGGTTTCACCATGTTTGCCAGGATGGTCTCAATCTCTTGACCTCATGATCTGCCCACCTTGGCCTCCCAAAGTGCTAGGATTACAGGCATGAGCCACTGTGCCTGGCCTGCTGCAGCCTTTTCTATCACAGACCTTTGTTAGATTGTCAGTCTATCTATTTACATAATTATCTCTTTTCCTCCCCTTTTCAAAAATAGAAGCCTACACATATTTTCCTTCTTTCTTTCTTCTCTTTTCTGAGACACATTCTTGCTCTGTCACCCAGGCTGGAGCGCAGTGGCAGATGTATTAGCCTGTTCTCACGCTGCTAATAAAATCACACCTGAGACAGGTCATTTATAAAGGAAAGAGGTTGAATGGACTCACAGTTTCGTGTGGGTAGGCAGGCCTCACAATCATGGCAGAAGGCAAAGGAGAAGCAAAGGCACGTCTTACATGGTGGCAGGCAAGAGAGCTTGTGCAGGGGAACTCCCATTTATAAAACCATGAGATCTCTTGAGACTTATTCACTATCACAAGAACAGTATGGGGGAAACTGCCCCCTGATTCAGTTATCTCCACCTGGCCCCACTCTTGACATGTGGGGATTGTTACCATTCAAGGTGAGATTTGGGGACACAGCCAAACCACATCACACAATCACGGCTCACTGCAGCCTTGAACTTCTGAGCTTAAGTGATCCTCCCACCTCAACCTCCTACATAGCTGGGACTACAGGCACACACCACCATGCCTGGCTAATGTTTTGTATTTTTTGTAGAAACAGGGTCTCACTGTGTTGCCCAGGCTGGTCTTGAATTCCTGAACTTAAGCAATCCTCCCAGCTAGGCCTCCCAAAGTGTTGAGATTACAGGCATGAGCCACTAAGCCTGGCCCATATTTTCCATCATATATTTTTCATTTAGTGGTGAATTCCAAACCACAAACTTTTGCACCTGCTGTTCTCTCTTTCTGGAACATTCTTCCCCCAGGTATCTGTAGACCTGCATCCCTGGATATATTAAAATCTGAGCATGTCTCCTCCTTAAAAGGGGAGCTCCCTGACTTCCCTCTGTAAACCATTTCCTCTTCCACCTCCTCTTCTTACCCAGTGTGACATTATTTTGCAGATCTCCTCTCTGACACATGGGTGGATGCTTACTTCTTAGCTTGTTTGCTGCTTGTCTCCTTCCTAGAATGTTGGCTCCTTGCTGGCAGAAATTGTGTCTGTCTTTCATAATGTGTGTCCCCAGCACCTAAAGCAGAGCCTGGCACCACCTAATAGACACTCAATAATACAGGCTGGGTGTGGTGGCTCAAGCCTGTAATTCCAGCACTTTGGAAAGCTGATGAGGGCAAATCACTGGAGGTCTGGAGTTTGAGAGCAGCCTGGCCAAGATGGTGAAACCCCATTTCTACTAAAGATATAAAAATTAGCTGGGCGTGGTGGCATGCACCTGTAGTCCCAGCTACTTGGGGGACTGAGGCATGAGAATTGCTTGACCCAGGAGGTGGAGGTTGCAGTGAGCCAAGATTGTGCCGTTGCACTCCAGCCTGGGCAACAGAGTGAGACTCTGTCCCTCACAAAAAAATAAATAAATAATATAAAATAAATAAATATTTATTATAATCAACAAATGGATAAATGGAAGAATGATGAATGTATCATACATATCTGTTGATGTCCAGGTATGCAAATAAAACATATCTCAATCTCTTTAATGGATACCCAATATTCATTTTACTATTGTCTTTTTTTTTTTTGACATGATTGGCTCTGCACCAAGGCTGGAGTGCAATGGTGAAATCTCTGCTCACTGCAAACTCCACCTCCCAGGTTCAAGCCATCCTCCCATCTCAGCCTCCCGAACAGCTGGGACTACAGGCATACACCACCATGCCCACCCAATTTTTGGTAGAGACGGGGTCTCACCATGTTGCCCAGGCTGGTCTCAACGCCTGAGCTCAAGCGATCTACCCATCTTGGCCTCTCAAAGTGCTGGGATTGCAGGCATGAACAACTGCACCCAGCCATTTTACTATTTTCAAGTTGATGAAAACGTAAGTTGTCTTTTTCCTTTTGTGGGGGACAAATGGGGTGATTTTATGAATCATGCCATAATAGCATATTATACACATATTTATACACTTGTCCAGGAATTTCAGTAGGCTCCTGCCTTACGCTCCAGCTATAATCCGAAGTAGCTGGGATTATAGGCACCTGCCACCACACCCGGCTAGTTTTTGTATTTTTAGTAGAGATAAGGTTTCACCATGTTGACCAGGCTGGTCTCGAATTCCTGACCTCAGGTGATCTGCCCACCTTGGCCTCCCAAAGTGCTGGGATTACAGGTGTGAGCCACTGCGCCCAGCTCTAAGTGTTTTATATATATCATCTCACTTAGTCGTTGTAAAAATCCTCTGGGGTGGATGCTATTCTCATTATCATTTTATAGATGAGAAACTAAAGCACGAAACCTTAGGTCCAGTAATTTCTCCAGGATCCCACAGCCAAAAAGTGGGACAGGCCAGGTGGACTCAGAAAGTCCAGTTACAGAGTCCTTATTTTAAACCACTCGGCTATCCTTCTTCTCCATGAGTAATAGCAATGATTGTCTCCATTTTACAGAGAGAAAAACTGAGTACAAAGACGCTAGGAAACTTGGCCAAAAATACTATCAATCTTTTAAATTGGTACAAATGTGATGGGTGAGAAATGGTATTTTATGGTTCTACTCTCTAAAGATATCTCTTATTCTTTTCTTCTTTGAATTTGAAAACAATATAATTCCTAATCTGGATAAAGTAAATTTCTCAACTGAGAAAATATGTATCCTGTTTAAGTATAAATGTCTATAAAATGTGAATTCTTTTGCCGTATAGATCCAAATGATTAAAATGAATTTAGATTTCTTTTTAAAATCTCCTAAAATGCCTCTTATTTGTTAATTTTGTTGGGATTCATAGGTGTGAACCACCATGCCTGGTCCATATTTTTGTTTTTATTTTAAAGAGATCAGGTCTCCCTATGTTGCCCAGGCTGGTCTTAAACTCCTGGGCTCAAGTTATCTTCTCACCTCAGCTCCCAAAGTACTGGGATTACTGGCGTGAGCCACCATGTTTGGCCTCCGTATTTTTAAGTTAAAGTAGTTTGTTTATTTTAAGAGGCAATAATTTTGAGAGAGAAATCGCAAATACATTTTTTGAGAGATGAGTCACAAAAATATTTGAATTTTCAAGTTTATAATTGCTTGAATGTAACATGGTATTCTGGGTTTGATCCTAGACAAGGATATTAGTGGAAAAACGGGGGAAATCCATCAAGTCTGGAGTTTAGTTAATAGTATTTGCACCAATCTTAATTTCTTAGTTTGGACAAACGTACCCTGGGAATGCAAGATGTTCCTATCAGGGGAAGTGAGGTGACAGGAACTCTCTGTATTCACTTTGCAAGTTTTCTATACTTCTAACAATTATTCCAGATAAAAAATATATTTTAAATGAGTGTTGAAGGCTATTTTTCAGATCTGTAAACACACTCCCAATGCGGTTAGGCAAACATGGGAAACACCTGGCCGTGGCCACATTATGGTAAAAAGAAAAAAAAGATCTCTGTGATCCTTCTGCTGGACAAAGGGTATATTTAGCCTCAGATTTTTTGCGGTGACCTTTGCATTCTGAAATGAATTAGAGGTTTACGTGTAAGAATGTAAAGAGCAGGAAACCAGGAAGTTGATGGGGAACGACTTTCCTGTATATTTCACTTGTTTACATACAGCCGCATTGCCGAGAGCAGAGATTTTGCTAGATTATGTCGGCATAACACATCCCTGATCCACCACTGGGGGCTGAAAAAGGCATGCACCACCCCCAACCAAATTGCTGGAAATTCCCTCATGAAATTTCAATTGCATGGTTTAGCTGTATTATTATTATTATTAGTTAGGTTGTTACTATTATTATTAGCTGTATTACTATTATTATTTTAGCTGAGTTATCTTAATTTGCTCTTTTTCTCTGGCTATTTTGATCTAAGATGAATTACTTATTTTTTATCTTGCAGGCAGTAAAGAAGTTCTTTTATGTCTCAAATATAATCTAAGAGAAATTTTGGACAGTAAACCAGGCTTCTTGACAAATAACTTCATATTCGCCTCTCTTCATGGTACACATTGGAAATATGAACATCTGCTTGTCTCTCGATAGTTCTTTGACAAACGTAACATTTTCAGTACAGATAACAAAAAGTCCAATTTCAGAGGATACTGCCTATCTAGCTCACTCTATACTAGGATCTAATACAGCATCAAATATCCTACTCATATTTGTAGGATAGACAAATGGAGAGGAAAAAAAGTCATATAATATTCGCACATTTAAGATCTTTAGGAAGGATAAAAGCATATTCCTCTGCAGGAATGTTAAAGTAGCATGTTTGATAATGTGATTACAGGAGAGTATTTGTTGCCTTTAATATTCATTTTTTAAGAATAGTCTAATATTCTAAGCCATTTCCAAGTTAATTCGAGTAAGATAGGTTACTTTCCACCATATCACTCAAATCTGACGACGTTTGGCTTCTCAGAAATATCAAAATGCTTACATTTTTGTTTTCATTCATGAAACAAATGTATGGGTTTTTGGTTGGGCTTGGACTCAACTGGCATTTTAAAACGGGAGCATATGTTTCAGGGAGTAATTAGCGATTGTTTAATATAACGACCCTGCAGGCTGGAAGGGCTGCAGGTCAGAATTGTTAACAGGCAAAGCAATGAAAAATAGTAAAGCATTAGCAGATAGCATAAATAGTCAAATTTGACCTCCAAAGGTCAAGAGAGAACTAAATAATTTGGTTGCAGCACTGACTGATTTAAATCAATGCAATCCCAATTTCCTTTTTTGCGGGTTTGCCTTTGGTATTCCACGGTCTAGTACTCGCCAGGAGTCAGGAGAGAGAACAGGGTAGGGTCTACTCAGTGATATAATTTTACTAAATGTGGGTGGTTTTGAGAGGAAAAAAATAGCCAAAAGTATTTTAAGGACCAAATGAAATTATTGAAACAGAACACCATTGTGTCCATCCTCTTAACTACTTGGTTTTGTTTCTCTAAGGATGATTTATGATGGTAACATCGAGACAAATACATAATTAACCATGGGAGCATTTTGCATCTCAGGTTTCCCACATTTTTTCTCATTTGTAGGTTTCTTAGATTTAAAATTATACCTTTACCCTTATAAAAATAAAAAATCAGCAAAATCTGTACACTGCTAAACCAAATAAATTTTTATCTTTTTAAAAGTGTGAAAAAATGATCTTCCGAATTCTTTTGGATTTCTACCTCATTTTTTTTTAATTGAATGATTTCCTCCCTCGACTGCTTCTGTCTTCTATTTTTTCTTGTAGGATTACTCTTCTTCTTCATCTCTCACATAGACAATATGCGGCTGCTCAAATTTATTTTTAAGGTACTATATCCTGTTTTGATCAGGAAAAGTATATTCAAAGAAAAAAATTCTTCTGGTGATTACAAAATCACTTTAAGACCCAGGGGGGAACTATGCCTCAGTGACAAAACAAATTTGCCACAAATCATTGTACAAAAGAACAGCAGGACCTAAGCCTAAACTCGGGGACTGCTCCCATTCATCTTTCATTTGTTTTGGAAACTCCACCCTCCTCCTGCCATGTTCAATATCTAATTGGCATTCTGACCCTTCAGATAACTCAACATCTGCTACTCTGATGCATCTTGGAAACTCTTTGTTCCCGTAAGGCGGAGTTCAAGGGGCTCTCTTCAGTGATACGCAAGATTCATGCATGCCATTGTGTTCGCCGCTTCTGGTGCTGAATGGAGACAAAACTTTTGCAAGCTAATATGAAAAATGAAGCCACTCTCATATTCCAACCAAATCATCTTCAGCAGGTTGAAAAGGATGCATGGCTGGAGAAGACAGCAGTGCATTAAACCAAGCAATTAAGCTCTACTTCTTTAATAAGCAAGTTAAGGCTGGAATCCACACATCCATTTTTACTTTGACTTGTTTGCATATTTTGGCCTGATAGCCTTTGTTTTTCTCTATTATGAGGCAACGTATGTATTGATGTTTAATCTCCTAAAATAGATTATGTAGATTTAAACTGAGATTTTTTTTTTAAGCAGAATCACACAGGTGATTGAGTTTTCAATGCATTATTTCATTGACTCCAAGACACTATAAACTGTACATTTTATAATTATTTTATGTACCATAAAGAAAAAAAAAACTTTACACTAAGTAATTTGTGATATGCCTTTGATTCTAAGATGTAGGTCTAATATCTGAGATGTAAAAATGTGAAAAAATGTATGTCTGGGACTGATGCAGTTTGGTAGAACGTGCACACCCTAGCAGAGTTTTGTGGGAGAGATTACGCAATTTATGTTTCTGCAATTTACCAGGAAACTTTACTTCAGCTGTTCTCCTTTCCTTTGGTGACTGGGTTCTGTTGAGGGATGTCCAGTGGCTGTCTCCACCATTCAGTTTTGAGACTCATCTAAGGAAGATTCCACCTGGTGCCACTTGCTAAGATTGTGTACCCTGGGCTACAAGTCAGAATCACAGTATGGGCCACTGGTTTCCTTTTCTTATTTTACTGGGAAGCTTGGTTTAGGGTCAGTGGGATAATGTTTTCTTATCTTCTGGGATGAATTAAAAGAGCCACAATGAGCTGAGGAGGGTTTAGGTCTTTTTTTTAAGTGTCAGCCATATTTCCCCCCATAATACTTGCACTTGAAAGTTATCTTAAGTTTTGTATCAGCCTAGAAGATTCTACTATTCTTTTTTTTGAGATGGAGTTTTGCTCTTGTTGCCCAGGCTGGAGTGCAATGGCATAATCTCAGCTCACTGCAAACTCCGCTTCCTGGAGTCAAGTGATTTTCTTGCCTCAGCCTCCTGAGTAGCTGGGATTGCAGGCGCCCGCTATCACACCCAGCTAATTTTTGTATTTTTAGTAGAGATGGGGTTCCACCATGTTGGCCAGGCTGGTCTCAAACTCCTGACCTCAGGTGATCCACCCACTTTGTCCTCCCAAAGTGCTGGGATTACAGGTGTGAGCCACCGCGCCTGGCAGAAGATTCTACTATTCTATTGCTAATAGTTTAAGCTTCAGGAGAAGCCAACAAAAGGGCATGAGAAATAATCAAACAATCAGGAATGCAGGGAAGAAATTTACCAAAAAAAAAAAAAAAAAAAAAAAATTGACTGGCGCGGTGGTAATCCCAGCACTTAGGGAGGGTGAGAACGGCGGGTCTCTTGAGGTCGGGAGTTTGAAACCAGCCTGACCAACATGGTACAACCCCGTCTCTACTAAAAATACAAAATTAGCTGGGCAAGGTGGTGCATGCTTGTAATCCCAGCTACTTGGGAGGCTGAGGCAGGAGAATTACTTGAACCCAGGAGGCGGAGGTTGCAGTGAGCCGAGATCATGCCATCGCACTCCAGCCTGGGCAAGAAGAGTGAAACTCCGTCTCAAAAAAAACCAAAAAACAAACAAACATAAAAACCCACTGTAAATCAGTATTTTTCTATATCTAGCTGCAATAACTGCAAATCATTAGGCAAAATGTCTACTGTGCTCCCTTTCCTATTTCTTTCCTTTTTTTTTTTTTCACCATGCCCGGCTAATTGTTGTATTTTTAGTAAAGACAGGGTTTCCACCATGTCGGCCCAGCTGGTCTCGAACTCCCGACCTCAGGTGATCCGCCTGCCTCAGCCTCCGCCTGCCTCAGCCTCCCAAAGTGCTGGGATTACAGGCATGAGCCACCGTGCCTGACCCTAAACAACAAATGCTCCACCACTTTTTAGCTATGCGGCTTTAAACAAATTACTCACCTTTTGTGTCTCATTTGTGAAATGGGAGGAAAGTTCTCCTGGGTTGTTAAGGATTAAATGAGGTACAACATTTCCTGATCTGAAATGTGTGGGACCAGAAGTGCTTCGGTTTTGGATATTTTCAGGTTTGGGAATATTTCCATTATACTTGAATTTGAAAACCTGAAATCTGCAATGCTCCCGTGAGCATTTCCTTCGAGTATCTGGTGGGTGTTCAAGAAAGCTTCAGCCTTTGGAGCATTTTGGATTTATGATATTTAACCAGTAATACATACAATGCTCCGTGCCCAACAAAAGTCCATGAGGAGCAAAATTCCAAAATTTTAGATAAAGAACAGAATCTGTGAGCAAGGTTTCACTGAGTGAGTTTTGAAAAAATCCAAATGGGTCATTTGGAGTGAAGTAAGTAGCATGAGTTCTGATGCCAAGTAAGGACAGGCAAGCAAGGCTTTGTGTACCATCCTTATCTCCTCTTTATCCTCTCCTTTGTCAAAAACAGGTCATCAGGCTGGGCACTGTGGCTCACGCCTGTAATCCCAGCACTTTGGAAGGCCAAGGCAGGTGGATCACTTGAGTCAGGAATTGAAGACCAGCCTGGACAACAGGGAGAAACCCCATCTCTACTAAAAATATAAAAATTAGCTGGGCGTGGTGGCGCCTGCCTGTAATCCCAGCTACACGAGAGGCTGAGGCATGAGAATCACTTGAACCTGGGAGGTGGAGGTTGCAGTGAGCTGAGATCACACCACTGCACTCCAGCCTGGGTGACAGAGCAAGACTTCATCTGAAAAAAAAAGGGCCTGAATTTGCACACCATCACTGACACTTTTTGGAATTTTTTTTTTTTGATACAGGGTCTCATTTTGTCACCTAGGCTGGAGTGCAGCGGCATGATCTTGGCTCACTGCAGCCTCAACCTCCTGGGTTCAAGCAATCCTCCCATCTCGGCCTCCCGAGTAGCTAAGACTACAGGTGCACACCATCACATCAGGCTAATTTTTGTACAGATGGGGTTTCCCTGTGTTACCCAGGCTGGTCTTGAACTCCTGGGCTTCAAGGGATCCACCCGCCTCAGCTTCTCAAAGTGCTGGGATTACAGGTGTGAGCTACACACCTGGCCTCTTTGGAACATTTAAAAAAGCTTATTATTACATCATTATCATAATTATTTTGGCAAAAATATTCGAACACACCTAAAAGTAGAGTGAATAGTACTACTGACCTTCACAGACTGTTATCCAGGTTCAGTAGTTAAGATTTTGCCACACGTCCTTCAGAGTCTCCTCTCCTTTTCTCTCCCTCTACATTTTAAAGCATATCACACTGTAGGATGACTATAGTTAACCAAAACATGGTACAGAGTTTCAAATAGCTAGAAGGAAGATACTGAATATTCCCAGTGCAAAGAATGATACAAAGATGCTGGAGATGACTAACTACCCTGATCTGATCACTATACATTATAAGTATCACATCACTATGTACCCATAAATGTGCACAATTATTACTTTAAAAGTTTTAAAAAAGTGTATCATATAATTTAAGAAGTTTTTAAAACATGCATCGTTGGGCTGGGTGCGGTGGCTCACGCCTGTAATCCCAGCACTTTGGGAGTCCGAGGCAGGTGGATCACTTAAGGTTAGGAGTTTGAGGCCAGCCTGGCCAACATGGTGAAACCCCATCTGTACTAAAGATACAATTAAAAAAAATTAGCTGGGCGTGATGGTAGATGCCTGTAATTTCAGCTACTCAGGAGGCCGAGGCAGGAGAAACGCTTGACCCAGGAGGCAGAGGCTGCAGAGATCATGCCACTGCACTCCAGCCTGGGCAACAAGAGCAAAACTCCATCTCAAAAAAACACAAAAACACAAAAAAACGAAAAACCATCATTGACTGCATGTCATTTTACCCTATACACTTAGTATTCATCAATGTTTTAAAAGTTTATTTAGGAAAACTCTCACACAATGCCATTATCATGTCCAACAAAACAAACAATGACTCCTTGATATCATCTACTACTCGAAGGTTCTCAGCATCTCAAAAATGCCTGCTTTATCCTTGATTCGATGGAATCAGGATCCAAGCAAGGTCTGCCCCACTGCCTTTGCTTGTCAAGTGAAACCCTTTTCTCTAAGAACTCACAGCAGGCAACTGTTAAGTATCTAAACTCTTCAGTTTCCCTGGCTCACAAGCACAGAACACAAACAAATGAAAAATCCCAACCTATTTTTCAAACATGTTATTCAAGGGAAAGGGTGTCAAGCCAGAGGCCCTGCAAGGAGTGGAAGGGGAGGTTAAGAACTGTGCTGGGAGAGACTGTGTCCTTCGCAGCGTGGTGCAGCCTCCCAGACTGGATCCAACCTCGTATCCAGGTGTTGGGCCTCAAGCCCACTTCAGCTGTTGTTTATCGCCCTCCCATGGACTAATCCCCTGTCAGTTAGGCCCGAGATGCTCTGGAGAAGGCCTGCGTAGCATCCCATGTGTCAAGGCCCCCTTTGATACACTTTATCTCCCCTTATCCCTTCAGACGCACCATGACTCCTCTGCTGGTCATGGCCTCAGAGCTTTAGAATCTCTGCACAGCAACTGACATCCCTCCTATGGAGGAAAGGCAGGGGATTTTTCTTTCTTGGACAGGAATCATTGTTGATCTGGTAAGATGTTTTTCAGGGAATCAAATGTCAAACTGGGAGCGCTGTGAGTCAGGGATGAAGTGGCAGTTACAGGACTAAGCAGCTTTGCCTATTCATTTCGACTGCAAGGATGCCTCCTGGATCTTGTCAAAACTGTGGCCCTCATTTTGTTTGTTTGTTTGTTTGTTTGTTTGTTTATTTATTTATTTATTTATTTCTTTTTTCTTTCTTTTTTCTTTCTTTATGGTTGGGGAGAGGGTGATCCAGGCGGAGTGATGGATGAATAGGGTTTCAAATCCTTGTGGGAATTAACACATTGTCATATATTCAAATTTCAGTGCTAAACTATCATAATAATTCACCTGAGGAAAACGGCAGGTCACTACTGTGTTTTGTTGTACAATAAATATAAATGTAATAATATTAATTAATTAAACCAATGTGCTTAGTTGAATGTTCTTTAGTGGTGACTGCTGCTCATATTAGTTTTCATACCTTTAACATGATTGTCTTATCATTTTTAATCAAATTTTAATTATACAACTAATGCATGAATCCAATTTGTTCAGAAAAACATTCATGCTTCAGAAATCAAGCTAAAAGTCTTTGATCACCATCCCTAAATTCAGTCCCCATCCCCTTAAGAGGAAGCAGTTGCTGTAGGTTGCTACGTACAAATAACAGACCTTTATTTCTATGCAAGTACATCCATATATATGTTTTAGGCTTAATTCAGAAATTCTTCCTGGAGTCAGTATACGTGTGCTTCATACTTTTTGCCTACTGAAGATAATGGTAATGCATTTCAGGAGCTAGTGTCAGAAAGTATTAATACACCAGTTTGTTGATCATTTTATAAAATCTAGCCAACTGCACACATCTTGGTAGGTATACCCAAATGAACCACTCTTGTTCCCTCTAGAACACAATGGAATTGTTAGACAGAATTCCAATATGATATGGAACATCAACACGTTTGAACAATGCTGAAAATGGCAATTCTCTCTCACCTCCAGCCTTAGATCTTAGATTCCTAAAATTCACCATCGATGTCGAATGAAAATGAATTTTCCCAAAGCAAGGAGCCCCATTCACCTAACATCTGCCCTCTCCTATTAATAAAATTTTGCATTATTTTGCCCCATTTATTAAACGTATTGAAGAGATGATGAAACTGAAATAAGATCGTTCTTAGCCAATATGTTATGAGTTTTCTAATGAAAAACAGAAATCATGTAATATGATTTTTGTCCAATACAGTCTTCAAAATTTCCCCGAGCCAATTTTTCTTTTTTGACTCTATATCAATTCTGCTACTTTTACGTGATACTTGTCCATTATTAAATTCCTGACGCCATGCATCCCTACCACAAAAACAGGATTAGGGAAGTAAAACAGCCAGACGCAGATGTTTTTCATTTCCTCCTAATATAAAGCATCAGAAACCCAAGTTCACATAATTCTAATAAACATAATTATCACCAACATATATTAACTGCTTCATATATTTCACATATCGTTTAAAGCACTTGGTACGTATTATCTCATTTCTTGTCAAAATAACCCTAGGAGGTAGGTACTCCCACCCTGGAAATGCAAAATCTAAGCACTGGGTAAACTGGACAGATGAAAGTTCTCCCCCTTGTCAGAGCTGACATTTTAGGGGCAAATAGATTAATTAATAAGAAAATAAATGAATACACCAAATCCTCTCAAAGAGTGATTAGTGCTAAGAAGGCCTAGTGGGACAACCTTTTATCATCAGAAAAACACAGCACATGGTGGGCAGTCATATTGCCTTTCTGTAGATGAAGAAATTGAGGTGCTGAAAAATTGCCTAAGTCCACAAAGGTGACAAGTGGCAGGCAGAACTCAAGATGGCAGCTATGCGTTTGTGAGTTTTTAATGCCATTTTTAATGCATGGAAGATTGCATAATTATTACTGGATCCCTTCTCCTCCCACCTACCTTCCCATTGGAAAACCAAATAAAGCTATCCCAACCCAGCAAGTTTAGATAATTTTTATATTTTTGTCTAAGCAAGAGGGTCAAAATGTTTCAATCACTCAACCGCTATTTCTTGAATAACTTCTGTGTAGTTAGTAGCCGGGGATGGTTTAGTGACCTGGACAGACACGCTCACAGAGTTCACCGCCTAATGGGAGAGATGTGACAGTAAGCCTGAGAATAAAAGAACTAGTACCTATGATGAGGAGCAATGCATATGATGAAGAAGGAAACTGGGAACGTGGGTAGAAAATGACTGAGTGGGTACATGTGAGGGTTTAGCAAGGATGGTCAGGGAAGGCTCTCTGAGGAGGTGAATTGTGAGCTGAAAGTTGAATGATGAGATTATGCAAAAAATATGGGGGAAGCGCATTCTAGGGCAGGGGATTAGCACATACAAAGCCCCTCCTGTGGGAACCAGCTTGGCGTGTCCAAGGATGGCAAGGAGGCTAGTATGGCTGACAGAGGGAGGGAGGCAGAGAGAGAGGCCAGATCGGAGGGTGCAGGTCCTTGTGGAGACTCTGAGGAGGATGGAATTTATCTGGGGGGGCCATGGAAGGGACACGATCCAATGAACACAAGTTGTGGTATAACACACTGTTGCATAGAATTGATGTGGAACATCTCAGATAGTGAGGAATTTGGTACAACAACTGCTGAATCTCAGGGTCTCAAAAAGTATAGCTAAGCCCTATCTTCCATAGGAGACCCAGGCAGAGCTCCTAGACAAGCATCACAGCAGATTCCAGTGGCTTTGAACACTGTATCCAAATTTATTTATTTATTTTTATTTTTATTCTTTTAGAGACAGGGTCTCGCTTTATTGCCCAGGCTGCAGTGTGGTGGTGCAATCATGGTTAACTGCAGCCTCAACTTCCTGGGTTCAAGCGATCCTCTCACCTCAGCCTCCCCAGTAGCTGGGACTACAGGTGTGTGCCACCACGCCCAGCCAATTTTAAAATTTTTTGGGTCCAGGCGCAGTGGCTCACACCTGAAATCCCAGCACTTTGAAAGGTTGAGATGGCTGGATCACTTGAGGTCAGGAGTTCAAGACAAGCCTGGCCAGCCTGGTGAAACCCCATCCCTACTAAAAATACAAAAATTAGCCAGGTGCAATGGCATGTGCCTGTAATCCCAGCTACTCTGGAGGCTGAGGTAGGAGAATCTCTTGAGCCCGGGAGGCGGAGATGGCAGTGAGCCAAGATTATGCCACTGCACTCCAGCCTGGGCGACAGAGCGAGACTCTGTCTCAAAAAAAAAAAAAAATCTTTTTATAGAGACAGGGTCTCACTGTGTTGCCCAGTGAGCAACTCAAACTCCTGGCCTCAAATGACCCTCCTGCTTTGGCCTCCCAAAGTGCTGGGGTTACAGGTGTGAGCCACCACACCCAGCCTTTTTATCCAAATTTAAACCTTGAAGGCAAGGCGAAGCAGCACAAATAATTACCATTTTGAGCATTAGAAATCAAAAACCTAGAAGGGAACAACATAAATGACATGTAATAAGAGACTCTAGGGAGCATTTAAATATGGAGTTGTGTACCCTACCACATACTCTTTGAATAAGTTCACTGTGTAAAAGGGGCTCCCCAGCAAACTGGCTCCATTGATCTCTTCTGTGGAGGGACAGGAGACTGGGGACTGAGGGAGGACTCTTCCTGCATACTCTTGCGCCTTTTAAGTTTTGTAACATAAGACTTTTTTTTTTTTTTGAGACAGAGTGTCACTCTGTCGCCCAGGCTGGAGTGCAGTGGCACAATCTTGGCTCACTGCAACCTCTGCTTCCCGGGTTCAGGCGATTCTTCTGCCTCAGCCTTCCGAGTAGCTGGGACTACAGGCACACGCCACCATGCCTGGCTAATTTTTGTATTATTAGTAGAGATGGGGTTTCACCATCTTGGCCAGGCTGGTCTCGAACTCCTGACCTTGTGATCCGCCCACCTTGGCCTCCCAAAGTGCTGAGCCACCTTGCCTGCCGTAACATAAGTCTCTTTACTCTGCTTTAAAAAAAAGGAAAATTAGGCCAGGCACGGTGGCTCACGCTTGTAATCCCAGCACTTTGGGAGGCTGAGGCGGGTGGATCACGAATTCAGTAGTTCAAGACCAGCCTGGCCAACATAGTGAAATCCACTGTCTACTAAAAATACAAAAAATTAGCCAGGTGTGAGGCAGGTGCCTGTAATCCCAGCTACTTGGGAGGCTGAGGCAGGAGAATTGCTTGAACCTGGGAGGTGGAGGTTGCAGTGAGCTGAGATCCTGCCATTGCACTCTAGCACGGGTGACAGTGTGAGACTCTGTCTCGCCCAAAAAAAAAAAAAAAAAAGTTACATAAATAAATGTATTACTCACATTTTTATCAGTTAAATAGGCAAAACTGCTAATTGGTACATTGTCTTAAATTCGTCTTAAGCTGGTTTGGTTTTTGTTAGACTTTGAGAATGCTTCTCCTTGTTATAATTCCATTGAACGCCTATCAAGTACAGCCCCTTGGCTTAATTCTTCTGTAAAATAAAATCTTTCTTAATAAAAAGTGGAATAAATGGCAATTAACACAAAAGTTAAACTATTCATTGATTATACACCATGTTTAGTCTATTGTATTACTTAACGGATGTTTTTATTGTTTCTGTTTAGTGAGAATTATATGAAATCATCACCAAGACCTCATTTACTTGGAGTGATTTATTTTGGGGAAAACCAGATGTTTGGGATGGCTGATAACGCATGAAAAGCTGCATTCTTTGCTGTTCGTTTTCTAAGGGTGTGTTAGGCAATGATGACAAATATTAAGGTACCACATTACCCCGTCTTACTGACATGCCCGTGACTGATCTTTTTTATCAGTTAGTTGAAAGCATACACAAAGAAAACTTAAGAAAAAGCTTTAAATGTGTGCACAGTTCAAGAAGTTAATTTAGATTTAGATTGCTAGCCTATCCTTTGTGCCTAAAAATTTTTAACAAAAACCTTACACACTAATACCGCGCACACACACACACACACACACACACACTCCTACAATCTGTTGGAAATTTTTTTTTTTTTTTTTTTTTTAAAGACGGGGTTTCACCATATTGGTCAGGCTGGTCTTGAATTCCCAACCTCAGGTGATCCGCCCGCCTTGGCCTCCAAAGTGCTTGGATTACAGGCATGAGCCACCATGCCTGGCTTCTGTTGGAAATATTTCTAACGGGCCACCTTGGGTCAGGAAAAAAACATGCTTTGGTTGCTTGGTTTGAATAAGCGGTATAATTGCTATTTGTCTATTTTTAAAATTCCAATTCTTATTGAATTAGATACATGGACTCTGATGAAGTTGCAGGAAACTGCTGAACTACTTGTGTGGCTAATCTCAGAAATTCAAAAAAATTCAAACTTGAGTGTGTCACATAACGTGGTTTCACGGCAACGTGCAGAAGGGAGATGGCTTTGGCTATCGACTTGATTTCTCTCCTTGTATCCAGATGATCCTGCAGGTGAAATGTGACGATTCTCCTCCAAAAACTGAGCTAGGAGTCCAAGATCCACACCCAGGGCCCAGCAGGGCCACCTGCCCCCTCAACTCTGCCACAACTGTTGGTCCAATCCCAGCATCGGGAGATTTCCCATCTGTTGTAAGAAGCTGTCCAGTCTACCCTGGGGCTGCAGAACAGGCAACTCTGGGTACAGCTGAGCAATGATTCGTTCGCCAGCCTTAGACTTATTTCTGCCCCTCTGGCACTGCCGGCCATACCTGAGTCTTCAAATTATGTTTCTGCACGTGTTTCGACTGTTAACATTGTCTCAGTGCCAAGTACAGGGTGCACTTTGCCATCCAAGGATAACAGTATTGTGGGGAGTGCTTCTCTCATCTTACACGGAACTAAAAATGAGACAGTCTTTCAGCATTCAGAGATAGAAGCTTCCTTCCAGACTTTTCTGAGCTAAACCTTATTTTTGATTTCCAGTGCTAGCAATAGAAAATGATGGGCACATCATCTGGCCCCACCAAAGGTCAGTTCTCTCACTTTAGGTCTTTTGATGAAAGATTGTAATATGTTAAAACAGGTATCTCCAGCTGGGTGTGGTAGCTCACACCTGTAATCCCAGCACTTTGGGAGGCCAAGGCGGGCGGATCCCCTGAGGTCAGGAGTTCGAGACCAGCCTGGCCAACATGGCAAAACCCAATCTCTACTAAAAATACAAAAGTTAGCCGAGCGTGGTGGTGTGCGCCTGTAATCTCAGCTACTTGGAAGGCTGAGGCAGGAGAATTGCTTGAACCTGGGAGGTGGAGGTTGCAGTGAGCTGAGATCGCATCACTGCACTCCAGCCTGGGCAACAGGGTGAGACTGTCTCAACAAAAATAATAAGTAATAAAATAAAATAAAATAAATAGGTATCTCCTACTTTAACACACCATGTGGCTGTCGCAGGTGGCAGTATCAGCAGGAGGACCGCATCTGACGGAGAATATCATGCTTTTATAAGGAGACCTTACTGGGGATAGTGAAGTTTCTCCTTTTTGAGTTTTTTAATGTGAGTGAGGGACTTCGATGGCTCCAATGTCAGGGCTGGGGAGCGAGGCCCCAGTGTACTCCAATGCAAGCACCGAGCTGTGTCAACAAGACGAAGCTGAAAGACTCAGTGAAAATCTATAAGAATGAGAGCAGCTGCTGCCTGGGTCAGGCCTGGTTCTGAATGCTTCACAAACATGAACTCACTTACATCTCACGGTGACTTTTCTTATCCCTATTTGAATGATGAGGGAACAAGGCGTGAGAGGGATTATAAATGGCTGGTCCATGCCCCGCCTTTGACTCACAGATGGATTTTTTTTTTTTCGAGATGGAGTCTCCCTCTGTCACCCAGGCTGGAGTGTAGTGGCTCGATCTCGGCTCACTGCAAACTCTGCCTCCTAGGTTCAAGCAATTCTCCTGACTTAGCCCCCCAAGTAGCTGGGATTACAGGCACCCACTGCCACACCTGGCTAATATTTGTATTTTTAGTAGAGACAGGGTTTCACCATGCTGGCTAGGCTGGTCTCCGACTCCTGACCTCCCAAAGTGCTGGGATTATAGGCATGAGTCACCGCGCCTGGCCCCACAGATGGATTATAAACTACAAAGAGTTTAGGCTGGTAAAATTCACATAAAATGAAAACTTCTAGCTTTTCTTTAAAAAAATGGACAAATTGGGTGGTTTGGGGCCTGCATTTCTGATGAAGACCATTGGCTGGATCATGGGGGCAACAGTGAGAGACTGACTGGCGAGACACACAGACACAGTCCCTGGAGAGAGAATGGCCTTCATTGTCACCAGAGTACCTGCCTGGCGTGCTGCACACACTTCTGACCCATGGCAGGACCCTCTGAGATCACTGGCATTGTGACCCTTATGTATCAAGCCATTAGAGTTTATTGAAGTGGGCAGATCATTGGAGGTGGTGGTGATGGAGACTGAAGAAATTGAAGAGGGAATAAAATATTTATTGAGTGAATGAATGAATGAATGAATGAATATGTCCTTGGGCTTGGGTTTTCTGAGTAGCTTGAAGGATAGAAGATACAACAAGGAATGAGCTAACGTGGCCGTCTGTGGCAGGGACTCTAGAGTCAGACGGTCTGGATTCAAACCCCATCTTATTAGCTGCTGCATAGTGAACTCTGGACTTCAGGGTTCCCATCTGTAAAATGGGGAAAGTAGATGCTGCATGAATTAAATGGGATATAAAGTGTTAGGCCCAATGCATGGCACATAGTAGGTGTACAACAGACGTTAGCAATGAAAGTCCTTTAAAAATGCATCTCTTGGCTGGGCGCAGTGGCTCACCCCTGTAATCCCAGCACTTTGGGAGGCCGAGGCAGGTGAATCATCTGAGACTGGGAGTTCGAGACCAGCCTGACCAACATGGAGAAACCCATCTCTACTAAAAATACAAAATTAGCTGGGCGTGGTGGCGCATGCCTATAATCCCAGCTACTAAGGAGGCTGAGGCAGAAGAATTGCTTGAACTCAGGAGGTGGAGGTTTCAGTGAGCCAAGATAGCACTATTGCACTCCAGCCTGGGCAACAAGAGCAAAACTCTGTCTCAAAACAACAACAACAACAAAATACAAAAAACAAAACAAAACAAAAACAAACAAACAAAAAAAACCAAAAGTTACTTCTAACAGGACTTAGGTTTAAATTAAAAAAAAAAAAAAGAAGACTCAACAGAGGTCTGACCTATTGAAAACACCAAATAAATAATACAGTTGAGGCCGGACACGGTGGCTCACAGCTGTAACCTCAGCACTTTGGGAGGCTGAGGCAGGCGGATCACTTGAGGTCAGGAGTTTGAGACCAGCCTGGTTGACGTGATGAAACCCCATTTCTACTAAAAATATATAAATCAGCTGGATGTGGTGGCAGGTGCCTGTAGTCCCAGCTACTTGGGAGGCTGAGGCAGGAGAACTGCTTGAACCCAGGAGGCAGAGGTTGCAGTGAGCTGAGATTGCACCACTGCACTCCAGCCTGGGTGACAGAGCGATACGCCATCTCAAAAAAAAAAAAAAAAAAAGAAAAAAAAAAAAAAAAAAAATAATAATATAATTTGAGTGCTCCATGCCCGTTTGTGTCTAGTTAACCATGTCTCTTATTATTATTCCCAAAACAAAAATTAGGAAACGCAGTATAAATAGAGGCCACAGTGGCTTCGTTAGGTTTGTGAGGCTTAAGGTTCAGGGCCTCTTTCATAGCCCCAGCAGAGACCTTGAAATGTCTTCACATGATGACATGTGTCTGTAAAATTTGCAAACAGGAGGTGTTTTTATAGGCTTTGAGAGGCCCCACCCCCTCTAATTGTAATGTTTTAGGTTCCACAAAATCTAGATCTGTCCTGTATGGAGGAGAAGTACCAGCACAACAAACTCTGCAAAACCCACTCTTCCTTCTCTGGACTGGAACTCTGTGGCATCCAATGTTGCTGTAATGAACATGGGAGCACTGGATCTGGGACTGGATTGGCTGGTTCAAGATTACTTAGCTGTATGTCTCTGGATACCTGCCCTTGCCTCCCTGAGCCCTGTCACCTCATGAGTAATACGGGAATTAATTACGACAGTACACAACCAACCCTAGGAGACTCTCTATAGATGATCTTATTTAATCAACAGAGAGATTAAATATAAAAATATGAAAAATTAAGATGTTTCTTAAAAACTGAAAATGGCATTGTCAAAATACAATTCCATGTGGAAACTATAAACATTGCGTAATTCTTATGCAACTGTCTTTTCGTTCTTAAACTTGTGGCTGAAATACCCATCAGTCAGGTCACGCCTCCAAACTTGATTACCTTCAGATTCCAAAGGACAATGGCCTTCACATGACAATAGCCGCTATCTCTTAGGAGGATAATCAAATAAGAGCATCTAATCCGAGAACACTGGAATGTGAGCTCTATGGGGGTTGAAACCCCAATTAAGTGATTAGTGAATATCCCAGGGGGCTGAAATAGACCAGAATACCAGAGACCACAAAGGCCCTGCTCTTTTCTCTGCTTACCCATGCTACAAGATCTGCCACATCCAGTTCTGATCGGCAGTTGAATGTAATGGTCATGAATGGTAGTTGTGGAGTTGGCAGGAGAACCTGGTTCAAATCCCAGATCTACCATTCATCATTTGCAGGACTTTGGGCAAATTGCTTAAAATTTCTAGGCCTCAGTTTCCTCATCCGTAAAATGAAGATAATAGTACCTACCTTATATGAGATTATACCCAAACAGCTTTAGCATAATGCTTGCCGCACAGTAAATGCTCAATAAATGTTAGCCATCAGTATCAGGCAGTAATAAGTGGACTCTGTTTTCCTTTTTTTTTTTTTTTTTTGAGATGGAGTCTCGCTCTGTTGCCCAGGCTGGAATGCAGTGGCACGATCTTCGCTCACTGCAACCTCCGCCTCCCAGGTTCAAGTGATTCTCCTGCCCCAGACTCCCGAGTAGCTGCAATTACAGGGGTGCTGCCACCACACCTGGCTAATTTTTGTATTTTTAGTAGAGATGGAGTTTCACCATATTGGCCAGGCTGGTCTTGAACTCCTGACCTCAGGTGATCCATCCGCCTCGGCCTCCCAAAGTATTGGGATAACAGGAGTGAGTCAATGCGCCTGGCCTACTTTCCTGTTTCTTGAATGTCTGGTAGAAGTATAAACCTGCTTTCGTCTGGTGTGTGTGGGCATGTTTACACATTATGTATGCATGTACACATGTGTGCACACATGTTAGCTACTAATTTAATTTTCTCAACACTGTTAGGTCTCTTTAGGATTCTGGATTCTCTTGGTTCCGTTTTGGTAAATAATGTTTCTCTAGGAAGTTGTTAATTTCGCGGTGTTCAACTTTTTTTGGCATGAATTTTTTATGGTATTAAATGTCAGTTATTACTCCCTTGTGCATCTGCAGTTAAGCCCTCTTTTCATCCCTAATATTTTTACGTCTTTGTTCTTTTTATCAGCGTTCAGTAGTCTAGCAGATTATTAGTCTTTTCAAAAAACCAGTTTTGGATTGGCTAGTTTTTTTCTGTGAAAATCTTTGTTTGTGGCTGGGCGCGGTGGCTCACGCCTGTAATCCTAGCACTTTGGGAGGCCGAGGTGGGTGGATCACTTGAGGTCAGGAGTTCAAGACCAGCCTGGCCACCATGGTGAAACCCCATCTTAAAAAAAAAAAAAAAAGAAAAAAAGAAAATCTTTGTTTGCTGTATAATTTTTAAAATTATTGTCAGGTGCGGTGGTTCACGCCTGTGATCCCAGCATTTTGGGAGGCCGAGGTGGGCAGATCACCCGAGGTCAGGGGTTTGAGACCAGCCCAAACAACATGGCGAAACCTGTCTCTACTAAAAATACAAAAAATTAGCTGGGCGTGGTGGCAGGTGCCTGTAATCCCAGCTACTCAGGAGGCTGAGACAGGAGAATTGCTTGAACCCAGGAGGCAGAGGTTGTAGTGAGCTGAAATCTCACCATTGCACTCCAGCCTGGGGGACAAGAGTGAGACTTCGTCTCTAAATAAATAAATAAAAGTTACTTTTATCGCTCTCTTTCTTCTGCTTCCTTTGGATTACTCTATTCTTTTTTTTCTTACCTAATAGCTTGCATTTGTAAGAATTAAAATGTGGCCAAACAACAGTACCAAGCTCACAGGATTGTTGTGAAAAGTAAGATTATGCATATAAAATGTTTATCAAGATATCTGGACCATACTAAGTGCTTGATAAAGGTGAGCTATGATTATTCTCTTCATGTCTCAGTGTTATCATCTCTAAAATGGGTCCATGGAAGGATTAAATAAGATCATCTGTGTGAAGTACTTGGCTCATACCTGTTACTTGTGATCAGTAATATTCTCTGGATGTACAACATACTTGTCATTCATTGTAACAGTCACGATTGTGCCCAGGGGTGACCAAAGCCTCAATGTCCTCAAAAGTCCCACGATCAGACGCAGAATTTGCAGGGCGTGGTGCAAAAATGAAAACGTAGGCCTTCTTGTTAAAAATATTATTAAGAATTTCAAGATGGCAACAGCAGAGCATTTAGCTAAGCTGGATCTCATCTGAGCTCAGGCCCTGTGTGACGGCAAGGGTTCCATGGCCCTGAAGTTGGCCCTGTCCTCTCTCCAGGTCACCTGGGCAGAAAGCTGGTGTTTGGGTCTGGAAGGATGAGTTTTGTAAGGGCCTCTTCCCCTACCCCTTCACACATGTGCTTTCTCCATTCTTCTAACTAATTCCAGGACCTTGCAATTCCATCTGACCCCTAAGGGCTGCCCCTAGTGCAATCAGGGGGAACACTAGATTCAGAGTCAGCCCCCAAATCAAAGGCCAGCACAAAACCCTGGATAAATTACAGCTGTTATAAAGAAACCACCGCTTCACCCTTGTTCTCATATTCCTTACATTTATAGCCATAACTCGATGAAGCCAGCAACATTTGCCATTCATAAACTTGTTGCGTAAGCCAGGCTGATGGGCTCACAGTGATAACTAGAGGCAGTAAAGAAAGTGACAAGCTTCAAACTGGAGGCCAAACCATACTTCTAAATGTACAGAATATTTTTTAAAAGAATGTGTGATGATTTATATTGATTGATGTGGCTCAGAATAACACACACACACACACACACACACACACACACACACACACACACACACATATTTTTTTTGAGACAGGGTCTGGAATCTGTGACCCAGGCTGGAGTGCAGTGATGCGATCTTGGCTCACTGCAACCTCCGCCTCCTGGGTTCAAGTGATTCTCCTGCCTCAGCCTCCTGAGTAGCTGGGACTATAAGCCCGTGCCACCATGCCCAGCTAATTTTTATATTTTTGGTAGAGATGGGGTTTCACCATGTTGGCCAGGCTGGTCTTGATCTCCTGACCTCATGATCCACCCGCCTTGGCCTACAAAAGTGCTGGGATTACAGGCGTGAGCCATCGTGCCTGGTCTCCAAAATAACATATTTCTATAAGAAACTGTTAAATGAATTTGCAAAAGGCTAAGTTGGCTTGTGTGCTATATGTATGGACAGACAAACACCACTGAAATGCTAGAGTTTTCTCTGCTGCAAATGCTGCTTCTGTCCGATATGAATAGGCACCACGTCCTCCTCACATCAGCCGGCATCCCTGTGGCACTGATCACTGATCTCCTGCTGGGATCTTTAAAGGATGATCTCATTTAGTTTTCTCAACCCCTGTATGGCTAGTAAGCTACCCAGGTTCACTTAAAAAGTGGG
The DNA here is from genome assembly GCA_036589455.1 of Ateles fusciceps. NCBI lineage: Eukaryota > Metazoa > Chordata > Mammalia > Primates > Atelidae > Ateles > Ateles fusciceps. The sequence continues at coordinate 7,707,135 of JAZHEH010000847.1, forward strand.
TGAGCTAGGTTTACAACCCACCTGTCTGACCACAAAGCCTGTGTTCTAAGCCACTATCCAAAATAGTCACCTAGAGCCAGGTGCAGTGGTTCACACCTGTGATACCAGCACTTTGGGAGGCCAAGGCAGGAAGATTGCTTGAGCCCAGGAGTTCGAGACCAGCCTGGTTAATATAGTAAGGTCCTGCTGGGCACGGTGGCTCACGCCTGAAATCCCAGCACTTTGGTCTCTTTTTGTCACTTATATTGATATGACAGGCTAACTTTTTTGTTTGTTTTTGCCTGAAATCCCAGCACTTTGGGAGGCCGAGGCAGGTGGAACACGAGGTCAGGAGTTCAAGACCAGCCTGACCAACATGGTGAAACCTCGTTGCTACTAAAAATACAAAAATTAGCTGCACTACAGCCTGGGAGACAGAGCGAGACTTTGTCTCAAAAAACAAAACAAAACAAAAACATAGTGAGATCTCATTTCTACAGAAAAATTTAAAAATTAGCTGGGTGTGGTGGTGTGTGCCTGTAGTACCAGCTACTTGGGAGGCTGAGGCGGGAGGATCACTTGAGCCTGGGAGGTCAAGGCTGCAATGAGCGGTGGTCACGCCACTGCACTCCAGCCTAGGTGACAAGAGTAAAACTCTGTCTGAAAAAAAAAAAAAAAAAAAGGTAACCTGTTATATCAGTATGAGTGACAAAAGAGATCAAGATACCAGAAAAATAATACAAACGTATATTAATAAAAACTGTACTAAGACCTTTACTCCTATGCCCACATTTGCATCTCCTATTGGTATTGTGAAGAGGTTCTGATTATTATTATTCCTATTAGGCACACAAGCAAACTAAGGCTTGGGGAAGTTGAATGACAGAAGGCTGTGCGATGGACTTAGAGAAAGCCTTTAGAAGCTGTTAGATCTTCAGAAACTAAACATGAGGCACTTATTTTCTTTGAAGCAACGGAGAACCATGTGGTCAACTTTTACATTCTTTGTTTCTTAATTTTTCCATTCAATATAAGACGTGTTTAGCTTTAAGTGCTGTGAATGTTGAGAGGTGGAGAAGCATGTAGGGCTCAAAATCCTGAAGCCACAGGAAAAGAAAAGAAAAATACGTGCCTTGATGCTAGTGAGGAAAGAGTTAACAATTCTTTTGCTTGTCTGTCTAGACATTGCTGGAAGAGGCCAGAAACAATTTCCCCCCCCCAGAAAATGTTATAAGTAAACACTGTATGTAATAGATCTCTACTCTCTAATTGTAAGCTTTGGGCAGCACTGGAAGGTTAGGGACAGACAATATGGAGGGCTGGCGGTGACAGAGGTTTCTTTTGTTTTATCATAGGTTTATTTTTCTTTGAATTTGGAGAATATTTAAATCAACAGAAAAGTACAGAATAGAGTATAACAAATACCTATGGCTTCACTACTTAAGATTACCAAATATAACCATTGTGTTGTCGCATCTCAGATACTATTTGGATAAAAAAATAGGCTGGGCACAGCAGCTCATGCCTGTAATCTCAGCACTTTGGGAGGCCGAGGCGGGTGGACCACGAGGTCAGGAGTTCGAGACCAGCCTGGCCAATATGGTGAAACCCTGTCTCTACTAAAAATACAAAAATTAGCTGGGCGTGGTAGCGGGCGCCTGTAATCCTAGCTACTTGGGAGGCTGAGGCAGAGAATTGCCTAAACCTGGGAGACAGAGGCTGCAGTGAGCAGAGACTGTGCCACCACAGTCCAGCCTGGGAGACAGAGTGAGACTCCATCTCAAAAAAAAAAAAAAAGACATTACTGATAAAGTTGAGCCCACTGGACCTGAAGGCCTCCCCAAGAGCTACTGCTATCATGAAACTGATCCTTCCAGCCCATGTTAATCAATTTAGTAACAAACGTATGTGTCGATGTCTATGTATGTGTGTATATATGTTTATCTGCATCTTTAAATGCTATACGGTATTTTTAATTTATATACATAGTTTTTTTCTTTTACTCATCCTTTTAATATGTAACTTAAAAGGATGTTTAAGTGTTGGCCAGGAGCCATTGTGCCCAGCCCCATCTGCTATATTTAAAAGAATTTTCTGCCTTTATCAGATAACAGATGATGGCTTAAAAAAATGTGGTATATACATATAACAAAATATTATTCAGACTTAAAAAAGAAGGAAATAGGCCAGGCGCGGTGGCTCATGCCTGTAACCCCAGAACTTTGGGAGGCCAAGGCGGGCAAATCACCTGAGGTAATGAGTTCAAGACCAGCCTTGCCAACATGATGAAAGCCTGTCTCTACTAAAATTACAAAAAGTAGCCAGGTGTGGTGGCACACACCTGTAATTCCAGCTACTCTGGAGGCTGAGGCAGAAGAATCGCTTGAACCCAAGAGGTGGAGGTTACAGTGAGCTGAGATCATACCATTGCACTCCAGCCTGGGTGACAGTGCGAGACTCTGTCTCAAACAAAACAAAACAAATGTGACATGTTGACACATATGATTCTTTTCAACTGCAGTGTCATATTAGTTTCCGGGAACAGATCACAGTCTATTACACTTCCCCCTGGCTGGTGGATATTTAGGCTGTTGGCAATATACTGCCATTCTGGCCATGCTGTGAGCTTCCTTCTGACCTTGGGACATTCCTGAGGGTGTGTTCCTAGGTTCTGAAACATGGACATGCTACTTTACTCTTGATACGGTACTCTCCAAGCTATCACAGAGAAATGTATCCCAGTCTTGCACCCCTCTTCCCAACTGGGGACTAACAAGTGACACTTATGGTCAGTCTGAGCTCTTCACCCAGCCTGTGGATCCAAAGAGATCCCCAGGTGTTGGCAGTCCATCCCTGCCTCTCCTCCCTGTCTGGGTGCCCTGGGAGCTCCCGGCAGCCCTCTGCTACTGGAATAGGCCAAGCTCTTCCCAGCTTCCAGAGCTTGCTCTAGTTGTTCCTTGTACCTCTGATGTCCTTTCCCAGACTTCTGCTGTCCATCAGGTTGCCACATGGCCCAGGTGGTGACTCCACACTTGAGATGTCACTAGTGCATGGGAGGAACTGGATTTTTTTTTTTTTTTTTTGAGATGGAGTCTTGCTCTGTCATCCAGGCTGGAGTGCAGTGGTGCAATCTCGGCTCACGGCAACCACCACGTCCTGGGTTCAAGTGATTCTCCTGTCTCAGCCTCCTCAAGTAGCTGAGACTACAGGTGCCCACCACCACACCAGGTTAATTTTTGTATTTTCACTAGAGATGGGGTTTCATCACATTGGCCAGTCTGGTCTTGAAGTCCTGACCTCAGATAATCTGCCTGCCTCAGCCTCCCAAAGTGCTGGGATTACAGGCATGAGCCACCACGCCTGGCAGGAACTGGATTTTTTTTTTTTTTGAGATGGAGTCTTGCACTATTGCCTGGGCTGGATTTGCAATGGTGCGATCTCAACTCACTGTAACCTCTGCCTCCTGGGTTCAAGCAATTCTCCTGCCTCAGCCTCCCAAGTAGCTGGGATTACAGGTGTCCCCTACCATGCCCAGCTAATTTTTTGTATTTTTAGTAGAGATGGGGTTTCACCATGTTGGTCAGGCTGGTCTCAAACTCCTGACTTCATGATCCGACCGCCTCAGCCTCCCCAAGTGCAGGGATTACAGGTGTGAGCCATCACACCTGGCCTGGAATCGGATTTTTAATTTTACTCAATCTGCATTAAAACTTCAAAACTGATACTTCACTCAGTTATTAGAAAACTTTTAAGTATGTTTGGTACAACTGGGATATATGAATCTACCTTTGTGACTGTCAACTGTATTAAACCTGAATTCCGATCAAGTACTTGTAGTGAGCATTTACTGTCCAGTTTGAGATGCGCTGTCATTATAAAATACACACCAGATTGTATTTTAGACTTGATATGAAAAGAAGAATGTAAAATATTTCATTTACTTTTTAAAAACATTTTTGAAAATCATTTTGAAACAACAATATTTTGGAAAAAAGTCTAAATAAAAATAAAAGATACTATTGAAATTATTTTACTGTTTTTTTCCTTTTTATTTATTTATGTAGAGACAGGGTCTCACTACATTTCACAGACCGACCTCAGACTCCTGGGCTCAAGTTGTCCTCTTATCTCAGTGTCTCGAGTAGCTGGGACTACAGATAGGTGTGTGACACCATGCCTGGCTTGTTGTACCTGTTTTGCCTGCATTCTTTTTAAAAATCTTTTAAAATCTGGATATAAGAAAATTTAACACTACATATTAGTTGAATATAATAAAATGTATTATTAAAGAAGCAAAATAAAAAATTTAAAAATTATGACAATACAAATAGAATATATTATTAAAAATAAAATAGAAAATATATTCTAATTGGCCAGGCATGGTGGCCCAAGCCGGTAATCTCAGCACTTTGGAAGGCTGAGGCAGGCAGATCACCTGAGGTCAGGAGTTCGAGACCATCTTGGCCAACAATTTATTAAAACATGGTGAAACCCTGTCTCTACTAAAAATACAAAAGTTAGCTGGGCATGGTGGCGCACGCCTATAGTCCCAGCTACTCAGGAAACTGAGACAGGAAAATTGCTTGAACCCGGGAGGCGGAGGTTGCAGTGAGCTGAGATCGTGCCACTGCACTCCAGCCTGGGTGACAGAGCTAGACTTCATGAAAACAAACAAACAAACAAAAATTCCAAGAATTATACAAAACAAACTATAAGTTTACACACACTGCCAAGTCAAGGTCTCAGGACTATTTAACTTGAAATTCAGCACTGAGAGACAGCATCCTTGTCTAGTTTGGATTCCACAGAATTTGATCTAATCATGTTTAATTTGCCACCCGGCCTCCCTGAAACATGGATACACAGGATGGGATGGAAGAAAAGAAAGATACAGTCTGGATTTATGTAGGAAGCATGTTTGCCTGCAGCTTGATAAAAGATCACGGCCTGAACCAAAAAAAAAAAAAAAAAAAAAAAAAAAATCAATCAATCATTCCTTTCTTGATGGCTATTTTAAATATTTAGCTGAAATTGTCCTCATCTGGGTGTCAGCTGTTTTCTCTGCAAACACCCATAACCCTTGTGCTCACACACAATGACGGGATGGTGGGGGGAGCCCCAGCTGCAGGACACCTCTCGTGTTTTCAATTTAAAGCCTCTGGGTTGATAGTTCACATTAACATGGAAAGAAATATACAACTTAGGAGTTGAGAAAGCAGTTTTTACTCATAAAACCCTTTGATAGTTTAGCCATCTGGTCAGAGTGAAGGCCCCCATAAAAGAGACCCAAATAAGGTTAAAGGGCACCATCTCTGAGGGTCAAGGAAACCTACCAGAGTTTGCTCTAGTGGACTCTGCTAAAAGGATGCCTGACAAATTATTGTGCATTCCATAGCTTTTTGCGTAAGTATTTGATTACAGTGGACAGGAATGTTGTTGATATTTTCAGCCTTGAGTTGGGGAGGAGGGGGAGGCTGGAGCGCTGCCTTTCAGACCCTGATATTCCCTGGCTGTGCGGGAAGATGTGCTCTAAGCATTTTATCAAATGCTGTTTGCTCTGCTTTGGGCTTATCTGTTCTTTCTAAGCCTCTTGGCTTTGGCCATGGTGTGAAGAGATAGTTTCCTCTGTCTTGGGGGAGAAAAAAAAGAAACACGTTGCATTTCTCTGTCACGCCAGGAAAGCCCTTCTGCTGTTTTTCTTGATGTTTAGTAATAAAATCGGAAAGGAGACCGCAATGCTTGGAGCTCTGTGCTATTTCCGGTGTGAATGCCAACAGAACTCAACATATTTATGGCTTTATTTCTCAGAGGGGATCACAGACAGAAGGGAATTTGAGGTGATTAAGTGTCATGTTCTTTAGAGGCCTGGACAAAAGCAGAGGAAATCACTTGATTTTATGGAGTCTTTGATAACACAAGTACAGTAAGTAAATGGCAGGTCTTTGAACAGCTCGAGCACACACATCTTGGATTTCTAAAAAGTTCCAGGAAGGCAGCTCTTTCACTGGAAAGTAGGAAGAATGAAGACATGACCTGAACACACCTCCTGGTGTGGCTTCAGGAGGTGACGTTCGTTATGCATGAAGGAGAGGGACTGTTTCATTCTGGTAAAAGACACAGCTGTGAAGGCTTTGCAGCTATTTTTGCGTAAGACTTTGTTGTTGTTGTTTATTTCTAATTATTCCAGCCGCCAGACCAAAAGGAAGCAAAGAGATGGTACAGGAGGACACATGGGTCAGTCCACGAGGAGACATGTCTCACAGTGGACAACCACATCTCCAGCAGATGGAGGATTCGCTCTGGTGGGGAAATCTGAGTGTCAGGAAAGCCCCCCAGGCTTTTCTAGGGGGAACTGGGAAGTCACTGGACTCTCTCTCTTTTAATTGTGGTATAATATACCTAAGATAAAAGTTACCACTTTAAAGTGTACAATTCAGTGGCATTTACTACATTCCCAATGTTGTGCAACCAGCAACACTATTTAGTTCCAGAACATTCTTATCAACCCCAAAGGAAAACTTTGTGCCCATTAAGCAGTACTGCAGGCCTCCTGTAAAATAGCTATTTTACTCATGGTGGGAACAGTGCAATAAGCCCCTAAAAGATGGTGGGAAATTACTTACTGAATGTAATTGTTTAATAGGATGTGAAGTCAGGAGTGAAATAAATACATCCAGACACATACATACACACACACACACATAGCTTTGCTATGTGTGCGCATGCATGTGTGTGTGTGTGTGTGTGTGTGTGTGTGTGTGTGTAAGGGGAGAAAGAGACAGAGAGAGAACAAGAATGATTGGTAGATGAAATAGATCAGGAACAGAAGGAGAAAGTAAGAATTATTTCACCATTGCCTGCTTGCATGACATTTAAAGCCCTGCTTGTGTGAAATTTTAAGTTCTGCTCACCGTGAGGGCTCTGCAGGTCACTGTGGTTTTGGTGATTTCACCACATGGCACATTAAAATATCCCCTTGCCAGTTGCGGTGGCTCATGACCGTAGTCCCAAGGCTAACGCTAACATATGCCAGACACTGCATCAGCTCTTTACATGTGTTGGCTTATGTGATCCTTATGATGGTCTCGAAAGATCTTGATTATTTACCCCCCCTTTTTTTTTTGAGACGGAGTCTCGCTCTCTTGCCCAGGTTGGAATGCAGTGGTGTGATCTTGGCTCACTGCAACCTTTGCCTCCCAGATTCAAGCGATTCTCCTGCCTCAGCCTCATGAGTAGCTGCCCGCCACCATGCCCAGCTAATTTTTTGTACTTTTTAGTAGAGACGGGGTTTTGCACTGTTGGCCAGGCTGGTCTTGAACTCCTGACCTCAGGTGATCCACCCACCCCAGCCTCCCAAAGTGCTGGGATTACAAGCATGATATCTCCTCATTTAAAAAAATCAGTCACAGAAAAGTAACATGCTCCAGGTCAGACAGCTGGTAAGCAGCAGAGCTGGGATTCTAACACAGAGTCCAAACTCATGGTCACTATTCCTTTCTTCATTAATACACATTTTATTGAGCCACCAGTAGGTATCATTGTGTTCTAGGTTCTTGGGATACTTCCTTACGGAATGTACATCCTAATGGGCTGGGAAGACTAGACAATGAATAATAGATGAAACAATCAAGTATGTAATAAAATATGTCAGAAGGTTGCATGTGATATGGAAAAAATAGAGCAGCAAAAGGGGAATCCAGGGTCAGGGGTGTGGGTGGATCACCTGAGACCAGGAGCTGGAGACCAGCCTGGCCAACAGGACAAAACCCCATCGCTACAAAATACAAAAATTAGCTGGGCTAGTGGCAGGCACCTATAGTCCCAGCTACTTCTGAGGCTGAGGTGCGAAACCCTGTCTTTGCTAAAAATAAAAACTTAGTCGGGTGTGGTGGCACATGCCTATAATCCCAGCACTTTGGGAGGCTGAGGCAGATGGATCACCTGAGGTCAGGAGTTCGTGATCAGCTTGGCCAACATGGTGAAATCCCATCTCTACTAAAAATACAAAAATTAGTCAGGTGTGGTGGCATGCAACTATAATCCCAGCTACTCGGGAGGCTGAGGCAGGAGACTCTCTTGAACCTGGGAGGCGGAGGTTGCAGTGAGCTGAGATCGCACCACTGCACTCCAGTCTGAGTGACAGAGCAAGACTCCATTTCAAAAAATAAAATAAAAAGTAAGCTCAAGACCAGCCTGGCCAACATGGTGAAACTTTGTCTCTACTAAAAATACAAAAATCAGCCAGGCGTGGTAGCCGTGTGCCTGTAGTCCCAGCTACTCAGGAGTCTGAGACAGGAGAATCACTTGAACCTGGGAGGCAGAGGTTGCAGTGAGTCCAGATCATGCCATTGCACTCTAGCCTGGGCGACAAGAGTAAAACTCCATGTAAAAAAAAAAAAAAAAAAAAAAGGGTAAGATACAGGAGTCAGAACGTCATTGAGAAAGCAACATTTGAGCAAAGATTTAAAGGAGGTAAGGCCATATGGATGGATGCCTGCAGGAACAGCATGTAGGCAAAGGGAACAGCCAGTGCAAAGTTCCTGAGGTAGAAGGACATCCAAGGTGTTGGAAAAATAGGGAGGAGGCCACTGTGGCAACAGCAGGGTGATCAAGGGACAGAGTTCTAAGAGTGACAGGGCTTTAAAGTGGGTGGAAGGAAGAGGGCTGGTTCCTTCAGGGAGGGTCTCATGGTTTGCTGTGAAGACTTTGGCTTTGATGCTATAAGAGGTGGGAGCTAATAGGGGGCCTTTGAGTAAAAGAGGGCTGTGATCCACCTTGGGTTTTAATGGAATCACTCCGGTTGCAGTGTGAAAAGTATAGCAGGGGACGATGGTAGCACCTAGAAGACCAGAAATATCTAATACAGAGAAAGGTGTTCCCTCGGCCGGGAGCGGTGGCTCACACCTGTAAGCCCAGCACTTTGGGAGGCCGAGGCGGGTGGATCACCTGAAGTGGGGAGTTTAAGACCAGTCTGACCAACATGGAGAAACCCCATTTCTACTAAAAATACAAAATTAGCCAGGCGTGGTGTCGCATGCCTGTAATCCCAGCTACTTGGGAGGCTGAGGCAGGAGAATTGCTTGAACTTGGGAAGCGGAGGTTGCGGTGAGCTGAGATCGTGCCATTGCACTCCAGCCTGGGCAACAAGAGTGAAACTCAAAAAAAAAAAAAAAAAAAAAAAAAAAAGAGAAAAAGAAAAAGAAAGGTGTTCACACTAGAGTAAGAAGTTAAAAAAGCCGCCTAACAGCATGTAGAGAGATATTGTATTATAGTTATGTGAGCTGTGACCACCAGAGAAGCGGGGAAAGAGTGCAGGAGACACAGGAGCCAGCTCTGTGCCCTTTGCAATACCTTTAGAGTCTATAATTATTTCCAAATAAAAAGTAAACAACATGTTAAGAATGATCCCATTTTTTGGTTTAAAGATGTATATGCAAAGAAATAACACCAAGATCTTAACAGTCAGTAGTTATCTCTGGGTGGTGGCGTAATGGGTGTTTTTTTTCCCTTTTTTTATATGTGTATTTTATAAGTTTTTTGCAATGTTCACTTACTCCTTCTGTACCTTAAAGAAAAAGGCAGACCAGGCTTGGTGGTTCACACCTGTAATGCCAGCACTTTGGGAGGCCGAGGTGGGCGAATCACCTGAGGTCAGGAGTTCAAGACCAGCCTGGCCAACTTGGTAAGATTCTGTCTCTACTAAAAAAAAAAAAAACAAAAATTAGACAGGCGTGGTGGCATGTGCCTGTAATCCCCACTTCTAGGGAGGCTGAGGCAGGAGAACTGCTTTAACCTAGGAGGTGGAGGTTGCAGTGAGCTAAGACCGCGCCACTACACTCTAGCCTGGGCAACAGAGTGAGACTCTGTCTCAAAAAAATTAAAAAGGCTTTATAAAACCATCTAGAATTATCTAAACTGGAGAGATTGTGGACACAGACAATAAGCAAATGAAACAGGGTGGCTCAGGAAAACAATTCCTTCTACAAAGGCTGACCTGGGGCCAGGGGTGTTTTGACAGATACTTGCCCCAAGATGACACGTTTGAATGTCCTCCCATCTATGGCCAATGCTCTAACTCAGCATTGAGCTCATATGTCAAGCTTTCTCGGAGGAGGCTGTCACTCCCCAACTCTCGCTCTACCCTGTGCCTCCATTTGTCACCAGAAACTGACACGTTTGGAAAACATGCTGGTCCTCGCCTTTTTTCATTTTTTGAGACAGGGTCTTGCTCTGTTGCCCAAGCTGGAGTGCAGTGGCATGATCACAGCTTACTGCAGCCTCAACCTCCTTGGCTCAAGTAATTCTCCCATCTCAGCCTCCCAAGTAGCTGGGACTACAGGCACATATCACTGTAATCGGCTAAATTTTTTTTTTTTTTGAGATGGGGGTCTCACAATGTTGCCCAGCCTGGTCTTGAACTCCTGGGCTCAAGCCATCCTCCCACCTTGGCCCCCCAAAGTGCTGGGGTTACAGGTGTGAGCCACCATGCTTGGTCATTTTGCCCAGCATTCCTTGACCCTCTGCCCACTCTCTGCTGACACCTGATCCACAGCTCTGTGAAGACCTGTCTCTGGGTCTGACTTTCTCTCTTGCAGGTGAGCCACTGGCAGGCAGGCACGGGGTCTCCCTAGAGCAGGAGCTATTGCAGTCTGTCAGCAGGACAGCCTCCACCTCTGCTTGTGCAGAAAGCAACCACTCCCTCTTGCCAATCCAGCTTGTTCTCTTCAAGAAGGCCCCAATTTTCAAATTTCCCCCCTTGAGGTTTTAAATAATAAACATGTCCTGCACATGTATCCCACGACTTACAATAAAATAAAATTAGATTAAAAATTAAAAAATAAACACACAAACTAGCAAAATATGGGAGTTAACACTTTCAGGTGATCCTAGAGGGTATCCATCCAAACCCCAAATGAAACCTCAAAGTGTTAGTTAAGACTTTTTCCAAAAACAAGGTTGTGGTTAGAACTTTTCTTTCCATCACCTTTCTTTTTTCTTTTTGAGACGGTGGAGTGCAGTGGTTCGATCTTGGCTCACTGCAACTTCTGCCTCCCTGTTTCCAGCAATTCTCCTGCCTCAGCCTCCCGAGTAGCTGGGATTACAGGCATGCGCCACCACACCCAGCTAATTTTTTTGTATTTTTAGTAGAGATGGGGTTTCTCCATGTTGGTCAGGCTGGTCTCAAACTCCCGACCTGAGGGCATCCACCCACCTCGGCCTCCCAAAGTGCTGGGATTATAGGTGTGAGCCACCACGCCCGGCCTCTCACTTTCCTTTAATCTAGCTAATATACATGGATCATTTCCTGCGTTCTAGAACACATACAAAGCAACGATAAGAAAAATAATTTTTGTATTTTTAGTAGAGATGGGGTTTCACCATGTTGGCCAGGCTATTCTCAAACTCCTGGCCTCAAATGATCCACCCGCCTCAGCTTCCCAATGTGCTGGGATTACAAGCCTGAGCCACCACGCCCCAGGTAAAATGATTTAACTGCCCTGTCAGTGAGTGCCAGGAAAGAAGTAATCCACACACAGAGGTCATTCCAAGAGTCCTGACCCAGGTTTGGGAGAACACAGGGTGGGCTGTGGAGGCTTCCCAGAAGGAATGACTTTTCATTTTCTGGATAAAAATATTAATATTTATTTCCAGGCTGGGCATGGTGGCTCACACCTAGAATCCCAGCACTTTGGGAGGCTGAGGTGGGTGGATTGTTTGAGCCCAGGAGCTTGAGACCAGCCTGGGTAACATGGCGAAACCCTGTCTCTACAAAATGTACAAAAATTACCCAGGGGTGGTGGCATACGGCTGTAGTCCCAGCTACTCAGAGGTTGAGTTGGGAGGATTACTTGAGCCCAGGAGGCTGACACTACAGTGAGCCATGATTGCACCACTGTGCTCCAGCCTGGACAACAGAGCGAGACCCTATCTCGAAAAAGAAAAAAATTCCATATGTAAATGCTGGGAACACTATGCTAGAAGACACCGTAAAGAAGCCCGATGAGGATTCCAGCTGATAACGGCTACATCTGGATTTAGACGAAAAAAAGAAAAATGTAAGAACAAGATCATCTGTAGACACTACTCCAATGAGAATGTACAGGCCAGACTTGTGTCAGGTAAGAAAATGCAAATTTATCTTAATTGACATTGAGAAAACAGGCCAAGGCATTACTGTTACGGAAAAAAGAATAGAACACAGCTGGGTACGGTGGCTCATGCCTATATCCCAGCACTTTGGGAGGCTGAGGAGGGCAGATCGCTTGAGGCCAGGCGTTCAAGACCAGCCTGGCCAACATGGTAAGACCCCATCTCTACTAAAAATACAAAAATTAGCTGGGCATGGTGGTGCTCGCCTGTAATCCCAGCTACTCAGGAGGCTGATGGACGAGAATCACTTGAACCCAGGAGGCAGAGGGTGTAATGAGCTGAGATTGTGGCACTGCACTGTGGCCTGGGTGATGGAGTGAGACCGTCTCAAAAAAAAAAAAAAAAAAAAAAAAAAAAAAAAGAAAGAAAAGAAAAAGAGTGGAACATGAAAATAGCAATCAGACAGAAGTATAGCCACATACTGAAATACTATGCAGCTATTTTAAAATGGTAGTCGGTAGCTTCTCTACACTGGTGATACGGATCAGTCTACAAGTTGCATATGTAGATCAGTGTGTTTAGTGAGTGTGCTTCCTCTGTAACAATAAAAAGAGTATGGCCAGGCACAGTGGCTCACGCCTGGAATCCCAACAATTTGGGAGGCTGAGGCGGGTGGTTCATTTGAGGTCGGGAGTTCAAGATCAGCCTGGCCAACATGGTAAAACTCTGTCTCTAATAAAAATACCAAAAAAAAAAAAAAAAAAAAAAAAAAATTAGCTGGGCTTGGTGGCACATGTCTGTAATCTCAGCCACTGGGGAGGCTGAGGCAAGAGAATCACTTGAACCTGTGAGGTGGGAGGTTGCAGTGAGCTGAGATCACGCCACTGCACCTCCAGCCTGGGTGACAGAGTGAGACTCCATCTCAATTAAAAAAAAAAAAAAAAGAGAGAGTATAACATTATTTGCTGTAAGTATTGCTTGTATACAAGAAACGAATAACGGTGGCTCCATCTGGGTAGGAATGGGTGGCTGGAAAATGTTTTCAATGCATAGCTCTTTGTATCTTTTGAGTATTGAATTATGTGAAGAGATTGCCTCTTTAAACAAATAAATCACACTCAGGCGCAAACCACGAAAACACAACAAACAAAAATTGCAAACACCGAAATAATATAGGATTATCAAAGGTATCCCAGCCCAATGAAATTAAGAATGACTGGTTTAGAATTTCACTCAGACTTTAAATCATGTTAGGGAATTAGGGCTTTCTAACGGAATTCACTGAGGGAATCTAATGTCTTCTATGCATGTCCCAGGATCAATTCAGAGTTGCTCTTAGTTTTCACCATAATAATGGTGTGTAACAGACGGGTTCACACCACGTTTCCATGGTTTTCTTGCATGTTGGTATTCACAAAAATTTGTTTTGCTTCTTTGAGCCTTTTCTGCATTTAAATTTTTTTTTTGTTTTGTTTTCTGCATGTGTATTTAGTAATTAACGGTGGGGAAAAATTAATATTATTTAAAATTAATATGATGGCATCATACTCATTTTAAATAATATTCATTTTAAATTAGTAGGGTTTTATTAGCGAGATTTCTATAAGAAAGCTCACCAAAAAAGTCTTTAAACTCAACTAAAATTTAAAATAAAAAGAAATAATAAGAGACTCCTGTCTGGCTGGTGAGACTGTAAGGTATCCTTTCTTTCTTAGAAATATTAAGCTCCCAATAAGTAAATTTAAAAACTTTACTCTCCGTTAAATCCTAAAACAGTGAAAGCGAATGATCCATCCCACAATGTCATATTTCCGGAGGGGACAGTGATTATGAATGTCTCTTGGACCTGCACGCTCCATTAAACTCTGTTAGGGAGAATACTTTCAAGCTCCAAGAGACAATTAATTTCTTACAGGGGAGTGGCATTCTTGAATGGACAACTGGGATTTTAATTACACTTGAGCAGAAAGCAATACTTTACAGGGCTGGGTGAAAACGCTCATTCGGAAGTAAAGTTGGGGGGTCATAAAAACTGGGGGATTACTTTAGTTAGTCATTTGTAACAGGTTAAAGTTGTGTTTTAACTTCCTGGAGTTGGGCAGGAGAGGCAGAAGGGGCTATTTTAGGAGGAAGGAAAGTCCAGTTGAGAAAGGGAGGGTCCTTATGAATCCTTCCAAGGTGGTGAATTCATAAAGAACAACAGTATTTATTGTAAGAAGACAGAACTTGAGGATTAACCTTTCCACATATCTGTACTTAACCCAGTGCCCCAGTAAAGAGAGCCCGTTGTTTATCCAGTGTGTCAATCATTATTATAGAAAATGCACACATCTTACCCAAAAGTAGAACAAAAAACTGGAAAACAGTCATCAGTCTCGAGGTAACTTGCATGGTCTAACCCACCGGTTCTAAGTGGAAGTGATTCTGTCCTCCAGGGGACATTTGGCACTGTCTGGAGACATTTTGAGTCCTCACAATTAGGGGGTGCGACTGAGGGGTAGAGGCCAAAGATACTGCTAAACACTCTACATTCTAAACACAAAATGCCCCTACAACAAATAATTCTCCATGACATGCCAGTGGTGCCAAGGTGGAGAAGCCAAGGTCTAGTGCTTTGATGGATGATACTGGGCAGGGACTCTTTTCTTGCAATTCAATATAACATAAATTCAGAGCAACAACTCCTTTTTAGGATGGGTCCTAGCCCAGGACACATCATTTTTTGGGGGGAATTATTTAGATCCCAAGAAGATTTGCCAATAACTGCAAAAACAATCATTTTTCTGTTCTCCAAGACCATTTGGAGGGCAAGGAACATATCCTTGGTCTCCACAATAGACAATACACATCCATCATTTAAGAAATAGCTTTACAGGCCAGGCTTGGTGCCTCACACCTGTAATCCCTTCTTTGGGAGGCGGAGGTGGGTGAGTCACCTGAGGTCGGGAGTTCAAGACCCACCTGACCAACATGGTGAAACCCCGTCTCTACTAAAAATACAAAATCAGCCAGGCTTGGTGGTGCATGCCTGTAATCCCAGCTACTCAGGAGGCAGGGGCAGGAGAATTGCTTGAACCCGGGAGGTGGAGGTTGCAGCTCACCAAGCTCGTGCCATTGCACTCCTGCCTGGGCAACAAGGAACGAAAATCTTTCTTAAAAAAAAAAAAAAAAAAGCTTTACAAAGCATGGAAACGAAGAGATATTTAGTACTTTTCTTTGGTAGGGAGGGTGTAGGGAAAATCAACACAAGTTGAAAGAGGAAGTTTGGCTTTGTGGTAACCTGGCTAATTGGAGTAGCATGCTTTGAAAGTCTTGGATGGAGTTCAAGGGGGTCTGTGAAGTTCCTTGAAATTAAATGCAGAATGTAGTTTGTATGTGCAAAGGGCCGCAGCTTTCATCAGATTCTCAGTAGGATGTACAATCCTCCAAAGATTAAGAACCACAACTGCAAAGGGTTCCAAATATCAGTTGTGGCTAAATGCACTTATTTTCTTTCTATGTTTCAACAGGCCACACTTACACGTGGTGAAAATAACATCAGTCTGAAAGGGCAGCCAGAATAGCGATTCCTCACTTGCCTTGAGTGTGCAGTGTAAGGCGGTGCCAAAAAACTCAGTCATCTGGATAACTGCTATTTCCATGCAAAGTTTTAAACATGTAAAACTAATGGAAATGAAAAAAAATTAATGAAAAAAATGATGGTGAACAAAGTATCCAATTAAATAAAGGCCAGGCAAAGTGGTCAGGCAAAGTCCCAACACTTTGGGAGGTCGAGGCAGGAGGATCACTTGAGCCCATGAGTTTGAGACCAGCCTGGGCAACACTGCAAGACCCTGTCTCCACATAAAAGAAAATAATGATAATAAATTAGCCTGGCATAGTGGCTGCACCAGTAGTCTCAGATACTTGGAAGCTGAGGTGGGAGGATGGCTTGAGGCCAGGAGTTGAAGGTTGCAGTGAGCTATGATGGTGCCATTGCACTTCAGCTTGGGTGACAGAGCAAGACCCTATCTCTAAAAGAAAACAAAATACTTAAATAAAAACAAGATCAGTCAGGTGTGGTGGCTCACACTGGTAATCCCAGCAATTTGGGAGGCTGAGGCGAGAGGATTGCTTGAGCTCAGGAGTTCCAGATCAGTCTGGGCAACAAAATGAGACCCTGTGTCTATAAAAAATACAAGCCAAATAGCCAAGTGTGGTGTTGCACACCTGTAGTTCCAACTACTCGAGAGGCTGAGGTGGGAGGATCACTCGAGCCTGGGAGGTTGAGGCTGCAGTGAGCTGAGATCACGCCACTGCACTCCAGCCTGTGTGACAGAGTTAGACCCTGTCTCAAAACCAAAACCAAAACTAAAACCAAACTCCCCCAAACCCCCAAGATGAATATCACTGTGTTTTTTTTTTTCTTTTTGCCTCAAGCTCCAATATGGCTTGGGAAGATGGTGTTACTGACCTTGGCTGTTGGAAGTTTCTTACATGTTTTTCCAGAGATACTCTACGCAAATGTAAGCAAATATGTATCTATCCACCACCTATACATATGCTTTTTGTTACACTATACACATCATTCTATATCTTGCTTTCTTAATTTAATAAATCTTTAGAATCATTCCATATAAAAAAAATGTGTATTCTATGTTATATATTTGTGTTATAAATATACATTTCATATATTACAATTGTGGAAGAAAATCCGCTTGTCTTCTTTTTTCAAGTGTGGCTATAACTGATTGCTTTATATAATCAAACTTCCTTCTGCAAAGTAGAGTTGTTTCTTTTAAAAATCCATTTCTTTTTTTTTTGAGACAGAGACTCACTTTGTTGCCTAGGCTGGAGTGCAGTGGCGCCATTTCAGCTCACTGTAATTCTTGTGCCTCAGCCACCCAAGTAACTGGAATTACACACATGCGCCACCACACTCAGCTAATTTTTGTATTTTTTTGTAGAGACACGGTTTTGTCATGTTGACCAGGCTGGTCTTGAACTCCTGACCTCAAGTGATCTGTCTGCCTAGTCCTCCCAAAGAGCTGGGACTATAGATGTGAGCCACCACGCCTGGCCTTAAAAGTCCATTTCTCTAATACTGGATGCTACATTTCTTTGTCAGGTCATATCATATTTAAGAAATCTCCAGGGGAACTATACTTAATTAGTTCCCTATTTTTAAAAAGTATACATCCCCTTTCCGCCCTCCTTCGGGTTGGTAAAGTGGCCAGAAATGGCCAGACTGACTTGGGGAGACTCCTGGGTAAACTGAGTGCCTTAGAGGGCACGTTGGCCTCCTCGAGTTACTGGTCACTGCTAATTAGTTTAGAGAGTCTAAACCCTTCACATTCTCAAATTCCATTTTCAAAGAAAATGAGGCTTAAGTCGCCACAGATGCGAATGATGTCACTGAGAGAGACCTCACGAGCTGTGGCCGAAAATCATGATGCTGGTAAGGCAACATGAACCCGCGACGTGGCCCTCTGCTAATAAAATTTAGCCAACACAAGAACTGTACAGCTTGTCATTTCTAGAGGTCAGGGGCCCCCAGCACATGCTGAAGAAAACGCACATTTTATTGTTGCAGTTTGAGCTTAAGAAAAAGAAAGTTGCCAGGCGTGGTGGCTCACGCCTGTAATCCCAGCACTTTGGGAGGCTGAGGTGGGCAGATCACTTGAAGTCAGGAGTTCAAGACCAGCTTGACCAACATAATGAAACCCTGTCTTTACTGAAAATACAAAAATTAGCTGGGTGTGGTGGTTTGCGCCTGCAATCCCAGCTACCCAGAAGGCTGAGGCAGGAGAATCGCTTGAACCTGAGATGCAGAGGTGGCAACAGGCTGGGATCATGCCACTGCACTCCAGCCTGGGCAACAGAGCAAGACTCCATCTCAAAAAAAAAAAAAAAAAAAAAAAAAAAGGCTGGGCATGATGGTTCACTCCTGTAATCCCAGTACTTTGGGAGGCTGAGGCGGGTGGATCACTTGAAGTCAGGAGTTTGAGACCAGCCTGGCCAACATGGTGAAACCCCGTCTCTACTAAAAATACAAAAATTAGCTGGGTGTGGTGGTGCATGCCTGTAATCCCAGCTACTCAGGAGGCTGAGGCATGAGAATCACTTGAACCTGGGAGGCAGAGGTTGCAGTGAGCTGAGATGGCGCCATTGCACTCCAGCCTGGGTGACAGAGTGAGACGTAAAAAAAAAAAAAAGACTGGACAGCCCTTCGTTAGTTGCTATATTTGATGGAGCAAGTGTCTCTAGGGAAAAGCACTAAGTCTCCACCTGGCTTTATCCTCACTGGAGGGTGATGGCAGGTGAGTCTGGCTGCCTGTCCTAGGCTAGAAAATGTCATGAGTATTCAAGATATTCATCCCAAAGAGTTCCTATCCTTTGAGGAATAAGTAAGAAAATATATATGGAGACAGGAAAAAAAAAGAAAATGAAAAAAAATTGCAAACAACTCTAAATACTTTACAAATCTTAATTATATATATATATTTTTTAAAAAAAGATTATCTCATTTTTTGTATTGAGGTCAAATTCACATAACAAAATCAACCACCTTAAAGTGTACAATTAAGAGACATTTAGTCATTCATGATTTTGCACAGCCACCAAACTAGATTCTCTTCACAAGCATTTCCACTGCACAGGGCTCTGGGCACAAGGGGCTTTGTTATTTTATCATATAGTCATTTAGCGCCCCTCAAGGACACAGCTCCTGAAGAATTTCCCAACCCTAGGTCTCCGACTCAAACTGGGTTTCCTGCGTCTTCTACATCTTGTCATTGAATTTCAAAGCTTTATAACTCACCAGACAAATCGCTATGGGTCTTAATTCACAGTCTTTGATACGTGGCTGGTTTACAAAGCAAGTAAACGTCTGCATCTCTAACTGGTCACAAAGCCAAAAATGATCCAGATAACAAGAAAAACACTTCTTTTTTTTGAGATGGAGTTTTGCTCTTGTTGCCCAGGCTAGAGTGCAATGGCGTAATCTTGGCTCACCACAACCTCCATTTCCCGGGTTCAAGCAATTCTGCCTCAGCCTCCCAAGTAGCTGGAATTACAGGCATGCAGCACCATGCCCGGCTAATTTTGTATTTTTAGGAGAGGCGGGGTTTTACCATGTTTGCCAGGATGGTCTCGATCTCTTGACCTCATGATCGGCCTGCCTCAGCCTCCCAAAGTGCTGGGATTACATGTGTGAGCCACCGCGCTCGGCCTAAAAAGTTTTAATTATAATCACACTTGGTTTTAAAGGCCCCCAGATTCTGTTTGTTTGTTTATTTGAGACAGGGTTTCACTTTGTTGCTGAGGCTAGAACGCAGTGGTGCAACGCGGCTTACTACAGCCTCAACCTCTCAGGCTCGAGTGATCCTCCCACCTCAGTCCCCCATAGCTAGGATTACAGGTGCACGCTACCATACCTCGCTAATTTTTTGTATTTTTTGTGGAGATGAAGTTTTGCCATATTGCCCATGTTGCTGGTCTCAAATTCCTGACCTCAAGTGATCTGGCTGCCTCAGTCTCCCCAAGTGCTGGGTTTACAGGCATGAGCCACCTCGACCTGAATATTTAGACACAGACTCAAAATAATCTCCTCTGCCCTTTGTCAAGTTGTTTGATGGGGGATAGATTCAATGCTTACTGTTGAAAATTTCCAGAATAAAATTTGGGCTCAAAAACATTTAATACTTATAAATGCACTGAACTATAGAAGACCTTTCAAAGCTTTTCCTATATCTGATAATTTGCACTATCATTTCTTTTCAAATGCAAATAACTTCTTTGGGGGTATTATTAGAAAAAAATTAAAACTACATTACTTGCATAACAGTGTAGGAGGATTACTTTTTAAAATGATGAGTGTTTTCACCCAGACCCCAGCCCTGCTTTAACTTCCAGACAGGTAGTTATAGATTCACAAAAAAAAGAGAGACCCTGGCTATTCTTTGAAGCTACAGACAAACCCAGCATTTCTGTATGTTCTTAGAAAATGCTCTGGTCAGGCAGTCTTTTTGTGCATGTGATCACACCAGCGGCAGCACTGAGTTCAAAGCGGGGGTGGTTGTGGTGGGGATACTATTTTTACAATGCAAGATTTTCCCAAAGTCCAAACGCCCCGGCCACAGTGCTCTCACAAATGGAAATAGTATCAGCTCTGCATCAAAATTGATCCTCCAGATTTCCACCCACAAAAGAAGGATGTGGTCAGTAAGAACAAATAACACAGGGTCCGGCCGCGGAGAGAAGTTTTTTTGCAAACTTTCCCCTCACTCCACCCATCAAAGTCAAGCAACCGACATACATGTCAGCATAATCGCTCGAGATAGGATCGTGTTTGAGGCTTATGAAATGTTATCAAATGCAGTGGACAAGCACATCGGCGATATTTTTTTCTTCTGAGATGTGACCTGCTGATAAATATCCACGGTAGACTTTTTTCCATACTTTGATTCTTCAAAAGTTAAGCCATTCAGGGTGTCAAAGCTTTCTGCCCCTGCCTTCCACGGATAACAAGGGGGGGAGAAAAAAGAAAAAAGGAAGAAAGAGGGTGAAAATGAGGGGGAATAAGAGAGAGAAAAAAAATGGACACAGATAAAAGAAATGAAGCGAGCCGTAATGTCTGCACTTTATTTTAACTGGGTTGTCCTGTCCCGCTGTGCTGCCCATAATCCAAGCTGGGAGAGGAGCCCCTGCTGGGCAGCTAATTAAAACAATTACAAATACAAAGAAGGTATCAATGGCATTCCAAGACTCAAACAAAGAGATAAAGCACTGAAGGTTTAAATTGTCAATGGCCAGTCTCTTTAGGCAATTCTGAAGAGGAGTCAGTGTCCCCAAGTCTCCAGAACTCCTTTATAAACTGACTTATGTTTGGTTACAGGGGACCCTCCTCCCTCCTCTTTGGGGGGCTTATAGACATCAAAATACAACAGTGACGGAATTAAGGGAAGTTAATTTATAGGCTCGCAAACACTTATTTGTCCTGACACGTCAGAATAGTGGACCTGTGTTTAAAAATAAAATCTAATCTGGAAAAGACCCCAGCCCTCCTTATAGAATCAGTATTTTTATTCTTATTCTTTGGCAAGAAATCAGATGCAGGTATCAGTATTTTTAAAGACAGGAAAACAAACAAAAAGATCTTTAGCCCCAAATGAAAGTGACAGAAACCTTTTTTTTTAAGTATGGTGGGTAACTTTAGGAATGTTAAAAATGTAGCAAGTACGCTACAATACTTCCTCAATGTATTTTTAAAAAGTGATTTGCAGAGTTCATCTTATCCAACAAAAACATAAGGTTTTCCTAATTTCTTACACCTACACCTAGCATTTCCCCTCCCTGCTGTCTGGTGTTTGCAGAACACTTAAAGGAACACTGAAAACATACCACTAAGAGATAGGAGCCCAGTGCAGTTTAAAGGGACGCTCAGCCTACAAGCTGAATGAATAGAAAATATCGCAGAATTTCCAGGTGGGTCCCTTGGAGAGGGTGGTCAGTTTGCTCTCAAGAGCTGGGTGTGATTAGCAACAGCCTGAGCTCCAGGGCCTGGCCAGCATGCTGCAGGAGAGACAGCCAAAGGCCCCAGCTCTTAGAAGGCTCACTCTGAAAAGGAAGTGGTGACAGCAACTCTGTTCCTTCTTTTCACCATGAAAGCAAGCATAGTAACTGGGGTAATTGGTAAAAGCCAAGAAAGAGGAAGGCAATTAAGGTTGAGGAGACTGTTAAGAACTCAGCAGGGGTCAGAACCCTTAGAGGAAACCTCCGGCATCCTCCCTTCCTTTCTCCCTTCCCCTCCCCCACTCTCTCCGCAAGTCCTTTCTCAGCTCCTCCCACTACCACTCCTTCCTCTCTCTCTCTCCTCCCCTTTGTCCTCTCCTTTTCCCTCCTTTTCTTCTTCTAATTCCTCTTCCCTCTCTTTTTTTTTTTGAGACGGAGTCTCGCTCTGTTGCCCAGGCTGGAATGCAGCGGTGTGATCTTGGCTCACTGCAACCTCAGCCTCCTGGGTTCAAGGGGTTCTCCTGCCTCAGCCTCCCGAGTAGTTGGGATTACAGTCGAGTGCCACCACGCCTGGCTAATTATTGTATTTTTAGTAGAGATGGGGGTTTCACCATGTTGGCCAGGCTGGTCTCGAACTCCTCACCTCAAGTGATCCACCCACCTCGGCCTCCCAAAGTGCTGGGGTTACAGGCATGAGCCACCATGCCTGGCCTCCTCTTTTTTTTTTTTTTTAAATAGAGATGGGGTTTCACCATATTGGCCAGGCTGGTCTTGAACTCCTGACCTTGTGATCCACTTGCCTCGGACTCCCAAAGTGCTGGGATTATAGATGTGAGCCACTGTGCCTGGCCCCAGCCTCCTCTTTTAATCTTCCTACTCCTTCTAATTCTTCTTCTCATCTTCCTTTTCCTTTCTCTTCTTTTCCTTCTCTTCCTCCTTATACTTTTTTCTTCTTCCTCTTCTCCTACTTCTCCTCTTCCTCCCCCTTTCTCCTCCCCTTTTCCTCTTCTTCCTTTTTTACTTTGCCTCTAGTTGTAAGGAGACTGAGACTTTCTTCTTTAGGAATATTGATGGCCTCTCACCCTTTGCCTTTGTGTTATTTCTAATACAAGTAATCGGAAAATATGCTTTTTTCCTGGGTGGAAATATTATCAGTAAAAAGATCGAGGTCTGAAACTGAATGGAGACATTGACCCAGAGCATTTGCAACAGGTGATGGTGATTGTCAAAAAGAAAAATAGGATTTGGCCAGAATGACTTTGTTTTCTGGACTAAAAACTTTGCCTAATAAAGCAACTTTGCTGATTTATGTATTTATGAGTTATTATGTGTCTAGAGTATTAATCTAAAGTACAGAAGCTCCTCTGGTTATGTTCCATTGAGAACTGATTTGAACAAAAAGGCCACGCAGAAGCAAAAATGTGATAACTCTGTCCCTCGCCAATAGAGGGCGACAGATATTGGGATCTGACATTTTCGCCTCAAAGTTTCTAAGGTAGGACAAGGACTGAAACTGGCTTAAGAGGCAGAGCAAGCCAGACCAGCAGATTTTTCAATCATGTATGTGGGCCATGGCCCTCATATCATATGCTGGAATGTGTAAACATTAAAAAATCAACCTTAAATAAAACATTTTATCCTCCTACTTTGACAAGCATACATTCATAATGACAGAAGCAAAACATATCTGTCAAGCTATGGTTGACGTATGATTAAAAGTCAGAAAACTATCAAAGATGAGGGAATTTAATCATTATTGCATATGTCTGGGTGTTCTATGGCTGGGCCTCTGATACTATTAGAAAGAGTAACACATATAATTAATAAATTATTATATATTTATTCCATAACTTTTTTGTTGTTTTCATTTCAGGAAAATCACTAAATATGTAGTGATCAAGTTTTTACATAATTTATATTCTACTGACCAGGATGTGGCATTTTTTTTTTTTTTTTTGGTAAAGAGCCAGGTAGTACTAGGCTTTGTAGTCTGTACGTGCTTCTTTGTTTTACAAATCTTTAAAAATATAAAAAAAAATAGGCCAGGTGTGGTGGCTCATGCCTATATCATAGCACTTTGGCAGGCTAAGGCGGGAGAATCACTTGAGCCCAGGAGTTTGAGAACAGCCTGGGCAACAGAGCGAGACCTTGTTTCTACAAAAAATAAAAAATCGGCTGGGCATTGTGGCACATGCCTGTGGTCCCAGATACTTGGGAGGCTGGGGCAGGAGGATTGCCTGAGCCCAGGAGGTCGATGCTGCAGTGAGCTGTGATCATGCCACTGCATCGCATCTAGGCAGCATAGCAAGACCCTGTCTCAAAAAAATCGATAAAATATTTATAAAAATACTTATAAAATATTTTATAAATATTTTAATACTTATTTTCTTTAAAATATTAATATATTACATACATTATGTGTAATATGTGCAATTTATATATATGTAATATATATTTTAAAGAAAATTTAACATATTACTTATATTTATATATAATTCATATAATTATATAAATATACAAAAATATCTAATAAATATATTATCCATTTGTATATTGTGTATTTACCATTCTTGGCTCATGGGCTAAATTCAGCCCTCAGGCTGTCATTTGCTGGCCTTTGCTGTTGACAATAATCATCAAAAAGGTGAAAAAAATAAAATGTAATTATAAAGTATAAAAAATTTTAAAAAGTAAACCAAAAAAACTCATGTTTAAAAATATTTTTCTTCTAAAATATTCAAAATCATTTCAGATTTAAAAGTAAAATATACATAATTGGTATCGTCTCCGTATCAAAATTAAAAGAAATGTAAATTTTTTTTAGTTTTAGCTAAATCCCATTAAATATTTGTTAAAAAAATAAAACTAGCCGCAATTCTAGAGTTCAGTGTCCATCTCCTGGCCAAAGTGAAGAATCTACTGGCATGTTAGTTACATCAAGGCCAATGTATAAGCAGATTTAAGAGTAATCTGGGTTGGGTGCAGTGGCTCATGCCTGTAATCCTAGCACTTTGGGAGGCTGAGATGTGTGGATCACTTGAGGTCAGGCATTCCAGACCAGCTCAAACCAACACGGTGAAACCCTGTCTCTACTAAAAATAAAAAATTTTCTGGACGTGGCTGTGCGCGCCTGTAATCTCAGCTACCTTGGGAGGCTGAGGCAGGAGAATCACTTGAACCCAGGGTGCAGAGGTTGCAGTGAGCTTAGATCGCACTACTGTACTCCAGGCTGGGCGACAGAGAGAGACGCCATCTCAAAAAAAAATAAAAAAAATTTAAAAAGAGCAATCTGAATTGTTTATAATGCAAAATGTTCTTCAGCTGCCATTTGAGGCTAGTACAAATACTGTGCTCTTTGTAAGCGCCTCTGGAATAATGAGTTGGGGCACTGAGAAGCAAGAAAGAGGATGCTCAGGTGTTGCTGGGGACACTTGGCTCTGCCAGTATCTGATGCATTCAAGCTATGGGAAAGAAAGCTGGGAGGGTTCATTCTGTCTTTCTCTTTCCACAGTCTTTCCCTTCCACAGTCTTTTCCCCGATGGAATCCTCCCTGCACCGTGAAGCAGTGCCTTTTGATTTACAGATATAGAACAAAAGATGCAGAGAACCACTTCCCTGGGGCCTGAGCGTTGTTGGTGATGGTGGAGGGCACAATGCCAATGCTAAGTAGTAGACGCTGAGGGGCTGATTTACCCGTGTTTTGTTTGTTTGGGGTTTCTTTTGTTTGTCTGAGACAGGGTCTCACTCTGTCACCCAGGCTAGAGTGCAGTGGTGCAATCTCAGCTCACTGCAGCCTCAACTTCTCTGGGCTCAGGTGATCCTCCCTGTTCAGCCTCCCAAGTAGCTGGGACTAAAGGCATGCATCACTATGCTCAGCTAAGTTTTGCATTTTTAGTAGAGATGGGTTTCATCATGTTGCCCAGGCTGGTCTCAAATTCCTGGGCTTGAGTGATTCTCCTGCCTTGGACTCCCCCAGTGCTGGGATTACAGGCGCGAGCCACCATGCCTGGCTTACCCATGATTTTTAATGAATACTTTGTGTGTGTGTTTTATATTCAGAGCCAGTAAAATAGGGCAGAGGCTCCTTTGCCCCAGTCTAAAGGTAGACTGCAGGTTGGATGAGAGAAATACACAGCTCAAGTGGAAGATGAAGGTGGTGCTGACCCAGCAGGGAGGACCACAGAGGTGACGGACGTGGCAGAGGCCGTGGCGAGCTGGGGCACCTGTGCTGGTCTACAGGGCACTGTCAACCTTCTGCCCTTACCAGTGACCGACAGGTAGGAAAGTGGATCTGACCTTGTCGAAATGTTTGCTCTCTCAAGAGAATGCCACATTTTAAATTTTCATGTGAAAAGCGGATACTGATGAATATATAAAATTAAAAAAACTAAAAAGCACATTTGGGGGGGGAATCACATCTTTGGGCATTTTCACAAAGCCACCATGATCAGCGCTCTGGTCTAGTGCATTGTGCTATATTTGTGCTTATTTTTGAAGTATTTATGGTCATTAATTCCTTATTTTATTTATTTATTTATTTATTGGGGGAGAGGATGAAGCCATGCTGTGTCACCCAGGCTGGAGTGCAATGGCACGATCTCGGTTCACTGCAACCTCTGCCTCCTGAGTTCAAGTGATTCTCCTGCCTCAGCCTCCCAAGAAGCTGGTATTACAGGTGCTCACCACCATGCCTGGGTAATACTTTTGTATTTCTAGTAGAGATGGGGTTTCGCCATGTTGACCAGGCTGGTCTCGAACTCCTGACCTCAAGTGATCTGCCCACCTTGGCCTCTGAAAGTGGTGGGATTACAGGTGTGAGCCACTGCGCCTGGCCTAAGTCCTCATTTTAGAAAAGAAAGTGAACTTTAAGTTTATAGCCATGTGTACACAAGGTTATATGTGTGCTGTCACTTTGACTTAGGAAAACTTAGCAAAGCATAAAAAAACAATCTCCGGCTGGGTGCGGTGGCTAACCCCTGTAATCCCAGCACTTCAGGAGGCTGAGGTGGGTGGATCACCTGAGGTTGGGAGTTCGAAACCAGCCTAATCAACATGGAGAAACCTCGTCTGTACTAAAAATACAAAATTAGCTAGGCGTGGTGGCACATGCCTGTAATCCCAGCTACTCAGGAGGCTGAGGCAGGAGAATTGCTTGAACTCAGGAGGCAGAGGTTGCAGTGAGCCAAGACTGTGCCACTGCACTCCAGCCTGGGCAACAAGAGCAAAAACTTCATCTCAGAAAAAAAAAAAAGTGCAATATCCTGTTTATATGTAAAGAAGTGGTTGGGCACGGTGGCTCACGCCTGTAATCCCAGCACTTTGGGAGAATGGGATGAACTAATCTCTTGGGCCCAGGAGTTCAAGACCATCCTGGGCAACATGGCAATACTTTGTCTCTACAAAAACATCTAAAAAAAAAAAAAAAAAAAAAAAAGCCGGGCATGGGTGGTGCATACCTATAGTCCCAGCTACTTGGGAGGCTTAGATAGGAAGATTACCTGAGCCCAAGAGGTTGAGGCTGCAGTGAGCTGTGATCGCACCACTGCACTCCAACCTGGCTGACAGAGTGAGACCCCCATTAAAAAAAAAAAAGGTGGAGAAATTTCCATACCTGAAAATGTCAGTCTGTTTGGGCTCTGTCACTAAGGATAATTTTTCAGAGATATTCATTGTACTGCACCTTATTTTCAGTAAGGGCAGAGTAGAGAAAAATTTTCTAGTGAGATTTACCCACTCTCTAGTAGAAGAATAAAGTTAGAGAGCCAAGGAGAGTGTTTCTAGAAGATGTGCAACCTCAGGGCATGGTTTATCCTGCAGTTCTGGAAGGGACAACGTAAGATATCTGGTATGGGAGTAGCAAAGGGACCAGAAAAGGGGACGGTAGCAAGTTATGTTTCCAGCATTTTGGAGCACACGTGAGATATCTGGTGTAGTGGTTAAGAGCTCAGACTTTCTCAAGTTTAAAACCCAGTTTTTGGCCGGGCACGGTGGCTCACACCTGTAATTCCAGCACTTTGGGAGGCCAAGGCAGATGGATCACTTGAGGTCAGGAGATCAAGACCAGACTGGCCAACCTGGCAAAATCCTGTCTCTACTAAAAATACAAAAATTAGCTGGGTGGGGTGATGTGCACCTGTAATTCCAGCTTCTCGAGAGACTGAAGCACAAGAATTGCTTGAACCCAGATGGCAGAGGTTGCAGTTAGCCGAGATCATGCTACTGCACTCTAGCCTGGGCTAAAAGTGAGACTCTGTCTAAAACAAAACAAAAACAACCCAGTTTTTGAACTCGCCAGTTGCAAAAAGTTGCTTCTCCCTCTGAGCTCCTGTTCTGTCATTTATATAAGGTGATGACGATGACCTACCTCAAAGGGCTGTTGTGGGCAATAAATGAGTGAATCAAAGTCAAGGTCTAGTACACATTCCTCCCTAAGTACTCAACAAATGCCACCTATTCTTCATTGGAGAGTGATTGGAATTAGCAGTGGGAATTTGTGTAGTTTATATTCAGAGCCACTAAAATGAGAAGTCTAGGGCAGGAGCCCCCTCTTACACAAGTCTGAAGACAGACTGTGGGCTAGATGAGACATCTGCAGTAAGGTACACAGTTGAGATCTGAAGAGAGCACCTGGCAGAGCCTATACATTTGGGGGAATACATATTTGGGGGGAGGAGAAGGAAGTGGAACCCTCAAAGGGGTCAGAGAAAGAATAATAAGGAAGGAGAAAAGCCGAGGGATAAGGGAAAGCTCTGTGTGGAAATAAAAAGTAGAGGCCTTATTTCCAGAATAGTGCTGAGTGCAAGTGAGTTAGAATGGCATTTTATAAGCTGTAGGACATCTATGGGTCACCTTGGAGCAGGGAGAGATATTTAAAATGCAGATTCCCAGAAAGTATGACTCAGTGGTTCTGGGCTAAGGCCCAGGAATCTACAGGAATTCTAATTGGGTATCCATGTGTCTTACACCCCACTACCCATGTATGAGAAAGTACAAAGTCTGCAAAAGAAAATGGGTAGCTTTCAACGGGTTGCAAGGGGAGTAAAGGAAGGGATGGTGGGGAGGGGTGGAAAGAAAAAAAGAAAAAGGAAGAGATGGTGGCTGGAGGTGCTTATTTTTCCTGTATGTATACAATGGCCAAAGGCACTCAAATATCTGTGGACTTTGGATCTGGAGGGGGTGAATTAAATTGGTTGGTTTTCCAGGATTAAACCAACCTTGCATTCCAGGAATAATCCAATTTGCTCATGATGGATAGTGGAAGAGAGACACATTAATCAGAACTCAGTCTCAGGCTCAAGGTACAGTTTGCCTTCCCTGAGCTTTAGGCTGATATGACCTTCTGTCTAAATAACACAGCAGCTTCCTGGGACTTGGACATAAACATGAGGTCTTCTAAAGCAGTGATCTTCAAACTATCTGCCTCATATATAACCTCTAAAATAATTTTTTTGAGATTGGGTCTCACTATGCTGCCCAGGCTGGAGTGCAGTGGCATTTCAGAGACACCATCACAGTGTACTGCACCCTCCAACTCCTGGGCTCAAGGATCTTTCCTGCCTCAGTCTCCCAAGTGGCTGGGACTATAGGCATATACCACCACACATGGCTTAAAATAATTTTTAAAAAGATATATAATTCCTTCCATGTTCTAAACTTGATATCTACAATGTTTTCATATCTTTAGAGGATTCTGGGGTATTATACATATTTATACATAATTACTTATTAAATATATCTAATCTAAATACCATATATTCTAGACATTCATCATCATCCATTTAAACTACATGTGAATAAGCTGTTTTTCTGTTTTTCTAATAGTAGAAGTTTTACATCATTATTTTCTTCCTTAATCTTATACTTCAGCTCCACTTCTATGGGATTTTATGTGAACATAGTAATTTAAGGGACTTTGAAATTGTTTATTGATCATTCTACTGGACTTCTCAGCAAGACAATTTATAGATAAATTTAAAAAATTTAACTTCCTTTGATCAGAATTAAGCTCCTCTTGCAGTTATCATTTTTACATAATGAATGAAAACAATGTGAATGTCTCACACGATCAGAATGACAGAACACTGATAACTGAAGCTGGTTCCTGGGGCAGGGAGGATCATTACGGTTCTCATTCCATTGTCTAAGTTTGACATTTCCCATAATAAAAAGTTTAAACACATGTTTAAAAATTAAGTATGTCACAAGTTCTGGTTACCAATTTCTAAACAAAAGAAATGTAAAATTTTATTGGCAATAGCATTTTAACAAGATGTTTAACAAGATAGACGTGACTTGAATGGTCTTTTGTTTTGGTGTCAACCAAGTAGCAAACGCTGTGATCAGGTTCTTGTGTATCTTTCCAGAGATACTGATGAACATATGAATAAATATTCATACATATTCTTTTTGATCTACAAGTGGTAACATAATGTGTGTTCCATTCTGCAATTTGTTTTTCTTCTGTCTATACAGCTTTACTTATGGCCATGTCATATATCTATAAAGCAAGTCTCTGTTTATGTATATGTATATATATACATAGACTTGTTATATATATATATGCCTTTTTAGAGCCAGGGTCTTGCTCTGTTGCCCAGGCTAGAGCGCAGTGGCACGATCATGGTTCACTGTGGCCTCAATCTTCTTGGCTCAAGCAATCTCCCCACCTTGGCCTCCCAAGTAGCCAGGACTACAGATATGCGTCATTATGCCCAGCTAATTTTTAATTTTTTGTAGAGACAAGGTCTTGCTATGTTGCCCAGGCTGCTCTCAAACTCTTGAGCTCTAGCCATCTTCCCACCTCACCCTCCCAAAAAGCTGGGATTACAGGCATGAGCCACCACATCCAGCTGCTTTGTATTTTTTAATATAAAGCTTTTAATATTTTCAATGCATTCCGTGGAATAAATTAGCCAGCCTCTTCCCTATTTAGGAACATTTAAGTGGTTTTTGATCTTTTGCCTTTACAATCAGTGCTATTGTGAATAACCTTCACAAATACTGTTTTGCTCATTTCTGAGATTATCTTAGAAAAAAAACAACACAAATTTTCAAGACTAGTTATAATATAAAAATGCCTCAGCTGGGCATGGTGGCTCACGCCTGTAAAGCCAGTACTTTGGGAAGCCAAGGTGGGTGATAACCTGAGGTCAGGAGTTCGAGACCAGTCTGACCAACGTGGAGAAACCTTGTCTCTACTAAAAATACAAAATTAGCCGGGTATGGTGGCACATGCCTGTAATCCCAGCTACTGGCGAGGCTGAAGCAAGAGAATCGATTCAATATGGGAGGTGGAGGTTGTGGTGAGCCGAGATCGAGCCATTGGACTCCAGCCTGGGCAACAAGAGTGAAACTCCCTCTCAAAAAAAAAAAGGCTCCTTCCAATGGCTTGACAAATATCTTTCCTAAAATTGAAACTGACAGAGTGATCCTCTTGGGTCACTTTCATGTGGGACTCTTGTCCAGCTTCCAATTCTCTAACTTCAACTTTAGCCAACTCCAGCAACTGACTACACATCTCGTCTTGTTATTTCTTTTCTGAATACTGAAGCCCAACTGATTGCTACTTTTCCTGAAATGACAGAGAAGGGAAAAAACCAGCATGGATTGAGAATTTACCCTGTGCAGGCACTGGACCAAGAGCATTTATATATTATCTCCTGGAGACTTCACAATAACTTCATGAGATGGGTATTTTTTAAAACTAAGAAAACTGAAGGGCTGGGTGTGATGGCTCACGCCTGTAATCCCAGCACTTTGGGAGGCAGAGGAGGGCGGATCACGAGGTCAGGATATCGAGACCATCCTGGCCAACATGGTGAAACCCCATCTCTACTAAAGTACAAAAAATTAGCTAGTCGTGGTGTGGCACACGCCTGTAGTCCCAGCTACGTAGGAGGGTGAGGCAGAGGAATCGCTTAAACCTGGGAGGCGGAGGTTGCAGTGAGCCGAGATGGTGTCACTGCACTCCAGCCTGGTGACAGAGCAAGATACCATCTCAAAACAAAAACAAAAACAAAAACAAAAAACAACTAAGAAAACTGAGGGGCTGGGCACAGTGGCTCATGCCTGTAATCTCAACACTCTGGGAGGCCAAGGTGGGAGAATCACTAGAGGCCAGGAGTTTGAGACCAGCCTGGGTAACATAGTGAGACCCCATTTCTACAAAAAATAAAAAAAATTAGCTGGGTATGGTGACATGCACCTGTAGTCCTAGCTACTCAGGAGGCTGAGGCAGGAAGATTGTTTGAGACCAGGAGCGAGGTTGCAGTGAGTGGTGACTGCATCACTGTACTCCAGTCTGGGCAACAGAGCAAGACCCTGTCTCTAAAAAAAAAAATCAAAAAGAAATAAAACAGAAAATAAAGAAAAAACTGAGGTTCTGAAAGGTTAAGTCACTTGCCCTAAGTCACACAGCTGGTAGCTGGTAGGGATAGGGACTCAGTTTCAGGTCTGAGTTCAGGGATTCAGCCAGTATACATGCAGACCATCCAAGCCAACACTGTCTTGTATACTTTTAAAGCTTTTAAGTTTAAACTTCATTCATTCATCCATTCATTCATTTGAGGTAGAGTCTCCCTCTGTCTCCCAGGCTGGAGTGCAGTGGTGCAATCCACTGCAACATTTGCTTTCAGAATTCAAGCAATTCAGCCTCCTGAGTAGCTGGGATTACAGGCGTGCACCATAATGCCCAGCCAATTTTTGTATTTTTAGTAGAGATGGGGTTTCACCATGTTGGCCAGGCTGGTTTTGAACTCCTCACCTCAAATGATCCTCTTGCCTCGGCCTCCCAAAGTGCCGGAATTACAGGTATGAGCCACTGCGCCTGGACAATTTTGGACTAATTTAAATTTATGGAAATATTGCGAAGATAGTACAGAGAGTTCCTGTATATGCTTCACCCAGCTTCTCCTGAGGTTAGTACCTAAGTAACCATGATATATTCATCAAAACTAATAAATTAACATCGGTCAACACTATCAACTAAACTAGAGGTTTTATTTGTACTTTGCCAATTTTTCCACGAATGTCCATTTTTCTTCTCCAGGACCCAATCCAGAATACCACATGGCCTGTAGAATCTTGCACTATTTTAAATTATCTCTTCCCTGTATGTCTTAGCCCCTCAGCTACTTCTGGAGAGCACAAATCTTACTGAACGTTTCTCTTGAGTCTGTCCTAGAGCCCTAGACATAGTGCTGGACCCACAACAGGAAGTCAATCACGACGTGACATGATTTATCCAGCTTGGCCTGATTTATTAAGGTTCTGGTTGTAGAAAGAAACAGAAAGTTCCAGGGCTCTGGAATATCAGGTGTGCTAATGAACGGCTTGTAAAGCTGGGTGGGGCACATCAGCGCCTTGTCACCTTGTCTGCCAGGCACTGGAGGAAGTGGGAGATTTGTTCATAACACCAGGTCATTTCCTCCTTTCCCGTCCTGACCTCCGAGCCTTTCCCCCCCACAGCCAGTGGCAACTATGGCCCAAGTCACTTAGTGACATCTTAAGGTGAGGCTAAGAACTGACAGGGAGTGCTGGTCCTGAAATCAGAAGAGAACTTCCAGATGGATTCCCCCTCCTTGGAGGGGTTGTCATCTGGAAATAGGAGAAATCTAGACCCTGAGTGGATATCAGAAAATAATAAAAAGAAAAGTTTGCTTTGTAATGTCACCCCATTCCCATAACCATCTAGTACCTACTATCCATAATGGAGCTTTAAAAAATATGTGATTTTCAGCCAGGCATGGTGGGGCTCAGGCCTGTTATCCCAGCACTTTGGGAGGCCGAGGCAGGTGGATCAGAGGTCAACAGATCGAGACCAGCCTGACCAGCATGGTGAAACCCCGTCTCTACTAAAAATATAAAAATTAGCTGGCCGTGGTGGCCTCTGCCTGTAATACCAGCTACTCAGGAAGCTGAGGCAGGAGAATCGCTTGAACACAGGAGGTGGAGGTTGCAGTGAGCTGAGATAGCTCCACTGCACTCCAGCCTGGGCGACAGAGCGAGACTCCATCTCAAAAAAAAAAAAAAATAGTGATTTTCATTCACTTACTCATTCAACAAACATTTACTGATACCTACTACATTCCAGACACTGTTTTAGGGGCTAGGTATGGGCAATAAATGAGAGTCCTGATCCCTTCCTATCAATAGCATAGGAAATAGGCAAGTGAAATGCTAACCAATTGTGGTGTTACACTCATTTATTTATTTTATTTTTTAAAGCATGATTTTTTTTTTGTTTTGAGACAGAGTCTTGTTCTGTCACCCAGGCTGGAGTGCAGTGGCACAATCTTGGCTCACTGCAACCTCCACCTCCTGTGTTCAAGTGATTGTCATGCCTCAGCCTCCCAGGTAGCTGGGATTACAGGCATATGCCACCATTCCCAGCTATTTTTTGCATTTTTTTCCTTTTTTTTCAGCTTTGGAGACTATAATTTTTGTATTTTTTAGTAGAGATGGGGTTTCACTGTGTTGGTCAGGCTGGTCTCAAACTCCTGATCTCAGGTGATCCACCTGCCTCGGACTCCCAAAATTCTAGGATTACAGGCGTGGGCCACTGCGCCTGGCCTGTTACACTCATTTAATACATATGTGAGCACCTCTGGGTGCTAGGTACTTTTCTAAATCCTAGAGATGTGATGAGGAAAAAAAAGTTTTGAAGCAAAGACAGATTCTAGTAAAAGGGGGAGGCTATTTTATTTTGAGACAGGGATTCGCTCTGTTGGCCAGGCTGGAGTGCAGTAGCACAATCTCGGCTCACTGCAACCTCTGCCTCCCAGACTTAAGCGATCCCCCCACCTCAGCCTCCCGAGTAGTTAGGTGCATGCCACCATGCCTGGCTACTTTTTTGTAGGAATGGGGTTTCATCTTGTTGCCAAGTCTGGTCTTGAACTCCTGGGCTCAATTGATCTTCCCATCTCAGCAAAGTGCTGGAATTACAGGTGTGAGTCCTGCACCTGGGCAGGTTATTTTAAATAAAGGAGTAAGGGAAGGCCTCCCTAAGAAAACATTATTTAATCTGGGCTCTAAGAGATGAAAAGGACTGTGGCTCATCCCTATAATCTCAGCACTTTGGGAGGTGGAGGTGGGCAGACTGCTTGAGTCCAGGAGTTTAAGGCCAGCCTGGGCAACATGGCAAAACTCGTCTCTATTTTAAAAATAAAAAATTAAAGAAAAAAAAGATGGGCCGGGCGTGGTGGCTCACGCCTGTAATCCAAGCACTTTGGAGGCCAAGGCAGGCGGATCACCTGAAGTCGGGAGTTCAAGACCAGCCTGACCAACATGGTGAAACCCTGTCTTAAAAAAAAAAAAAAAAAAAAAAAAAAAAAAAAAAGAAAAAAAAGATGAAAAAGAGTTAGTTTCGGAACAAGGGTGGAAAGAGCATTCCAAGCAAATGCAGCAGTGTGTGCAAAGGTCCTGAGGCAGGAAAGAGTTGAGAGGTTTGAAGAACTGGGAGAGAAGACGATAGTGATGAGTGTGCAGTGAACAAGGAGATGAGAGGGCAGCATGATAAGGCTTCCCTTCCCTGAGTTCCAGGTTAGAGACTCTTAGGGGAGGTAGGTGTGAGAAACCTGGCAGTCAGAAGAGAGGCTAGCTGGAGGCAATTACATGCTAATGTGGGGTATCAGGCAGCTTCCTGGGGAACGGTTATGAGGATTAACTGTGGTTGCTGCTGAGGGCTTTCTGAAGGTTTCAAGTGGCTTCTGGCAAGCTTATGAAACCTACCCACTAGGGCCGGGTTGGTAATCTATGGCTTGAGAAAATCTGGCCCACTGCTTGTTTTTATGAATAAAGTTTTATTGACACACAACCACACTTTGTGTATTGTCTACGGCTGCTTTTGTGCTACAACAGCAGAGTTGAGTGGCCCACAGAGCGTAAAATAGTTACCATCTGGCTTTTTAGGAAAATGTTTGTAGCCTGGGCATGGTGGCTTATGCCTTTAATTCCAGCACTTTGGGAGGCCAAGGCAGAACGATCGCTTGAGCCCAGTAGTTCAAAACCAGCCTGGGTAACATAAAAAAAAAGATAATACAAAGGTTTGCCAACCCCATTAGAGAATGTGGCAGGCTGATCGTGACACCCATCGAAGGTTTTTATGCTAGGGAATGATATGGTCCAGATAATGTTTTAAGATTTTTATTTTTATTTTTGTGGCTACTTGGAGGATAAATTGGAAGAAGGCAAGACTTGAAGTAGGGAGGTAATAAAGAGGCAATTATCCAAGTGAAACATGACAATTACATGTACCAGGAGGGCAGTGGTGGGGGATGGATAAAGGGGGAAGCAGAAGATACAGTTCAGAGACACCTAGTGCCCAGGTCATGATTTCTAAATACTGTTTTCCAATTAAAGAAACCAGGGCTCCTTTGAGAAACGGCTCATTCCAGGGCTGGCGTAGGAAATATACAAGATGAACCTGGAACATCTTGTGATGCCAGGAAGTAAGAATGTGCTTAAAAAATATGGGTCATGTTGAAAGGACCTAGGAGCCAACTTGGAGGAACTCCCAAAGACCAAATCTGGAGCAATTTGAACAACCAAATAAGCAATGCAAATAATAAACTAGTTAAGTCCATAACTGAATAAATCAATAAACAGGGGAGAAAGAACAGTGCTTCCATACAGAAGAATTCTAATTAATAAGTGTGAAAAGAATGGCAGGATTTGAAAATCACCATTTGGCAAACACCAAGGAATAACTCTTGTAGGCAAGAATAATCAAGGATGGTTTGTATTGGGCAAAATGGGATATTTGCCATCTCAAACAATCTCCAGCTGGGCGTAGTGGTTCACACCTGTAATCCTAGCACTTTGGGAGGCCAAGGCAGGAGGATCACGAGGTCAATAGATCGAGACCATCCTGGCCAACATGGTGAAACCCCATCTCTACTAAAAATATAAAAATTAGCTGGCTGTGGTGGCCTCTGCCTGTAATCCCAGCTACTCAGGAGGCTGAGGCAGGAGAATCGCTTGAACACGGGAGGTGGAGGCCGCAGTGAGCTGAGATAGCTCCACTGCACTCCAGTCTGGCAACAGAGCGAGACTCTGTCTCAAAAAGAAAAAAAAAAAAAAAAAGAATCTCCCCACAAGATATGTATCAAAGACAAAGGGGAAAAGAGCATTACTTTACAGTGAAGAAATCCTACAGACACCATCTTCACCAAGTGACCAAAGGTAACATCACCAGTAATAATAAATAAAACACACTGACTTCAGGTAACTCCTGATATAATGCACTAAAAAAGCCAAGTGTGGCACTTCTGAAAAAAAGGCATAACTGCAATCTAATCGTGGGAAAACATAGAGAATCCCAAATTGCGGGACATTCTCGAACAACCGGTCAGTACTCTTCAAAAGTAACAAGGTCAAGAAAGATGAAGGAAGACTGGGAGTTCGAGATTCTGAACTGGATCTCCAACTAGAAAAGGAACGTTAGTGGAACAATCGGCAACATTTGAACATGGTCTGTAGCTTAATATTGTAGCACCTTCCTGATTTTGATCATTGAACTGTGGTTATGTAAGATGTTGCCACTTGGGGAGGCTGGGTGAAAGGTTTTTCTGGGAACTGTACTAGTTTTGGAACTTTTTTCTACATCTGAAATTACTTCAGAGTAACAAGTTAAAAGCTCAAGGAGGGAGAAAAAGATCTAGGTTGGAGACACCAGCAGCAGGACTGCTGGTGAAAAGGTGTGCTGGGGGAGGAGGGGAAAGGGCAAAAAATTATACTGCTTTGTTGCATTGTCATAAAGCAAGAAAAGAAGAAACGCACACATGTAAGAATTCTGGGTCAGGTGTGGTGGCTCACGCCTGTAATCCCACAATTTGAGAAGCCAAGGTGGAATGGCAGAAAGACTGCTTGAGCCTGGGAGTTTGAGACCAGCCTGGGCAACAAAGTGAGACCTCTCATTTCTAGCAAAAGAAAAGAAAAGAAAAGAAAAGAAAAAAGCCCTAACACTTAAGGTAAACTGTATAAATCTGTGTATTTCCATCTGTGCACACTCCCTTCTATTTGCATACAGTAAAATCTATTTCGTATGTTAAGCAGGAATTGTATTACTGGGCATCATCTCATTCGTAAATTTCTGGAAGGGCTACACGTGATGGTGAGGAGAGGAGAACAGCTTTATTAATTTATATCTTGATTTCACTATTATCTGAAATTAAGACTGTTTTGTAAATATTTGAGACCAAACACAAGAATTAGCCAATATTTATTTTGTGCCTGTACCAGAGTCTGTTTGACAGGTCAAAAGTTTTTGGAGGATCAAATACAATGATCCATTATTAACTGAGCACCCTTTACATACTGGGATTTGGACTAGGTGCGAAAGATGCCTCATCTCACTTAATCCTCCCAACAACCCTGTGACCACCACGTAGAGGAGGATACTGAGCTTCCAAGAAATTGATGGACCTGCTTAGGGTCTTACAGCAAGGGGACAGTAGTGGAGGCATTTGGGAGTAACCTGTCTGGGTCTCTCATCAGCCAGTGAGCAGCAGGGCTGGTCTGAGATGTGTCTACACTTCTGACTACAGCTGTAGGGGTTGTTCTTCCACTCCCCACAACTAGCAGAGAGCAGGACCATTTAGGGGTCTTTACAATTTTGTTTGTTTATTTATTTATTGAGACAGAGTGCTGCTCTGTCACCCAAGCTGGAGTGCAATAGCGTGGTCTCGGCTCACTGCAACCTCTGCCTCCG
This sequence comes from Ateles fusciceps, assembly GCA_036589455.1. Taxonomy (NCBI): domain Eukaryota; kingdom Metazoa; phylum Chordata; class Mammalia; order Primates; family Atelidae; genus Ateles; species Ateles fusciceps. Next base: position 7,745,404 of record JAZHEH010000847.1, read on the forward strand.
GGGTTCAAGTGATTCTCCTGCCTCAGCCGTGGTGTGGTGGCATGTGTCTGTAATGCCAGCTGGAGGCTCTTAGTAGAGATGGGGTTTCACCATGTTGGTCAGGCTGGTCTCAAACTCCTGACCTCGTGATCAACCTGCCTTAGCCTCCCAGAGTGCTGGGTTTACAGGTGCAAGCCACTGTGCCCGGCCGTCTTTACAATTTTGTCCGAGTCAGTGCGTCTGCTTGCAAGAGCAACATGGCAAGTTTGTATATTTTGGGGAATCGATGTTAAAATCCCATGTTTATGTTTTAGCTGCCCCTGCCAACATGTGATCTCATCAACTGTAAAACATCCGCCGGTCTTACGGCTGCAAACAGTCTCGCTTGTTCTCAGAGCTATTTCCCCGTCAGGTTCAGTCCAGCCCTTTGTATGTGGCAATAAACACGTCTGTTCTCTTCAACCAACGTCTGTCCACAGCTTCTGTCCACATTCTCCCCATGGAATCAACTTTTTCTGATTGATTTGAAGGAATTATTTGTGCATTCTAGATGGTAATCATTTGTTTAATATAGGTGGAAAATATTTTCCCCCGTATCCTGCTTATCTGTTTATTTTCCTTTTGGTGTCTTTTTTTTTTTTTTTTTTTTTTTTGAGATGGAGTCTCACTCTGTTGCCCAGGCTGGAGTGCATTGGCACAATCTCGGCTTACTGCGACCTCTGCCTCCTAGGTTCAAGCTATTCTCCTGCCTCAGCCTCCCGAGTAACTAGGATTATAGGCACGTGCCATCATGCCTGGCTAGATTTTTGTATTTTTAGTAGAGACAGGGTTTCACTATGTTGGCCAGGCAGGTCTTAACCTCCTGGCCTCAAGTGATCCACCCACCTTGGCCTCCCAAAGTGTTGGGATTACAGGCATGAGCCACCATACCCGGCCAATCCTATTGGTATCTTATTATTATTACCATTATTGCTGTTTTAAATCTGGAGGTGTCAAATCTCTTTATTTGATGGTTTTGTGTATTTTAAATAAAATCATAAATATATGCTTCTATATTTTCTGCCACAGCTATCAAAGTTTATGCTTTTTAGGTTTTGTTATTTAATCAGTGAGAGTTTATTTTTATAAGTAGAGTAACGTAGGGGATTTAACTACTTTTTCCAAACTGATAGTCATTTTCCCAGTCAACTTTATTAACCTGTCCCCTATCTTTCTCTTCTTAAATTATATATAAGGTTTAACTCTTTTTTTTAATTGTAGGTTTAACTCTTTTAAAAATGATCATATATTGTTTGTATAATAATAATATAAGAAATATAATTACTCAAAAGGAATACAGATTGGGTGCAGTGGCTCAAACCTGTAATCCCAGCACTTTGGGAGGCTGAGGTGGGAGGATCACTTGAGATCAGGATTTGGAGACCAGCCTGGCCAACATAGGGAGAACTCCATTTCTACAGATAATTTAAAAAAGTAGCCAGTTGTGGTGGTGCGCACCTGTGGTCCCAGCTACTTGGGAGGCTGAGGCAGAAGGATCACCTGAGCCTAGGAGGTTGAAGCTGCAGTGAGCTGTGATTGCCTCACTGGACTCCAGCCTGGGCAACAGAGTGAGACCTGGTCTCAAAAAGCAAACAAACAAGAGGGCTGGGTGTGGTGGCTCACATCTGTAATCCCAAGCTTTGGGAGGCTGAAGCAGGTGGATAACTTGAGATCAGGAGTTCAAGACTAGCCTAGCCAACAAGGTGAAACCCCATCTCTACTAAAATTACAAAAATTAGCTGGGCATGGTGACACACACCTGTAATCCCAGCCACTCAGGAGGCAAAAGCAGGAGAATCACTTGAACCCAGGAAGTGAAGGTTGCAGTGAGCTGAGATTGCGCCACTGCACTCGAGCCCTAGACAGAGCAAGACTGTCTCAAAAAGGAAAAAAAAAAAAAGAAAAGGAATACAAGTATGTGTTGATGCTTACCTTTCTTTCGTTTCTCAGTTGTGCACAAGACCATGCACATAACATGTGCTCAATAAATATTTCTGAACTTAAGGCACCAACTTTTCTGTTTTCTATTTAAAAATATTATGGACAATACATTCTTCTTGTTAACTATAGCATCATTCCAGGCATCTGGTGGTAAGATCACAGTACTGAAGGTTTTATTCTCTTAGTGTCAGTTTTTCAGTTAGATTGTAAAGAATCCCATTCTACAGATATAAAAACAGTAATGTTGGGTGCCAGGATTCCCTATTTGAAAAAATGAAATTGACAAGCCACATACAATCTTTATACCCTCGTATGCCCTTATTGGATTATTCATATCACACATTTTCAGCTATTCTTAAACTACTTTGCAGCAATGCCGAATCTTTTCCCAAATAAGTAAATGACGTTAGAGAAATGAGGGCACAATGAGTATCCTTGAATAGATACTGGCAGTGCATTTCTCCTCCCTTCATTTTAAATGTGTCAAGTTTTAAGGGATCTCTGGGGGAGGATTTCCTCCAGCTCCCTCCCCGTTCCCCAAGGCGGCTCCCATTCATTTTCTGACATAAGGAGCTTTGTCAACTGGTGCACATTTCCAATTTTCAGGATGCCCTCAGAGTTACTGAAAATCCAGCAGAGCTGTCCATTTATTTTATTGTGGCGTCCACCTCACTGGCTTTCCTTGATCACTGCTTTGTCTGGCTATCAAGATTTACATTTAAATATAGGAATAGAAACAGTCTTTGAGGCTATTAGCAATGAAAGATAATCAATTGGAAATGGTTCCCTGCTGGGCAATTTTCAAGCACAGTCATCACCAAAAACCAATTGTGCTGGCAGCTTTTGGCCGTCGTGAACGTCACTGTCCAATTAGAATTACAGCACTTGCCAAGTCCTGTGATTTATACACAAATGATATTGAATATTGCTTAAGCAAAGCAAGGCCTATGGGATAAATTCCCAACATTTGGGGCACAAAAAGTCCAGATTTTAAATAATTCCCCTTTTTGCTGGTTACAATGGTTATGTATGAAAATGGTAAAACTTCAAATGATTTTATGCTTAGCATTTACGTTGCCTGATTAAGGGGTTGGTAGACTTTATATTTGTATATCGACACCTGGGCATTAGAACACTCAGGATCCTTGATATTTTTGGTGTCCTTTAATATACTACATATCACCTGAACAATGCAAAAATATGACCTCATGTGGATTTTCAAAAATTCCTTATTAATGCCATTAATGGTTAATGCTATAACAATAATCAGCTTATCTAAATTAGTACAGTACTTAGCAAAATAATAAGCAGTTTGGAAAACGGGACATAAACTGGGCCTGTCACCATTGCTAATGAGAGTAAACTGGTGCAGTCTTTGTGGAAGACCATTTGGCAACGTTTAGCAAAAGCCTTAAAAATGTTCATAACCTTTAACCCAGTAATTCAATTTCTGGGAATCTATCTAAAGAAAATAATCCTATATACGGAAAGAGCTTGAAGCATTAAGGTGATAAATGCAGTATTATTTTTAATTACAAAAACCCAGGGTGAGGTGGTGCACGCAGTCTTGGCTATGGAGAAGGCTGAGGTGAGAGAATCGCTTCAGCCCAGGAGTTCGAGGCTGTAGTGAGTTATGACTGCAACAGTGAATAGCCATTGCACTCCAGCCTGGGCAACATAGCAAGACCCATCTCTTAAAAAAAATTAGAAGAAAACTAAATGTCTACTAAGAGACTAATGGTCAAGTAACATGTTTATAAAGTCGTATAAAATAATACGAGGAATGCCATATTCGTTTTCAAAGAAGAGAAAATGTTTGCTTTGTACATATATTAACATACACTCTACAATGATGTAAAAACATAATAAGGCAGAGCAAAAGACGAATAGAGTAAAATGTTAACAGTGGCGGCCTGTAGATTTGGGACTAGGTTACATAGATAATTCTACTTTCCCGTATTATTTTGTATTTTCCAACGTTTCTGGATAATAAATTTAATGCATATAATGAAAATGAGTGACTATTTTATTTTGTGATGAAAATACCAATAATACATTACTGTACTGTCTCCTAATACAATATCAATTCTTTTTAAGAGGAGTGGTGGCTGGGGGGCGGTGGCTCATGCCTGTAATCCCAGCACTTTGAGAGACTGAGGTGGGTGGATCATTTGAGGGCAGGAGGTCGAGACCAGCCTGACCAACATGGTGAAACCCCCGTCTCTACAAGGAAAAACAAACAAACAAACAAAAAAACAGAAATTAGCTGGGCATGGCTGTGCATGCTTGTAATCCCAGACATTTGGGAGGCTGAGACGGGAGAAGCGCTTGAACCTGGGAGGGGGAATTTGCAGTAAGCTAGTGAGCTGAGATCGTGCCACTGCCCTCCAGCCTGGGTGACAGAGTGAGACTCTGTCTCAAAAAAGAAAAGGAGTGGTAAATTTTTTGGTAATATATTATTAAACAAATGCACAAGAGTGGGAGGTAATCTATAGATGGAGTCAGGGAACAGACCCGCTCTATGACAGAAATGGTTTATTTTTGCAGAAGAAGATGAGCTGCTGAAATGACTATTGCACTAACTGAGTAAACTCTGTTTATCCTGAATTTAGAATCCTGGAGGAATAACAAAGAAGCCCAGGAAGGCAATTAGTTCTTCCAGGCTCACATCTAGAAAGGAGACATTCCATGCAATTCACAAATTGCATTATAAAAAGCTCTCTTCAGTTTGTCACCCAAGTATTTTTCCAGAGACTGGCAGAAAATGAAGTTAA